>JAJTUV010001059.1:0-600000 GCA_021653895.1 Mastomys natalensis
CTCTCTGACAAGCTTTTCAAGAAGTACTTTGGCCAGTCCAGGTGAATGACAGGTTTGTTTTGTGTCTCTTACAGAAGGAAACATGGTAAGACCTTATTGTTCATCAGAAAACCTCCTCCCACATAAGTTTAAGCTTTATGGCTCTTAGAACCAGGTTTTAATCATTATCTATTATGTTCTGGACAGTTCAGGATGCTATATATCCTCCCTTGGCAGTTTATTCAACTCAAAGATATTTTCTTTATTGTTTTGAGGATTGAAATATCCCACTCTGACCTCAAATTCACATCCTAATAGAAAATTTCCTTGACCACCATTTCAAATTTTTTGTGATTACCCTTGGCTGTAGCTACAGTGTTAGAAGTTGAAATTTTCTTTATCATGCTAGATTTACTTCTGAATTATTTTCAAGTGTTTCCAGAAATTTCACAGAATATGAGACTTGTAGTTCTAGTATCTGTTATCTATATTGTGTAATCATAACAATGATGTTTCAATTAAATATGTGAGGCTAAGAAGTACTCCACAAAGAGATGAAGAAGCAGTTTTTAGTAAGTATGGGTTATCTAGGTCTCTTCCTCAGTATCTAATGCTAAAGGCAGTTTTGGTTTCCAGAGTCCTATCAGAATTTTTAAGTAGTTATATCAACCATAGAGGTACTAGAGGCATGTTAAAGAGGCAAGAGAAAATAAATGCAAGGATTCTTTATCTTGTTTCTTTCTATTTAATTTGTGTGTCAAGCAGCTGCTTCAATCTTCCATGAGAAGGACAAGTGTCCTCTCTCTGGTTTATCTTTAAGTTGACATGCTCACTTTCCTCTTAACTTATAGACTAGTGCATGGGCTCAAAAAATGTCTTCTGTTTCCTCTCTCCCTCTTTCCTATTTGTTCTCTGGCTCCCTCCTTTTCTGTAGCTCGATCTTTCACCTTCTTTTTTCACCAGCAAATATAGTGTCATGTATAATACCCATCTATATTAATCTAGGCAAATATTACATTTTATTTGGTTGGACCTTGACTTATACAGCAATGTTCCAAAATTTCCATGGCTCTTTAGAGCTAAACATAAAATACAGTCTCAGACCAAACCCCAGCCCTCCCATTCCTTGCTTTCTCTTATATAAAATGGTTCTCTGTAAATAGAATAAAAATCTCTAAAATAACATTGCTTTCCTTGGAAAGAATAGAGACTGCCTCTAAAAAAATGGAAGCAATATAATCTTAAATAAGAATAAATATCAATTCGGTGCCACAATTTAAAAACTAATTCAATAGAAACTCACAAGAAGTAAAACAAAAAGATTAAGAGATACTCATAGAGGAAATATTTATCAATGAATGAGATGGAGAATTTAAAATAGTCTAATATACTTATTCTTCCAGGAATGGTAGGACAGTTTGGCAAGTACCTCTCCTACTATTATAAAAAATACACAAAGCATGAATATCATAAAATCTTTTAAAATGACTGAAGAACATTTGCAGCAGAATATTGGCCTATCATGAAATGCTTTACAGGTTGTAGATTTTAGGAATGAAGGGTTTTTGTGTGTTTGTTCATTTTTCCTCCAACTATACATGTCCATTAGAAAGTACAGAGTTATTGGTTTGCTAGTTTGCAGTATCAAAGCAAGGATTGGGGACTGGAGGAATAGAGGAAGATTTAGATGGGAAAACTGGAAGGAATCTTAGGAGAGATCATCATGATCTGTCCAGCTCTATATGGATATATATTTTTGCTCTTTTTTTGTGCTTTTCTTGGGAAACATGGAAAGAGTCCTATTAATCTCAATAAGATTCTTAGGGCAGACCAAGAAAATGATCCTATCTAAATTTAAACTGGTGAACTAATAAGTTACTGGAGATAATTACAAAAGGGTTAGTCACTGGGTTGGTGGTGGAGCCTACATAGTTCCTTGGCCCCTACATTATTGAAAATATCACTCTGCATTGATAGCACCCTGGAGATTCTCTATGAACAGCACAGGAGTTCCTTCTTCCCCACAATTGTTATTACTTATATAAGCTCAGTAAGGTGCTCTATGGTTCTTCTTACATTCAGATTGGGTGAGCCTGGTAATTTGCATGAATTTCTTTTCTTGATTCAAGAAGCAAAGGTTCAGTTTAAAAAAGATAGCTATACAATAGGTCTATACTAGCTTTGAAAGTTTGGAGTTTGGTATTTTGTCCCTTCAGCCCCATGTTTCCAGAAATAAGACTCAGATACAAAATATATTTACAAATACCTTGGCCATGTGGCTAAGCTTTTCTTTGACTAGATCAAAATTTTCCATAATGTAATTACTTTAATATTCTTTCTGTCATGTGGTTGGTTACTTGTGTGTAGGTACCATTTGTCTTATCACACCTTCCTGGGTAAATTTCCTGTGCCTGCCTCTATTGCAGAATCCTTTCTGCCTCCTTGGTGTCCCACCTTCTCGTCTATCTTTTCCTATAGGCCATAGGTTTTATAATTGACAGGTAATTCATCCATAAACTACACAAATTACTCTCTCTACAACTAGTCATGCAAGTTCTTAGGAGATGCCAAGGCACTCAGTTAAGAAACAGAACATGAAAATGAAAGAATTAAATAAAAATTTAAGGTGGTGCAAATCACAGATTGGTGGTGGGAGAGAATTTATATTCTGTAAAACTAAATTGCTTGTTGAAATGACAAAAAGATGAACTCTTTGGAGTATATGAAAATTCAGAAGAGGAGTTGTATATCTTTAAGATATTCTATTAACAATTAAGATATTTAAATTAATATAAAACAATCCTATTCCTAAAAAAGATAGAAACAAACAAAACTCCAAAATATATCCTCACTAATTCAGAAATGACCAAAACACTCAAATGATGAGCTTCAAGACCTAAGAGACTTACTACATTAATTTTAATAAAACACACACTAAAATTAATGATGATACATGGAAAAGAAATATAATGTAATTCACAGACACTGTAATTAAATAATTACCAAATAGAAAATAGGGAACTGAAATGTTCAATAATTGAAGTAGAAAACTCATTGGGTATGTCCAATATCAGGACAAAACAGACATAACACAATCATAAAAACAGAAGCATAAACAGAATGAAGGGAACAAATCCTAAGATTTGACCATATTAGTTTGTTCATATCAGTCAACTTCACATCAAATTTGCTTCATTGTCAATAGTAGAGGAAGGAAAAGAACTCTGCAAATTAAGAAGAAAAAAAAACAAACAAACCAGTGTTCAGATCCAAGCAACAGAGCAAATGTTATAATGTTATAGATAGGTGCAGAAAATAACAAAGACCTGCATCATAGTCACAATGTAGAAATCCAAGGTTAAATAGGAAGCTTGGAAATAAGAGCAATGACACGAGAAACAACTGAAATCACCATGAAAACAATAGAGTCCAGGGAAATTAGAGATGACACATCTGCAAATACTGAAAATTGTGTTCATTCTAAATATTTTAGAGGAACTGTCTACAATTACAACATTTTCCTCCCTTTCAACTTTCCCTAAGTGAATTGACTTACTTCTGGGTCTCAATGCTTTCCCACTGATCCTCCTGTTTGATATTATGACAGCACCACGTTATATCCACTGGTATTGCTCTGTAATATTAACAACACTTATAGTATCATTCTGATTGCTCAGGATTGCTTTGGCTAAGCAGTGTTCTAAAACTTCATGTAAAATTTAGACTATTTTTCTATTTCAATGAAGTGTTCTGATATCACGACCTGGAATGCAGTGCATCTGTAAGTTTGCTTTTGCTGGTATCTCTGTTTTCATGGTATTGTTTCTTCTCATCCATGAGAGTGGGAGATCTTTTTATCTTCTAGTATTATCCTTAATTTCCTTCTTCAGTGTTTTCTATTATGCGTTGTAAAGATCTTTTTCTTGCTACATTAGGTCTACTCCAACATAATTCATTGGTTTTAAGGCTACTATGAATGAGATTCTATCCCCGCACCCCCGTTCCCCAACATGTGCCAAATATTCTTTCTTAATGTAATTGTCACTGGTATATAGAAGTATACAAATTTTTGTATAACAATCTTATGTTCTGACACATTTCTAAAGTGTTTGTCAATTTATGTTTTATCTTGATAAGTTTTCTTTAAATGAGTTTGCAAGTATCCATTCTATTTTATGACATAATTCGAGGAGGATTGGCATTAATTCTTTTTTGAAAGCCTTGTAGAACTCTAAAATGAATCAAACTGGGCCAAAGAATTTTATGCTTGGGAGATTTTAAATACCACTTCAATCTCATTGCTTAGAATAGATTAATTTCAATATTTTGTTTCATCCTGGCTTATCTTTGAGGTATCATAATCATCTCAAAATTATTCATTTCACTGAGATTTTTCTCATTTACTGGAATGTAAGATTTTAGGTAAGCCTTTAATATTATCTGAATTTCATTGAAAAAATAATATTTGCAAACTATAAATCTACTTGATTTGTTATGCAACTGTTATGTCACTGTATCCTAAATTCTGTAGTGCAGTTAAGTGTAATATACATGACGGCAGTTCATGTGGTATTGATATTAGAACTAATAAAATGTCAATTGCAGCTATAGTGCTTTTAGCTCATACTATAGGACCAACAACAAATTGATTTGAAAACAGACTATAATTTAATTTTCACGAAAAACAACTGAAATGAATGCAAAATATTTTGTCCTGAAAGACAATATGGTGCTTAGTATTGAATGTTGAAGCCATTATATTAATGAAACAAATGATAACAGAAAAATTAGGAACCCAAAATAGAAAAAAGAAAATAGACCTAACTCCTAAAATGATACAAGAACAATTAAATTAAAAATAAAATTGTTATAAATAAATATAGTAAAATATTTTCTACTCTGGTTATTGAAATGCATTTTCAAAGAGAATTCTTTTGTAGAGAGTAAATGATAGAAAATTTTCATTGAGCGAACAATACAAATGACAAATGGACTGAGAAAATTAGAGAACTCACACCTTTCATAATAACCTCAGTTAGTATGATGAAATATAGTGGGGTAACTCTAACCAAGCAAGTGAAAGACTTGGATGATAAAAACATTAAGACAATGAAGAAAGAAACTGAATATTAGAAGCTAAAAAGTTCTCCTATGCTCATGGATAGGTAAGATTAACACAGCTCTTCACAGATATTGAAAGGACAATCTAAACCAGGATTGCTTAACTAATTCTAAATAATAAAAGAATTTTTGGAAGTATCACTATTCTCAATTTCAAGTTTCACTACAGAGCTACAGTAATTAAAAACTGCATGATATTGGCTTCAAAGCTAACACATTGATTAACTGAATTTAGCTGAAGTCTAAACATTAATCTACACAGCTATGGAAAACTGAAATTTTATGAAGTTGCTAGAAATTCACACTTAAAATAGACAGAATCTCCAACAAATGATACTGGTCAAACTAGATGACATCGTATAAAAGAAACCCAATAAATCTGTATTTATTACCATGAAGAAACTTCAACTCTAAATAAATCAAAGACTTCATCATAGAATAATATACACTGATCCTGATGGAAGAGAAATTATTGAATAGCCTGAACACATTGCACAATAGAAAACTTTCTGAATAGAATATCAATAGTGGAGGCACTAAGATCAGCACTTAATACATAAGATCTCATGAAAATGAAGAGCTTCTGAAAGGCAAAATGCATTATGATTTGAACAAACAATGGACAATAAAATAGGAAAAATTGTTTACAAACACCATATCTGATAAAGGGTTAATATCCAAAATATATAAAGAACCCCTCCAAAAAAAACCCTAGATATCAAGAAAACAAATAATCCAATTAAAATGTGAGGTACGGATATCAGCTGACAACTTTCAAAAGAGGAAACTCAAATGGGTGGGAATTTTAAATGAATGTTTATCATCCTTACTTATCAAGGGGAAAACAAATCAAAACTACTTTATTTCATCTTATACTCATCAGCATGGCAAGGACAAATCAAACAAATAACAGTTCATGCTGGTAGGCATGTGAAGTATAGGGAGCAGTCATTTATTGATGGTGGGACTACAAACTTTTACAGCTACTATGCAATCAGTTTGGCAATCAATATCCAACTATACCCCTCTTGGGTATATACTTAGAGTACACTTCAACCTACAACAGAAATACTTGCTCAATCATGGCTTTTACTACTCTGCTAATAATAACCAAGTATTAGAAACAACCTAAGTGCCTCTAATGATGAATGGATAAAGACAATGTGGTATATTTACATAATAGCATATTAGTATACTGTTAAAAATAATTAAATCATAAATACTTTACAAGTAAATAGATAGGCTTAGAAAAATGTCATCATGAGTGAGTGAGGTATTCCAGACACAAATATGGCATGTATTTACTTATATTTAGTTATTAACTGTCAAGCCAATAATAGTCAAGCTTTAATTTGTAGAACCACAAAAGTAAGATATAGAATAAGGGACTAGGGGGTGACAAATCTCTCTAGTAAAGAGAAATAGACTACATACTTATGAATAAATTAAGGGTCTAGAACAGCAGAATCAAGCAGCAGGGGATGGAGGGGCAGTGAAGAATGGCTTATGAGAGGGATGTGTGTGATGATGGATAAAATTAAGTGCCATTTGAGGAGTAGTTTGGAAACCCAATCCAGTAGAAGATTGCCAAAGTAAATACATATATGAGGCTTATCTAAATGAAATTGCAAAATAATGAAAGGGACAGTGCTACAAATGGGCAAATCTTGTCATGAAGTGAAGCTTACAGTCTTTGAAATATTGAATTGTTGGATTGTTGGCCAAAGGAGTGTGACAGGACTACGACTATTGTTGGTCTCTATACACTGATGACACACCATAATTGCTGAAGATACACTTATCTTCCTGAGTGTAGAGAAACCTAGTTAGTACTTATATAGAACCTCTACCCTAATAAAGAGCCTTTACCCCTACAGTACAGTGTTCATGGTAGTGAAAAGTACTCTGAATGCTACCAAAGGTAAACACCAACTTGACTATAAATTCTTTGATCTACAATGAGGATCTGCCTGCAAGATTTGTTAGTATAATAATGGCACAAAAATTGTTGGCATAATCAACTAACATCTAATATGAAGGAAAGCCCACTCCTTGAGATGGAGCCCATATTTGACATTGTTTGAATATTCAAGATGCTGGGACTACATAGCGCATGGATTGGAATAAAATCAGATGCTGCTTTTCTACTAAAGGAACATAGCAATAAAAGACTCCTAATGATACTCTGCTTCGTATCAGTGTCTTTCTCTGCCATCATCAAAAAACTTTACTCCCATAGCAGAAGGGAACAAACTCAGAGACCCATAGCCAGAAAATATGCAAAACATGAAAAGTCCTTCAAATACTAAACCTTAAACTGGATGCCTACATCAAGTTCCTCCTCTTATGGATCAGAGACTATAGTTCCTCATGTGATGGTGACCCCAACCATAAAATTATTTTGTTGCTACTCCATAATTATAATGTTGCTACTTTTAGGAATTATAATATAAATATCTGTGTTTTCTGATGGTCTTAGGAGACCATATGAAATGATAATTGAACACTCAAAGGAGTCACAACCCACAGGTTCAGACACACTGGACTAGAAGCTGAAATCAAGTCTTCTGCAGAGAAATGAGCTCTCTTAACAGCTGAGCCATTCTCCAACCTGAGTTCAGCCTTTTACATTTTATTTTTTATTAGGGTGTTAGCAATCAGGTTGTTTCAAATTGAAAATAATACATTTGGCTTATTTCTTGGTAACGATCTGTAGTTGGATCACCAGCACTGGATCAAATCTCATTTTCTAGACATAAGTCATCTTGACACTTTGCATAAAATAGTGCATGTAGAAAGAAAGCATTGAGCTATTGGGCTCTGTGTTCCAACACCAACATCAAACAACAGAAATTAACAGTTATTGAACATTAGTATATCTCAATATCAATGAATTCAATTCCCCAATAAAAAGACACAGACTCACAGAATGAATACAAACCCAAAATATACATTGCATATGGTGAATAGAGATTTAATGATAAAAGTTCCAATGCTTGAAGAACATATATAAATTTATAAATGTGTTTTGCTTCTAAAATGAGGGCACGACAAAATATTTCCAGGCATTTGACCAATTTAACATGTATTTGGAGAAAAAAAACCTCTCAGTATGCTAGGGAAAAAAGAAAACTCATCTCTAAAAGGTCACCAGAAAATATTGAGAACTAACATATTTCATGATGAATTGACCCACTTTCCCCATTTTGAATCATCTTTGTGCTGAAAGACCTATATATGACAAGAAGAGCAAAATAATAAAAAGAATTAGGTATAAAGTAATAATCAACCTGTTCACAACATATGTTTGTTTATAGAGAACACTAGAGGACATTATACATGTATGTATATATACGATATTAGAATCAATAAGCACAGTGAATAGGCTTGTTGAATACAAGGTTAAGGTACAGCAATCAATAACACATTTAATCACCACAACTATCTGAAACCAAATTGTATGGACTCCATTTATAATAGCATAAGAAAGTACATAGAGCTTGTGGCTAAATTTAAGAAATGCAGTCCAGTGCAAAATGTAAAATAGTGCCTGAGGATTAGAATAGGGAAGTAAATGGATTTGCGGATCAGAGAACTGATGGTATCAAATGTTAAAACCTTTCACTTTTATTGAAGATTTAATGGAAAGTCACTAATATTCCCATGTACAATTTCTATAAAAAGTAACAATCTCCTTCTAAAATTTATCTGAGGATGCAAAGAGCCATGACTAGTCATGATGATGAACAAAACCAGAGGTACTTCCAATCAATCACAAACTTCTTACATAGATCACAAAGTGTAATGTTGATATAATTATAACAAAGGCATCAGTGGATGACAGAGCCCAATAGCTCAATATTCTTTTGTTCATACACTATTTTATGCATATATGTGTGTATATGACTTATTTTTAGCAAATGTGCTTTGATCTAGTGCTGATGACCCAAGTGCAGATCTTTGCCAAGAAATAATCCATATGCATTAGTTTCAATCTGAAACAACATTGTTTCTAATACCTCAATAAAAAATAAAATGTAAAAAGTTGAACTCAGGCTGGAGACGTGCTCAGCTGTTAAGAGAGCTCATTTCTCTGCAGAAGTCTTGATTTCAGCTTCTAGTTCAGTGGTTCTGAACCTGTGGGTCGTGACTCCTTTGGATGTTCAATGACCATTTCATAGGATCTCCTAAGACCATCAGAAAACACAAATATGTATAATACAATTCATAAAAGTAGCAAAATTACAAGGTAGCAGCAAAATAATTTTATGGTTGGGGTCACCACAACACGAGAAACTGTATTAAAGAGTCACAAAATTAAGATTGTTGAGAACCACTGTTCTAGTACCCTCATTAGGCAGCTCATTCTCACTTGTAAGTACAGCTCCTGGGTGCCAGTGTCTTCTTCTGATCTCCATAGACACATGCACATACTAACACATAGGAATACATACATACCCAATAAGTGACAATAAAACTGTAATTTCTTACAGTAGTGGATAGTGACTAACTAAATATTTCTTGGATAAGTCTCTGAAATCAATAGCCACATAAACAACAGCAATGGAGTTTCAAGGTACCTCCTAGCCTTCAGAAGAATATGAAGCCAGAATTTGCAAACTATTTACAAATTAGCATTTGACAGAGCCTTGTGTCCTGAATACACATGAACACACACACACACCACACAGACAGACACACAATTTGCATATGCACACATGCACACATAGACACATATATTGACGAACAATAGTGTACAAAAAGGAGGTAATGTTGCTTGCAAATAGTTTATAAGGGCTGTAAAATTTCCAAGCTCAAAGTAGAATAAAATACTCTGGATGAATATAAGTGGAAGTAAATAACTTATAAATGTAAATGTATGAATACCAACTAATAATAGAACATCTTTTAAGCTGCATCTTAATCATATGAAAATATACATTTAATTTGCAGTGTTTTAAGCAAAATGATAAATGTTTAAGGAAAAATAATATATATTTCTTTCAGAATGTTGTGCTTTACTTTGCAAAGAATCATTAAATTTTATATATTGTACAATGTCACTGTATTTAACACAACTGTTGATACAGTGCACTTATTGGAAGGTGTTAATTATTGTTGGTATCTGGTAATATCTTTAAGGCATGACATTCCAGAGTTTTGATCGTATTTGTGTATATAACATTTTCAGACTTAAAATTACAGAGTGTGGATATTTGCTAAATTGAGTTTGAAAAATTTCAGATTTTCTGAGAACCTTGTGATCTTTTGTACAATAGTATGTATCTTACCTATATATCATTTCTATGTTTGATTTTACTTGTTGGAATGGGTATTTTACTATATTTTGAATTCATTCTCTCTCAACATTGACTCAGCTCACTCCTCCCAAGAACTTTTTACTCTATCCTCTAACTCTGATTTTAATTAATCTTGGGTTCTTTATTTTACAATTTATTGTTAACTATATTTATGGTATTTTTAATATTATATAAAATTCTATGAAATTGCATATTATATAATTATCATATAATATTACATAATAAATACTATTATATTTGTAATTGATATTCCATTTCATCTTACATATTATAGGAGAAAATACCAAATATGTTCATCTAATGAGCTACTCACAAATGCATAACACTAAATATATGACTCCATTAAGGTCATGGAGGTCAGTTGGTGGTGGACTGAAGTTGGTTACATAGACAATGATGGATATCCATTTTAAAAGGAAGGTGCCTGACAGTTGAGGATTAAAATAATTTATGAGATCTCTAGAATGTTTGTACTTATTCCTAAGAATCACAAATGCTAAGCACATTATGAGTATTTATATATGACCTTACATTAATATAACAACACAGAAAAATTACATAACAAAAGTCAAGTGTAGTCAAAGAATTTATTGTAAACATTCAAGGATGATGTTAAGTCAGAAAAATCTGTAAGTAATTTAAAAAATAAATTGACTTGAAAATAATCATCACTAGATCAAGTACATGTATTTTTTCATGCAATGGACTTTCAACTTGACAAAGCAACATCTTATATTCTATCAGAGTGTTTAAATGTGTTTTAATTAATGTATATAAACAAACAGAATAATAAAATATAGATTATAGCTGTATGTGCTTACCAGAAAGACTTCACATCTTCAAATATGAATTTGAATATAGATTGCTAGAAGTATATTAATCATTCAAAATGAAACAAATTATACCATAAGACAAACATATAACATATTAGCATACATTATATAAATATAATAATCCTTACATGTATCATATTCATATTTGTACATGTATAATCCTACTTTAGTAGATGAAGTTATACAAAAGGGGACAGTCATTGTATCAACATAATTTCAAGTACTTTATATGATAAAGAGTTATATAACTAAAAGTATAAAACAGGCTATATATAAATATACATATATAATATATAACTAAAATTATTGAACATGGCAATATAGTTAAAATATTAAAAATCTATAAATATAAACTGCTTGGGTACATGTGAAATGGCACTTGAATTGATTATGTATTTTTTTGTAATATCAAGTTTCATTTTTTTCTTTCTATTGATATACTATGTTTTTGACAAATGTAAAATTACTCTCCAATAGTTTGTCTGGTTACTAAGACTCTGGGGCTGCAAAATACAATAGGCCAAAAGCACTTTTTCTGAACTTACGTTTCTATCTAGTCTGGAACAGAGAAGCCTTGTTTTGTCAACTTTCCCACAAGATTCTTTATAATGGTGCTTCAGTCTTCATGGTTCTGCAGAGAGCATTGTCCCAAGAAGTGCCCTAATACAGATTAAATGTACCTACTAAGCAAATTCAACCTTGAATTTTTATAAAACAACAGTCTTTTGCAGTGTTGTCTCAACTCTTCTGACCTCAGCAAAGTATGTGTTAAAAGTAAGTTGTATTTATTATTTTTCTCTGAGTCTCCTATACCCCCTCTTCAAGTACCTATGAAGCTCACTTTAGCATCTGCCTTTTATGTGCCATGTGGCTCCTGACATGAAATAAAATATTAATACCTTATATTTTATGCTGTAAATAATTGATACAGTTATCGCATGCAATCTAAGTGATATCTGCTTTTAACTTATGGCTGTACTTTAGATCAAGCTGTGTCTCCTTTCCTCCTTACATTTGTGGGGATTTCAGGGGAAAAGGAAACAAAGGAGAAACTGTGATAAAAGCCATGTGTTTACCTGAATATTAATGGTTGTTGCAGTTGGATGTGAAGCAGGTTTGAAGAGATGCTTACAAGTTCAAGGCAGGCTTGTCAGCACTCACTGCCTAGCTTTCTCCACAAGGTAACATCTAGTTTTTGTTCTGAAGACATTTGTCCTCAAAATCTCTGGCTGAAGGTACACGTTTTTCAGAGTGAGTATCCTAATGGATTATTTTTTGTATGTCAGAACAAATATTCACCTTGACAATTGTCATTTTATTTGCTTTATGACTTTTATATTTTGCATCTGGACAGAAGAAAGAAGTGAGTGGCTAAAGTCTTAGGATCAAGTAGGAGAGAGAGCATATGCATTACTTTTTTGTGTGGCAGTCTTCTAATTTAGGTTCAGCTGCCAGTGATGGCTGCCCATGTATAAAGAAAGTTTATAGATGTTTTTAAAATAATTTTTAAAAAGCATTACCAAAATGCTTGTTACACAACAGATTTACTATCACTCTTTCAGTCTCATTCCTTAATACCATCTTCCATGTTCAGATACACAGAAACCAGCCTTTCCTGACACACTTGCACATGTAAACACTCTAGATGCTTCCCACAGTCCCTTCCTTCAGTATCCTAAAATCTGTGTCAATGATATCCTCAACACAGTCCTAAACATCTCCGTCCTTCAACCTCAATAAGCAAATATCTCTTACTGTCAAAGATACTCTCACATAGTCCCACACATTGTCCTCCTTCAATCTCGATCCCAATACATAAAACTTACCAGTGTCAGTTAAAAACTTTCCTCCACCAAAAGAAAGTTCATTTAGGAATAAGGACTGGGACTGGAATCCAGGAAATATACAATTTTAGTGGCCTCTGAACAAAGTAAGAAACCAAAGAAGTAGATCAGGGTTTTGTTTTTTAAAAATCCATTAGCCTACCAATGGCTGTAACCAAAACAGGTCTTTATTCTCTCTCTCTCTCTCTCTCTCTCTCTCTCTCCTCTCTCTCCTCTCTCTCTCTCTCTCTCTCTCTCTCTCTCTCTCTTTCTGTGTGTGTGTGTGTGTGTGTATGTGTGTGTGTGTGTTTGTGTATGTGTGTGTTGAGGGCTTGTTTTCAGAAATCTTTAAGAGAGTTTTATAAAGTAGTCACTTCACTGATCAACCTGATCCAGAAGCACTCAGTAGTGGAAAAAAAAACAATACAGTCAAGGTATATCCAGGTTACTTGCAGTGTTTGTGGGGCCAGGCTTGTTTTAAGGTCGCTTTTGACCTGTTGTCTCTTTTCAGAAAATGATTACTATAACACATACCAGCAAGCTATGTTCTTCTGAATCGAGGGCATAGAAGAATATATAATTTAAGGTTATGAGTTAGCCTAGGTGGTAAAGGATGATTATATGCGATCCCCAAGCCAAGTATGTTTGCTTATATTATTCTTCTAAAAACAAGTTAAAGCTAAGCAGGCTAAATATACAATAGGATAGCAGCTTAAATACATAGTCTTAAAAGATCTCCAGGGGTATTATTAACTTTTCTGTAAGGTCTACCAAGAGTTCATTTTATGGGACTCAAGAGACGTGTTCATGAAAATGTATTTTTAAGATTTAAAGGAGCAACAAGCTCGGATTGGCAAGTGGAGAGAAAATTCAGCCTTAGATGTGTAGTTGGCCACTCAGTTGACAGTTGCAAGGAAGATGATCACATTCTTTAAGACAGTGGCTCTCTATCTTCCTAATGCTGCAATCCTTTAATACAGTTTCTCATGGTGGTGTGACTCCCAACAATAAAATTATTTCCATTGCTACTTCATAACTAAAATTTGGCTACTCTGATGAATAATAATGTAAATATCTGATATGCATCCCATGTTAAAATGTTATTCAACCCTTAACTGGGTCCTGGCCCACGGATTGAGATCCACTGCTTTAAGACAAGTTAGAATATTTTGCTGTGTTGCCCTAGCCAGGCTGTCCCTGGAATGACCACTGTGTCCTACACTTCTTCATTCTGTAGCCCTTTAACATTTTTTTGGTGACTATAATAAGAATATTTTATGTATAGGTCAATCCTAAATTTTATTCTTTTGGTAAAAACCATTTTTGGAAAGCAACATTGATAAGATTGATTATAGGTCTTTAGGACCCTCAGTGCCATCATTGGCCTTTCCTCACAGATGGTCTATTTTCATGTCACAGGAGCCTTGTAAGGGCATATTTAAGAGACCTAAGTACATTTGAACCAAAACAGATGCTAGACAGAACAAAACACCTTTGAGAAGAATCCATGTGAAGTTGTAATGAGTTTCACTTTCTTGACCTTATTGGTATTATTGCAAGACTTGACCTCACAGGTGTCAAACAAACATGAACAGAAATTAAATATTATTACAATGTTAAGAATATTCAGTAATAATGAAATAAATCCACACAGAATATTAGCCCTAAACTCATTCTACGCTGATTTAATCAAGTCAACAGATTAAAAATAATACAGATATTCTGAGACTGAATTTTTAAAAAGATATCATTTGAATTGTGTTTGTGTATGTATGTGTGTGTGATATTGCTACCTCCCCAGAAGTTTTACGTATGTATATATATATATATATAATATATTATATATATATATATGCATATGTGTAAACTTATGTTGCATCTGGGATTTGCATATATACATGCAAACATATAAGTATATTTATATTATATTAAATATATAATATAAATGTATATTATATAAATATATCATAATAAATAATATATAAAATTATATTGTATAAATTATTAAATTTTAATAATATATTTTATATTATTCGCTAATACAGAAACTAAAAAAAGGTCTATTCTCCTTAGTGCCACATTAGCAACAGAATTTAGGGATATTTCTTTAGGTACTGTCGTTTTAGCAACAGAGTCAGATATGCATTGGATTATTTGAGATTAATTTCTAACCATTATTTCTAAGGAACTAACCAAAATCAGAGAAAGAGAAGATTAACCTATCTTGATACACTGATACTACTTGTAGAATATCTCTAGCATGATGATCTACCTCAAATTAGAATTTGCCAGTAGTGACATGCCTCCTTTGAGTTGCACATATCATCAGTCCTTTAAAACCTTTGTTTACAATGAATTAGACACAATATTTTGATTGACTTGGTTAACAACCTAATCACACACTCATACACTTTCAGATGCAACAGGTTTTCATGTGAGTTATTTTATTCATTAAAAATTCTACAGGTTTTGTAGAAAATACTTATTGTTTTGTTACTGAACTAATACATTTTGGGGAATCATGAAAAATAAAAGGATTAGAGTATACTTTTTAAGAGTTATTTATTTTATTATTTTTTGTGTATGAATATTTTCCCTGCATGTTAGAAACATTTCTCAGGTGTTCAGAAGTTAGAACACATTGGATTCACTCTGACAGGAGTTACACATAATGTGAATTGCCATGCTGGTGTGGAGAATTGAAGCTGGGTCTTTTACAAGAGCAAAAAAAAAAAGAAACAAAAAAAGTGTTCTTAGCCTTTTAATCAACACACTTCCTCCAGGATTTAAATATTTTTGCAAAGTATTAAGTTCTATTGTCTCAAAAGTTTTAGGCTGGTGTGAAGGCCCAGGTGGTAGCCTTGGGCATCTATGAACATGTAAGTAGCAAAGAATCTGAGCTTGACTGGGAGTAGAACAGGTAAACAATTTGTTCAGTGTTAAATGTTAAAACCTAATGAATCAGGATTTACTGGGAATCATAGACAGATTAAGGATTTGGGTGATAAATCCAGCAACTACTTAAGCTCATTCATGTGACAAAAAGTTGGGAAAATACAAATTACAGGATTAACTTTCCAGGAATAGCAGTCAGTTGTTCTTTACTTCACTGTAGGCAAATTTCTTTTTAAATTACCTGTAGTAGTGCTGGCATACCCAAGGGTGGAGTGATACATCTTTAAGAGGTTAGACATTTTTAGGTTGGGTGGAGATGGGTTTGAGGAACATCCTGGATAAAGTAACAACCTCAGCTTGAGTCTTGTGGTCCTCCATAGCTAACTTATGATAATGTATCTGAATAGGTTTTGCTATCAAATTATCTATCTGTTGTATCACAAAGTTAGTCAGCCTATTTAAGGCCCAGGACCAAAAGAAATCAGCAAAAACCCAATTAATTGTCCCAAGATGGGAGGAAGTGGGGTTGACAATGACAGAGAGGTTGCAAAACAGTCCTTGTACCAGCTCTCATCTTTCTCTTTCTCTCTCTATCTTTTCTCTGGGCCTTCTCTGACCTTTTTCTTTTTTTTTTTTTCTTTTTTTTTTTTGGTTTTTCGAGACAGGGTTTCTCTGTGTAGCCTAGGCTATCCTGGAACTCACTCTGTAGACCAGGCTGGCCTCGAACTCAGAAATCCACCTGCCTCTGCCTCCCAAGTGCTGGGATTAAAGGCGTGCGCCACCACCGCCCGGCTTCTCTGACCTTTTTCATGTTCTGACTTCCGCCCCTAGACCAAGCAGAGAGAGGCTACCCAGAACCCTCTCTGACTGGCGATCTGAATTCTTGCTTAGGCTGCGAGGCTAAGCACTGCAAGGGAATATAAATAAAACTTAAAAATATCTATCTGGGTTCCCTGAGGGACAAGCCTGACTGCATAGGGGTTGATGTCAAAAGTATCCCCTCTCCAGGAGAAAGACATCGGGATGGGTATGGCCCTCATGCCTCACTGGACAACGACAGGAGGACCTGAGCCATTACAAGGTCCCCTTCAATTATTGGAGGTCAGATCTCTATCATCGCCTTCGCAAGAATAGAATCGCCAAGGCCCTTCTATACTTAGAGAAGGGAGGAAATGTCAGGAGTAGCCCTGCATATACACTAAAGGCCTAAAATCAGCCATAGGCCTAAAATCAGCAATAGGCCTGACATACATGCATGCTAACAAAAAGTCTTAGGTCTCTGTGGAAAAACACTGAAACAGAAGGCTATAAGCTATTGTAAACAGGCAGCTTCTGTGGAAATTTACCAGACCTAGTAGTCATAGGTCTTATAAATAGGCAACCTCAGTGGACAGTACCAACTTAGATAAGGACAAGTGAATCATAGGCAGAGCCATAGTGACCTATCCCCTGAACCTACACTCAGCTAATACCCTGTTCTGAAATGTATGTGTACTCCCCCTGAACACCTATGCTCTGGTGTCATTCCCTTCCCCACATCCTGCCTTTTTGTGTTTATAACCTCTGTGTAAATAAGTAACTTACAATGTGATTTAAATAACTAAATAAAAAAATAAAAAAAAAATAAATGACAAAATAAATAAATAAATAAATAAAAAAGAGGTTAGACACAAGTTCAGTAGCCACCATTTTTAGGGTTGGCAGCTTTGGGACTGGTATGCAAAACCCAAGGAAATCTTCAACTAGGCTGGAGGAAAGCTCATGCTAATGTCTTTCTAGGAGACCATGAAGGATCTCTAGTTCTTTGTCTCTTGGGAAAATAGTAAAATGAAGTAGTTTTATCAAACTGCCATTATTGGGAGGGTATTGATTTAAAGATAACCAAATTCTATGGGTAATAATTATGTTTGTGAGACCAGTTTTAATGAACTTGATATCCAATCTGTGAATAGAAGCATCAAAGCTGTGGATGATAGAGACATAGTATATCCGTTGTTAATATACTCATGAAAATACTGGTGTCAATATTTTTTATTTCAATCTCCTATTAATAAGATAACAGACATTAGTGACGATGAATTCCATCAGAATTTTGTGTAATTTTAAGACTCATAAGTAACAATTGATATATATAAATACTATATAAAAATATTTGGGTCCCTTAAGTATTTGATGGAGCCTTTTGCATTATCCAGCTTTCCAAATAAGCTTGTTCATTATACATATATATGAGGTTACATCAGTGTCCTTTAAGAGTTCTTAAGCTAGAAAATAACAAAATTAATGTAAGTCAACAAGATTTAGAGTATTGACTATAAGTAAGTCTATAAAATATGATAAAAGATCCAGAATATTTTATCAAAAGCTGCCACAGGTCACGATGATTGGCAGTCATTAATTTAACTAGCATCATAATGAAAAGGTGTTAAAGTACATATAGAAAGCTAATTAGGTGTTGATTATTTAAACCCTAGAACGCTTGATTTTTTTAAAAAGAAATAAAAAGTCTAACAATGATAAAATATTTTTAAAAATACTCTTTTTGATCATTTATATCATTTTATATGGTTTTTATAGCTATTGTCTGGTCTTAATAGTGAAATACAGCCTCATTATTGGCTCAGAAAGACCTCTAATTTACTCCATCACCAAGGCTGGCCTTGGATTAGAAATTCTTTGGCCTCAGCTCCTTATGGTTGCTCTTACAGGTATTTACCAAAGTTAGTCTTAATAAAAGCTTATATATTTGGCATTTAGGTGAGTTTCTAAATGATCACCTGAATACACTGTTAATTTTCCCCTTTTTGGGAGCTTCTTTAAATAACTTGGAAGTCATTTTCCATAAAAAAACAAACCAAACCAAAAACAACTTTAATTCAGAAAGCCACTGGAAGGGGACACTCTTTAAAGAAGAGGTAAACAAGGAACAAAACTTAGAGTGGGAAAAAATGTGGCTCCTGACAGCCCAAAGGGCTTAAAGCATTAGTTCTCAACTCATGGGTCACTGCCCCTTAGTGGGTCATATATCGGATATCCTGCATATTAGATATTTGCATTATGGGAATGAAATAATTTTAAGGTTGGGGATCACCACAACATGAGAAACCAAATTAAAAGATCTCAGCATAAGGAATGTTGGGTACCACTGGCAGAAAGTGTCCGTACTGCATGTATGGAATGATGAAAATATCTCAAGATGAACCAAATGCACAGCATGAGGTGATATTGGCTGAAAGGTTCTGCTCTGAATTATGAATGTGCATGTTACAAGGTAGCAAGAACTGTGAAGAAAACCTCTTTAAAATTCAAATGAGCATAGCTTGTAAATTTTTATAAGGTGGATCAGGACTGTATGAAAGAGTTTCAAATATTGGACTCAGCTCGGGTTTGCACTAATGCTGTGATGCTTGGTTTCTAGAAAAATCTACCTGTGATTTTCTTCTTAGTGTTGCCAACATCATTATGCACACTTGCCTTTTACAACATTGCCTATCATAAACCTTCTGTAACCATCTTCAAACTCCTTGAAAACATCCTTGAAAACTGCTAAAGCCTTTAGTATTGCTACAGAATTATTTTTCAAACAAATGTTTATTTTTTCTCACACACACATAATCAAATACATGCACTATACATTAGGATTCTTTTTTATTTTATTACCTTTGATTTCTAAGGAAGAGAAAAACCTAGGAAGTAAGCAATTTTATAGGCCAGTATATTCTGGATAAATATAATAATTTATTCAGACATTACTTCTCTAACAATTGGTGTTTTTGCAGTTAACTTACTTAGAAGTGAACAAGTATTTCATGAGAATATTTGTTAACGTAATAATGTATTGAAAATTGAATTACATAATGTATTTATTCCATTTTTTTAATAGTCTAATTTATTCATTGTGAATTATCTCCATCCTCAACTTGAAGGCATTCAGAATCACTATGAAAACACATCTCTGGGTATGTTTGTGAATGGGTTTCCAGAAAGTTCTAATGAGCTAGGCTGAACCATGATGTTTATGGAACCATTTGGTGGCTTGGGTCCCAGCTAAAAAAAGAATTCTCACTGTACAGCAACATTAATCTGTTGTCTTGTAGACATGGGATGACCAGCTGTCTCATGCTGCCTTATATTCCTTAACATGATTGACTGTACCATCAAATTATGACCTCAAATTATCCTTAAGTTACTTTTCCCAATTATTTTGTCAAACAATGTATAAATTAACTAACATAAGAATATTCTTAGTAGGATGCGGTCATTTCTATGACAAAAGAGAGCATGCATACAGTGATTTGGCATCTGGGAGTGTTCAGAAAAGTGGAAATGCTGAGAGAAACATAGGTGATGAAGGCCTCTCTCACAAGAGTCCGCAGGAAAAGAGATTCTATCAAGAAGACTTATATGCAGCATTCTAACAAAGAATCTGACTGTAATCTCCCCATGTGCCAGGAACTTGAGTGAGTTGAAATCAGAACTAATGGAGGAATCTGGTTGAGAGAATCTCAAGACAGAGTAGAATCCAGATGTCTTGGGTACTACACACTTGCTACTGTCTAGATCTACATGAGAGGAAGCAACAGAAGAACCAAAAATGTGAAAAGGTTTCCAAGGACATACAGAAGGTTAAAATTAACAATAATAGGGATATTGAGAAAGTTGTGTTTGTTACAGAGACCAGCACCGTTAGAAAGAGTCCCCAAGTATGTACTACTACAATAGGAAAAGTATTCTGAAGATATGACTCCACCCATCAAATGCTCTAGCTTATAAATGGGTAGGTTCTTTTAAAAGGAGAAAGTGTGAAGGAAGAATGCTGTTATAAAACCAACTTCTGAGGAAATGATGTTGCCAGTTCAGTTATCTAGGCCTGCAAGGGCATTACAGCTTTGGTCCAAGACATAGAGACTGCATCTTGAGTTAATGGTAGAACTTGGCCCCATCGTTCACATGATATTGAAGGCATGGGAGAGACTAGATTAAAGTGTCATGGGGGATTATATCAAGGTTAGAAAGAACTGTTTAGGCTAGGAAATCTGTGATAGCATTGGATCCTTCACCCATGAGTCAAGAAAAAAACATGCTGTGAAGTTATGATGATGGAGCCTAAGTTGCAATGGAGAACCCAGGCTTTTGGGGGTATCAGGATTGGGGAACACATGTCAAGGAAAGGTGGTGAATGAAGTGCAGCCAGCAGAAGAGAAGAGCTAATTGTGCTCTAGTAGATGGATAGCCTGAGGGGAAGATACATCAAAGCTCCATCTAGATGACATCATGATGATCCTTAGAAGCAAGATACAGAGCTGAAAGATTTGCTATCAGTCCTGCTGGGTTTTCATCTTGCTTTCTGATCTAATCTTCCTGTACTGTACCACATTCTATTCCTGTATTCTGAAACTACAATACAGATTTTATTAAATTTTATATTGGAAATACAAGTTCATTTAAACATAAGCTTATTATTGTTTGAGGATTTCATATATGTATGCAATGCTTCTGATCATGTCTACCTCTCATTCCTGTCATGAATCAAGAACTCACTACCCCCACCACATTTCCCTTCAATTTTACATGTTCTCTGTCTCTATGTCTCTCTCTGTATTCTCTGTGTCTCTCTGTGTCTCTCTATGTCTCTCTATGTCTCTCTGTGTCTCTCTTTGTATCTCTGTCTCTGTGTCTTTCTCTCTCTGTCTTTTTCTGTCTCTCTCTGTCTCTCACGCACACACATACACACACACACACACACACACACACACACACCATGGAGTCTACTTGGTGCTGCCTATGTGCTTATATGTGTAGGACCACCCAGTAAATTTATAGGTACTCACAGATAGTAGATCTCTTTAATTCTTAGAAGAGACAATAGACTCTTGAATAGTATTAGGACTGTTAAAGACTATAGAGACTTTCATAAATTAGCTAAATGCATTTTGCATCATGAGCTGAAGAGGATGTTCTGAGGACTAGGTTTGACGTGTTATAATATGGCATGTTAGTGGCAGGTTAACAAGGCATTTAATTGTGATGGTAAATCATAAATGTCAAAAGGAAGAGACTGACATAGAATCAACAGAGAAGTTTATTTCTGTGTTTGCGTGTATATAAAGGTTTAAGTAAATTTAGAAGAATCACCCTAAATGTATATCATACATTCCATGGCTGAGGTTCCAAACTAGATAAAATTGAGAATCTGTTTGAATACCTACCGTTATCTTTCTGTGCTTCTTGGCTGTGCACATAATGTGACAGGCTGCCTGCCTCATGTTTCTGTAGCCCCCCCTTCCCCACCAGAATGCATTGGAATTCCCAACTGTGAGTTTCTAAGACCTCCTCCTTCATCTGAACAATTGCATTGTTGTTCATGATCCTCAGGAAGCAGATGATGTAGCATTACAATGGAATTCATTAAAGTTGTTTTTGTTCAGCTCTTTCCATGACCTAACTACTTAATACAGATAAATTTATTTCTGTATCATATTTGATGCTGACTTTGATGACATATTTGCTTTGATTAAATTGCCATTATGGTAGTCTTATTTACAAAAGAGTGACCCAATTAAAACCATTTTATTCTTAGGCTTAAAATACAGTTTTGACTGTTGAGTCACACCATGACGCTGTAAGACCTGCCATTCACTGTGTATTAATATGACTTGATTTGTCAGCACACACAGCCAAAAGTCTAATGCTAACAAATATATAGAAAATATTTTTACTCTGCAAATAATAAAACTTGAATATGTAGAATAGCTTTGCACCATTCAAGTGTGTCTGCAGTAGGCCATGAAATCATTTGGGTGTATGCCAAGGAATAGTACATCTGGGACTATAGTAATTCTAGGTTTAGGGTTGTTTTGAGACACTGCCAGACTGACTTCCAAATTCACTCCACTAGTTTATAATCCATCAACTTTGTAGATAGTTTCTTCTTCACCAAATCCACACCAGCATTTGTTGTATTTCTTATGATAATCATTATGACTGTGGTGAGAGTCAATGTTATAGTAGATTGTATTAGCATGTCCATGATGGCTGTGAAATATTTTAAATAGTATTCTTGAACAATTTGGACTTCTTTTTTTCTTTCTTTTTCTTTTATTGGATATTTTATTTATTTACATTTCAAATATTATCCTCTTTCCCGGTTTCCCCTCTGTGAAGCCCTTATTCCATCCCCTCTTAACCTGCTTCTATGAGGGTGCTCCCCCACCCACCTACCCACTCCTGCCTTACCATCTTAGCATTTTTCTACACTGGGGTATCAAACCTTAACAAGACCAAGGGCTTCCTCTCCCATTGATGTCAGATAAGGCCCCTTCAGCACTTTCAGTCATTTCCCTGACTCCTCCATTGGGGTCCCTGTGCTCAGTCTGATGGTTGGCTGTGAACATCTGCATCTGTATTTGCCAAGCTCTGGCAGAGCCTCTCAGGAGACAGCTGTATCAGGCTCCAGTCAGCAAGCACTTCTTGGCATCAGCACTATTGTCTGGGTTTGGTTTCTGCATGTGGGATGAATCCTTAGATGGGGCAGTCTCTGGATGGCCTTTCCTTCAGACTCTGCTCCACTCTTTGTCCCTGTGTTATCTTTAAACAGGAGCAATTCTGGGTTAAAATTTTAGATGGGTGGGTGGCCCCATCCCTCAACCGGGAGGGATGCCTAACCTCTGGATGGGGTCTCAACAGGTTGTCCCTCCCTTTGTGGGTTTTTCAGCTAATATCCCCATGGGGTCCTGGGAGGATTGTGCTTTCCTGGCATCTGGAACACTCTGCTTGCTAACCCCAGTTCGCCATCCCCCATTGCTACACACCTCTGTTCAATTTCCTGACCCTCTGTACATTTCTTCCATCTCTCATAACTGATCCTTCCCCTCTTTTACCCCTCCCTCTCTTCTCATCCTCCCAAGTCCCTCCTACTCTCTACTTCCCTTGTTTATTTTGTTCCCCGAACAAGCAGAACAAAAGCATCCACTCTTTGGTGTTCCTTCCTCTTGAGCTTCACGTGGTCCCTAAGTTGTATCATGGGTATTCCATGCTATTTGCTTAATATCTGTTTATAAGTGAGTACCTATAAGTGTGTGATCTTTTGTGACTGAGTTACCTCTCTCAGGGTGATATTTTCTAGATCATCCATTTGCCTGTGAATTCAAGAAGTCATTGTTTTTAATAACTGAGTAGTATTCCATTGTATAAATATACATTTTCTGTATTGATTCATCTATTGAGAGACATCTGGATTGTTTCCAGCTTCTGGATCTTATAAATATGGCTGCTATGAACATAGTGGAGCATCTTCTGGGTATATGCCCAGGAGTGGTATATCTGGGTCTTCAGGTAGTACTGTGTTCAGTTTTCTGAGGAACCACCAGACTGATCTGCAGAATGATTGTACCAGCTTGCAATCCCACCAGTAACGGAGGAGTGTTCATCTTCCTCCACATCCTTGACAGCATCTGCTGTCACCTGAGATTTTTATCTTAGCCATTCTGACTTGTGTGAGGTAGAATCTCAGGGTTGTTTTGATTTGCATTTCCCTGGTGACTTAGGATGTAGAACGTTTAAGAGATATTAAGGAATATTGATTTTTGCTTCCTGTTATTTTTGTTGTTAGAGGTGGAGTTATGTTTATGTAGCTATCTTCTTCTGGGTTTGTTGAAAGATTACTTTCTTGCTTTTTCTAGGGTATAGTTTCCCTCTTTTTGTTGGATTTTTCCATCTATTATCCTTTGTACGGCTGGATTTAAGGAAAGATATTGTGTAAATTTGATTTTGTCATGGAATATCTTGGTTTCTCCATCTACATCAATTAGGAATTTTGCTGGGTACAGTAGCCTGGGCTGGCATGTGTGTTCTCTTGGGGTCTTTATGACATCTCCACGGGATCTTCTAATTTTCAGAGTCTCTGGTGAGAAGCCTGGTGCAATTCTGATAGTTCTGTCATTATATTTTACTTGACATTTTTCCCTTTCTGCTTTTAATATTCTTTCTTTGCTTTGTTCATTTGGTGTTTTGACAGGGGGGAGGATTTCTTTTCTGGTCCAATCTATTTGGAGTTCTGTAGGCTTTTTGTATGTTTATGGGCATCTTACATTAGGGAAGTTTTTTTCTATAATCTTGTTGAAGATATTTACTAGCCCTTTAAGTTGGGAACTTCTGTTCTCTTCTATACATATTATCCTTAGGTTTAGTCTTCTCATTTTGTCCTGGATTTCCTGAGTGTTTTGGGTTAGGAGCTTTTTGCATTTTGCATTTTCTTGGACTGTTATGTCAATGTTTTCTATGGTATCTTCTGCACCTGAGATTCTCTCTTCTATCTCTTGAATTGTATTGGTGATGTTTGCATCTATAACTCCTGATCTCTTTTCCAGGTTTTCTATTGCCAGAGTTGTCTTCTTTTGTGATTTTTTTATTGTTTCTATGACCATTTTTGGATCCTGGATGGTTTTGTTCAATTCCTTCACCTGTTTGGTTATGTTTTCCTGTAAGTCTTTAAGGGACTTTTGTGTTTCCTCTTTAAGGGCTTTTACCTGTTTGCCTGTATTCTCCTGTATTTCTTTAAGAAAAGTTATTTAAGTCTTAAAGTCCTCTATCATCATCATGAGATGTGATTTTAAATGAAAGTCTTGTGTTTCTGGTATTTTGTGTTATGCAGGTCTTGCTGTGGTGGAAGAACTAGGTTCTGATGGTGCCAAGTAGCCTTGGTTTCTGTTGTTTATTATCTTGCCCTTACCTCTCTTGTCATATGGTTATCCTGTGGTTCCTGAGTCCTTATGGCTCTGGGCGGGTCCCTCTTGGGCCAGGAATTTGAGCAGAAGTGATGGTCTTACCTTTGCTCTCATGTGCGTCAGCACACCTGGGAGACCTGGTCTCTCCTGGTTGGATCTGGGTCCCATTTGGACTTCTTTTGAGAAATTTTTGTTCAGCTCCACCAACCCATCAGTTTGTTTCCTTAGTGTATAGTTTTCTGAGTTCTTTGCTTGTTCCAGAAACTAATTATTTGTCAGATGATTAGCTGGTAAAATTTTTCTCCCATTCTGTAGTTTGACTCTCTGCTCAATTCATAACTCCCTTTGTCATTTAAAAAGCTATTTGAAGAGATCCCCTTTGTCTATTGCTTATCTTATTCCCTGTGATACCTCAATATTGGAATTCCTTACCTATAACTTAAAGTGTATCTGTGTCTTAGTTAGGGTTTCTGTTGCTGTGATGAAAACTATGAGCAAAAGCTACTTGTGGAGGAAAGGCTTTATTTGACTTATATTTTTCACATCCCTGCTAGTTATTCAAGAAAGTCAGAAACCCAAACAAGACAGGAACCTGGCAGCAGGAGCTGATGAAAAGGCTATGGAATGATGTTGCTTTCTGCCTTGCTCTGCACTGTTTGGTCAGCATTGTTTCTTGTAGAACCAAAGACAACTAGCTCAGGAGTGGCATCATCTACAATGGGTAGGGTGCTCCTACACTTGGAAAATGCTCTACACACTTGCCTACAGTAATATTGGATGGAGGCATTTCCTCAATCAAAGTTCCTTCCCCTCAGACTTTAGCCTGTGTCAAACTGATATACAAGTAGCTAGCAAAATTCCTTATGATTTCTTCTGTCAGATTCAGGATATTAAATCCTATGTTGAGATTATTTATCTTTTTGTAGATTTTTTTTTTTTTTTGGTATATGATGGGAGGTAAAAAAAAATAGTTTCTTTCTTTCTTTTTTGCATGTTAAAATTCAGCTTTTTCAACATCATTCAAAAATTAGGTTATAGTAACAGGTGTACTGGATACTACTATGCATACTTATAATTATAGTGCTTAAAATGCTGAGACAGGAGGACCCTTAGCTAGAAAGCATCTTGGAATATATAGGCTAGCCTGTCTCAAGGAAGACTAAAGGGAATTTGAGTTGATTACTTTATATTTTTAGCAATATTAGGATTATTTAATTTATTAATGCTCACTTGCATTTAAGATAATTATATATCTATATGTATCTATCCTATATGTATATATAGTCTGAAATAGAATAATATCAAATATTTACTATGTGAACATATATAGATATGAAAATACGTATGTGGATATGAAAATACATACATATATATAATCCCTCATAAAGATCTTCCCTTACAAAAGTCACAAACCATCAATTAAAATGGCTAATGTTATTTGTTAGAAATGAGATTTCAAGAGAGCCTCCAAACAATAAAGGTTATTTCAACTGCCCTTTGTTGCCTCTCAGAATTTAAAATTAAGACCGAATTGCTGAGAAATTAAGCTGGTACTGTCCTGGAAATCCTCCTCCCTGATGACTGTCTCTTATTGTCTCTGAAGATGCTATACTTGCTAAATGCGTAGAAGCGTTATCAATAGTTATACCCAATGTTATGTCCTAGGAAACTATGTACCTTGGCCAGTATATGGCAATGACATTATCTTGTGGATAAACGACATCTATATGATTTGACTTAAAGCCGGCTCAATAGTAGAGAATATGCACTAGCTATTATAAATCTATCCAAACCCCCATAGGTGAAAATGTTAGAAACTCTGGAGGAAAACTTTAACCATTTTTGCTTAATTTATATTGCATAGAAATTCCTGCTAAATACTTCTTATTAAATCCATGGATTCAAGATAGAGGTACCAAGGATTAGTGTCAATCTCAGTCCTATTCAAAGACGTTTCTTTTTGCAACAGATGCAATGTATTGAAGAGAACCCAAACTGATCAAAGCAAAGACAATAAGTGACTATGAAGTGCCTATATCCAAATGAGACATCTATAAAAAACTTTTACACTCAAGGTTCAAGGAAGATTGTAGGAGATGCACATGCTAATTGTAGGAGCCAGAGGACCTGTAGGACTGCTAAGAAAAAGGGTTTAGTGGAGGGACAAAAACATTGAGCACATGAACTCTCAATTGGGAAATGGAGGGAGGAGGGACCTGGGAGGGGAGAGGAGGGAGAGGAAATAAAGGGGGAAGTATCAGGTACTGGAAGGGACAGGATAGAGGTACAGAAGGTCAGAAAATGGAATAAAAATATGTAACGGGGCTGGGGGGGGGTTGAGGAACTGGGGATAGTCATTGGAGGGTCTGAGGGCCCAGGGAAATGAGAGACTCCCAGGACCCAACAGGGATGACCTTAACTGAACAAAGGGGAGATAGAATCTGTAGATACCACCTCCAATCTATCTAGACACAGCTCTCAGTGGAGGGATGGGGCCACCCTCCAATCTTAAAGCTTTTAACCCAGAAATGTTCCTGTTCAAAGAAAGAACAGGGACAAAAAATAGAGCAGAAACTGAAGGAATGGCCATCCAAGGACTGCCCCACCTGGGGATTAATCCTGCCTGCAAACACCAAAACGCCAACACTGTTGCTGTTGCCAAGAGGTGCTTGCTGACAGGAATCTTGGTTGTATGTTCCTTACAAGGTTCAGCTCGCAATTGACCAATGCAGATGTGGATACTTGGAGCTAACCATAAAATTGAGCTCAGGGACCATGGTGGGGGAGATGGTGGAAGGACTGGAGGAGCTGAGGGGGACTGCAACCCTGTAGGAAGAACAATGTCAGCTGGCCAAACAACCCAGTGCTCTCAGGGACTAGACCACCAACCAAGGAGTGTTCAGGGAAGGATCCATGACTCCAGATACATATGTAGCAGAGGATGGCCTTATCTGATATCAATGGGAAAGAGAAACCCTTGGTTCTGTAGAGGTTTGATGCCCCAGCTCAGGGTGATGCTGGAGTGATGGGGCAGGAGAGGGTGTGTGGGTGGGGGAGCACCCTCATAGAGGCAAAGGGGAGGCATGAGAGAGCAGATGTGGCAAGGGGAGTTTGTGGAGGGGTAACCTGGAAGTGGGATATCATTTGAGATGTACATGAATGGAATGATTATAAAAAATAGAATAAATTTTAAAAATTTAAAAAAGAAAAAAATATAAAGCTGCTTTTACAAGACTACAAGAGTCAATATTCCAGTACAGATGGAAGAATGACTCCTAAGGTCATACCTTAGTGGTAGAGCTAAGGCTTCTGAATGCTGAATGAGTGAAAAGTCGTCAAAGATAAGAGCCATAAGAGTTATTTTAGTTAAGTCTTTTTAGTATCTTTGTAGTCAAGTCTACATCATTACTGGGAAAGTTTCTTACACAATATCTATTTATCTATGATTGATCAATCTATCACCTCTCTCTCTGTCTATCTATTTGTGCATGCCCAAATTCTGTACATCTCAATGAACTTTTATAGAGAAGCAATAGGTATTATGAATCCATGGGACTTTGCTTAGGGCTTGACACTTTTATTGTGAATTACATTTCCATACATTTGTCCAAAAAGGAAAAAAATGAAAGTGTTAAACTAGAACAACAATTAGCTTTCTGTTACATTTTACTGTTCATGTAGTTGCATCATATCCTTCCTCATCACCCAACACCACCCTTTGATGTCTCCTTTAGAAATACTATACTACACCCACCAGTGCATTTATGTCTGTTTTTTTTTTTCCTAAAAAAGTATTGAGTGCTCTTTAAGAGTCTTGATTCAAACAGCCAGTATTCTAGAATAGCAAATTTTAGCTTTTTTCTCCTTTCGTTTGTCTTGAGAATGCTCATTAGTCTCATTTCTAAAGCTAACTTTTAATATTAACAGGGCAGTGTGAAGAACAGAGTGAAGCTAAGCACTGAGGTATTGGGAAGGGGGGAATTGAGCTTAGTGAAGAATTGGAGGGTTCATTTGTGTCATTTTAAGGCATTACTTACAGGGAATGCAATGTATTTGCCCTGAATACATTTTAAGGCATCCAGGTGCCATCTGAGATGTATGCTTCATCAAAAGTGTTTGATCCTAGAATTTCTGCCTTATCCATGAATGCTAACATGAACAAGTATAAGAAGATGAAACCATACTTAGTATCTGAACCCACTATCAGTTGCCAACCCAAATGAAGGTGGTAATATATTGCTATTCCTGTGAATCATGTAGAGGCTGTCTGCTAAATAAATTCATTTCAAATCCTAAAACTGATTACCACAAAATAAACATGTAAAAAGAATATCCACCACACACTTTACAATTGCATTGATCATAAGCACCTCTGGCTTTAAGATAGACCATAGGGTCTGATGTAGATGAGTGTGGTTAGTACTACTGAGCCCACTCCATGGCATTTAAATCTTCAGTGGCGTATATTTTAATGTGGGGAACACCACACTTTACCACAGAGTAGATACAATTAAGCAGCTCACCAGAGAAACCAAAGAATATAAGAGCTAACATTTACACACAGCCAAATGGTTTGCAAGACAGTGAGAAGACATGGATGGAGGCCGTGCAGAGTCTCTCAGCTTAATTAAAAAAAAAAAAACAAAAAACAAAAAACAAAAAAAACCACCCCAACATTTTACACTTGGATTTGTTTGAACATACATAATACTCAGCATACTCTGGTCTCAAAAAATGTAATAGCTATGTATGTGGATAAAAGAAATTATACATTATTATTCTTATCAGGTAACAAGGACACTAAATACTTGGCTTATATTTCAAAGGTATCACAAATTTTTTCATCTTTCTATCTATCTATCTATCTATCTATCTATCTATCTATCTATCACCAATCTATTATCTATATCTATCTATCAATCATTCTATCTATCTATCAATCATTCTATCTATCTATCTATCTATCTATCTATCTATCTATCTATCTATCTATCTATCGACCTACCTATCTATCTATCTATCGACCTACCTATCTATCTCTATCATTTGAATTCTGTCTCACAGTTGGCAGGGACTCATGATAATGGGGACCTCTAGGTATTGGTTCTCACTCATTAATTCCATTGAAGGAAGATAGGGATGTGTGTTTATCTGGCATTTGTTTATTAAAAAGGGACAGATTGGATATAAGCTTGCTGCCAGCCCAAAGACTTCCATCATATCTCATTAGCCAATCTTGCCTAGTAAACACATGAAGAAGAAACTTAAAACTGAAACATTACTGTTTTACAATTTTGAACATAGTAACGCAAGCAGTTGATAACTGCCTGAAGATGCATCTGGAAGGGAAGCAACTGTACAGTGTGTGTTTTCTACTAGAATGAGTAGTCAAGGTAAAAAGATAAAACTAGTCATTTTCTATGTCTATTGAACAATTTACAGTGTACAGAGAAAACAGTGAGGGGTAATAAACTAATCAAGGAGATAAGTAAATACCACACCCAGTGTGGAACTTCTTAAGGGTATTTTGGTTCTTGGCTAGGCATGGACCTGGAACCTGGAGACTCCAAGGGAGAAATGGCAGGAGTTCAGCCATGTCTCCAGAACCCAGGGTCCTGACAAGCAGTCTAATCTCCATGGACCTACATTGTTCAGTCACATAGACCATTACAGCCCCTCCCAAAGTGCATAGGTAGAGGGTGTGAGTATAGGCCTCAGGCTCTAGAGAGATTTACATACTAATGAAGGCCAGAGGGCAGCAGAGCCAATTAAACCTTCCCCAGAACCTCCCCCTTTCTCCCTCCCTGTTTAACTCAGGTCTGCCCTGAGTTTGGGGAGGGGTGAGGGTACATCCAGATCCATCCACCACCCACCATGAAAATAAACCCTTTTGGAAACAAGAACTTCCTCGTATCATTGGGGCCTGCCATCGCCAAAGCTTCCAGCCTTTGGAACTCCAGACCTTTCTACTGTTTGTGGGACCCTCCACGTGGAAGCCTTCAGGACTCCTCCACTGTGGCCCTTTTTCCCACAACCCAGGAAATTCTACAGAGGAAATAAAATGCAATGGATGAGTGGAGGTGTCTATAGACCTATGAGATATTAAACCCAACAACAATGTTGAAAGCTTCTCTGGTTCTTAATAACATTTAACCTTTAATATATGAGAAAGAATATGGGCTGGCAGTTTTAGACTTTACTTCAGGGATCTCTGCCAACAAGAAAAATGAGGTGAGCATCACTGTTTTCCCAGGTTGTAAGGATTCATTGTATGGATGTGTCCTGGAGGAAGGGTATGCTATACTGTACAATAAGAAAAATGTTATTTCCCAACAATTATGTTTTAGGGTAAATAATATTTTCACAGATGCTGCTTACTTGCTTCCTGCCTCCCACTTCCTACCGAGATTAGTTTCACTAGAGCCAAGTGCTGTAGAGGTATTTTTATTCCAGTGTTGAGTATTCAAAGTCACTTGGGTCCATTCCAAAGAGACAGGAACTAAACATTTTGTTGCACAAAATGTAATAATGAGCCTTTATTTTTGTAATGTATTCATATCCCCATCTTGGATGAACAGACCTATTTCACTTAGTAAATATTCAGTGACCCAGACAGCTTTTCATAGTAATAAAGGAGAACTACTTACAGATATTATTTTCATTTTTTGACCATCTGAAAATGATGTAAGAGAGGTGATTATGGAACCCAGTATAGTACACTATATCTGGGAACTTTCTAGGGACTATACTTATTTTATTTATTTGCTTAGTTTTTTTTAAGTGACCTAGCTAGTGACCCTATATAAATTTTACAGATCATGAAAATTGGAAGTCTATACCAATGAGAATTGAGCAAAGCCTACTGTAATTATATGTGATCTGAAAATGGACTATGAAGAATACAGGGGGCAATTTTGCTTCATTATATATTTATTCAAAGATAAATCAGATATATTAATTATATATTTATGAAAAAAGCACATGATATTAAAAATATCAAATACAATCTGCAGTGATCCGGTTAGAATAACCCATATAAATTAATTCTTTCTTCTTCTGCTCTATGGATTATCTCTGCCTCTTACAGCTTCCTTTCCAATATTTGTTCATCACCTCCTATGTACCATGAGGGATGTCTGGCACTGTGGGAGAATGCTGGGCACCATAGGAGAAGAATAGCATGAAGCACAGCCTGTAACATTAGAACACTCATAAAATAAAGATGAGTAACCTCATGAGCAGCTCAATCTAATTTCTGACAGGAAATCATGCATCAGGCTCACTATTCTTTCAGGATAGCAATAACAAGAAGCAAGGATTGAACAGGGCTATGAAGAAGAAATATATGAACTTTTGGGAATGTAAACAAACATAAAGATATTTATGTGCACATGAATAGTCTTAGAGAAATTTTAACCAACATCGGACAAGTTGGCTCATTCTATGCCAATCAGTAACCCTTTCTCCCCAGCTATCCCTTTCTTTCTTCAAGGTGGATCTGACTACAGCTATAGGTAAGCATCGAACATGTTAACAGGAGAGAGTGAACCACCCTCTAATAGAATAAGCCAGTCCAAGGGAAAGTTGGTTAAATCACTCCATATCCACCTCAAGGGAGCCATATCTAGAATACATAATTTACTTTATTCAAAAGACTCTGGCATGGCCATCATTCTTAGTACAGAGTGTCCCATATATTACCCTTTTATACCTTATAAAATTCTTCATAGTCAAACAATTCATTTAAATAATGTTAACTGCAAGCGTACTTCTTGACCAATAAATTAAACTTTTTTGATATCTTTCTTTATATTAAACATGGTGATTGGCTGGGAAGCTTTGATTTAATTTCAGGAGTTTTAACTAAATTGCTGGGTAACTTGCAATGATGTATGGGTGATAGAATATTTTCTAGAATACTTTTAAGTCAGCTAGAATTACAAGGTGCTGTATCTTCTATACCAAGAATGCCTCCAATGAGGATGGCAGGGCTCTGTTTGTTAGCAAAGTGTATGAAAAGAAAAGCTTTATTACAGCTATGTTTCTGATACCTACTGGTTTTATGATCTTCATTTGTAAAAACAGAGATGCAGGCCACAGGAGGTACCTTAATAGTCTATTGAAACTGGAAGGTGAGGGCATCATTTAGCAATTTTCTGTTTCTCAGATGAGTGACTCCAACAGGTGAATAGTAGTTATAGTAACCTGGCTAATGTGATTGATCTTCATTCCATTTACTGTATTCAAGGCGTGATGATTATCCCTGAAATGCAGGGCATCTCCTTAGATGCTTTTCAACATTTTGAGGTCCTGAGATGAAATCGGATGAAACTTCACTTCAGAATCATAGAGGAAAGCTAATACTTTTTAACTTTAGGAACAAAGATTTGGATAATCCCACTCATTCAAAAACTACAAACACCAAGGGGTTTTCTGAGAACAAAGGAAGGATGTAAGAGTAAAGGTTTAAACTACCAGCTACAAACATGTGGGCAGATGAAACTTGTTTTTAACAAACCACTATAACTGGGAGAAGTGATTTAGCAGTTCTTATTAATTTGTTTTATTTTGGTTTAGAGATAGGATGTGTGCCGTGGATATTTCCTCTAAATTGTAGTATTCCCTACTTGAGGGAGGTAGAGGCTTATAAAATCCAAGTAGTTCATGAAATTTAGGAGGTTTCAGAAGCTGAGGAGACTTACAAGACTCATGAGATCCTCCTCCAGACACATAAAAGTAATTGTTGCAGCCAGAAAGCTTGTCTCCAGAGCTGCTGAAGTCACAGGGAATTCCAGAGATGGGGGTTTTATGAGTTACACTGATTCAAAATGGGGTTTTGGTGACAATGTACTCAAGGGACATCATACTCCTATAAATAACACCTCACTCCATTTCTCATAAACAATCTCAACAAACCCTTCAGCTCAAGAAGCAACGGAACCAAAGAAGAAGTATCTGGGAAGAATATTTGTGTGGTCTCTAGAATGGGTCATAGAAAATACACATGAGGCAAATCCATTTGAGGTACAATATCTGCAGAGATAACTCTAACTAATATGGATACCTCTCATCCTTGCTGCAGTGACAGTTGCATGGACACTGTTCTAGGTGAAAATACATACAGCCAGTGATGTATTATTTTGAGGAATATTTCAAGGTGCTATGTCCTTTACCTTGTATAGGGGGACTTACCATCTTCAAGAAAGGGGTTATGGATGTCAAGATGTGTCCAAAAGTGTGGATGGACTAGAAAATGTATTTAAGTCTCTAGCAGAGGCATGTGTGGGATGGAGTCTTAAATAGGATGTAGTTACAGTTGTGCTGTCTTTGCTACATGTGATAAGGTAAGTCAACGAGCTAAGACAACAAGATCTGGCCCTCTGCTTTGGTCTATGGTCTGCACTAGCCATTAAATTTTTAGGGAAAGCAGAAGAAGAAGGTGACATCATTTTGGCATTCCATCTTTTATGACTGAGATGACAGAGAAAGTGTGTATCAATTTGCTAAGTATTAAGCATTCATTCTTAGGAGCCCTAAACTCAGAACTCATGAAAACAGTCATACAGTAAGAAGGAAGGATTCAAATACAAGTAATACAACATAGTTCTTATGTAAATTCTTTAATACAAAGGAAGGTGTGATGGTTTCAATGCGCTTGTCCTAAGGAGTGGCAATATTAAGAGGTGTGGCCTTGTTGGCGAAACGTGTCACTGAGCCAGTCTACTCATGTCTGCATTTGGAATAAGATGTAAAACTCTCAGTTCTTCCTATACCATGTCTGCCTGGATGTTCCAATACTCCTGCCTTGATGATAGTGTACAGAACTTGTGAACTGTTAAGCCAGCCCCAATTTAGTGTTGTTCTCCTATAAAAATTGGCTTGGTCATGGCATCAGTTCATAGCAGTAAAATAATGACTAAGATAGAAATGAAAAATGATTCAGCATGAAGATGGGGACTTAAAATATGCTACGGTGTGGGAAACTATCATTAGATAATTTATTTCTTAAGATTTAAAATGATATGTATTCTAATTTTATGTATAATGTATATATCAATATGTGTATACGGATATGTTCATATGAGTGCAGTTGCCTCTGAAAACCAATAAAAAAGAAAGAGACAAGATTTCCAAGAGCTGGAGTTACAAATGGTGGGAAGCTGCCTGATATCAGTGCTGGGAAGGGAACTTAGATCCATTGGAAGAGCATTGTATACTCTTAACCTCTGAGTCAACTCCCCAGTCTAGAACATTGCATATTCTTAACTACTTGGCCATCTCAAGACTTTTAAAAAAGAAACATTAGAGACTTTCACAGCTTGCCTTGTGAGAATGTAAGATAAGGGAAACAGGAAGCAGTCTGAATGCCACGAAAGAAGGGAAAATAAATAATATAATGAATTTATCCTTGAGACATGAGCTGTTGCATAATAATAAGTAAACCAGTCCCTGATCAACTAGCTTATATGAAAAATTAGGAATACTCTGTTATCTCCAGCTGTGGTTCCCAGAAATATTACAAACTAAATGAAAACAGAGGGAGCCCAGTCACTACTATGGAGTTGGGGACTTTAGTCCATATAGGACCCAAGAGTTGGGAATGAGTGTACACACTGTAGGGATAGTATGGAGCTTCTGTGGCTTTGAGTCCCATGATAGGACATGATCTTCATGAGACTCTTGTGGATCTGAAATAGTAAGGAAATCAAAAGGGAATGAGGGAAGGTTACAATAACCAAAGATGTATTTCCGGGTTAAATGTAGCAAGATTTGAGTAAAATCTAAGTTCCTAAGGAAAAACTAAATGACAGGAAGCTAACTCCAGTATATTCCAGTGTTCTTGCTGTTGCTATGGCAAACTCCATAGACAAAAGCAACTTAGGAGAAAGCAGGGCACTTCAAGGGTCTGATCTATAATAAAAAGGATATCCGGACACAAATTCAGGGAGGAATGTAGAAGAAGTGCTTGCTGGTTTTCTCTTTAGCTAATTCCCAGGCTTATGATTGTCTAGCTTTATTCTTTAAGTCAGAGTGCCTGCCTAGGGATAGTATTACCCAAAGTGGTACCAACACTTCAATTAATACCCAATACTATCCACTAGAATGCCTACAGGCTATTCAAATCTAGATCATTTCTCAATGACATTTTCCCTCTTAGATGACTTCAAACTATCTCGTTGGTCATTAGAGTTCCCTATGATACAGTGATTGTTAGCTTCTAGAAGGCTTTAGAGCCTGAAGCAAATTTCAACCAAACAAAAAGAGAAAGAATAAATGACAGATCTAAGTGTTCTCTGTAGAGGGACACTATCCACTCATAGTAGACTATGTGATTTTATTTTTCCTCAACGAAATATATTAAATGTGGGAATTGTTCACTTAGTCCAAGGAACATTCAGCTTTAAAGTATGGCCAGTGGAAAGACAGCAGTCAAAACCAAGAAAGTCTACTTAAGCTATGAACAAGTAGGCAAAAACATGGCCTGGCTCCCCTTGTTCAACCAAGACCAACCGAGGTGGTAAAATGGACAGAATTCCTACAGGATAAAGAGGAGGGACAGTTCTGGGAGAAAGTCCGTGTATTCCAGAAAGTGAAACAAGGCAGCAAATCTTTATTGCTTCCATTTCTCTTTACATCTAACAAGAAATTGTTCAAGACAATAGTCCATGATGGGTAAGCCTAGGGATAGGCCACTAGTCCCATTGTATTTACCTTAAGGAAGTAACCTGTGAACAAGGACTGGGCCATGCTCTTTAACCTCAAGGCTACTGATCTGGGCACATTTCCTCCAGCAAAGCTCCAGAAATTTCCAAACTTTTGTAAACAACCTGTTTGTCACCAAACATGAACCTATGAGGAGTGTTTCATACTCAAATTACAACTTCTCATTCATCTGATACAGCCAACCTTGTTACTATGACTGAATAATTTTTCCAAGTGATGAGACATTCTCAGTGGATTTTACTAATTTTTAACAATCCTCACAGCTTCTAAATTCTGAGACCAATTTTGACTTGCTCAAAGCAGACACTAAAAAGCCCCAGAGACCTTACCCACTCTGCAAAAGGGTCTCATTATATTAAACCAGCCTGCTAACTGTAGTGTATCTTGCAGATTTTGAAAGCATTTGGAGAAACAGTAATGATAGCATTTAAAGAAAATAAAGAAGTCATCTGGAATGGACACACCCAAAAGCCATGTAATAATTGTTTTATTTCATTGGTCTGAATAGATATTGTATCTGGAATTAACAGACATGTCTACTAAGGTGAAAGCTCTACGAGAGGATCTGACTTTATCCCAACCTATTCCAGAACTTACTCTGTAACTGAACTGATAGTAATCCTGCTTGGGCTTCCTAAGTTATCAAACAGCAGAAATGAGACACCTTTTACTTTGGCTATTTGCTATGGTGAAAGTTCAGTCATGCATGACAATGATGGTCGCTCACTCCATAGTTACAGGGATTTTGTCTTAACATTCTTGACTATGTGACAGACAGAAACTAGGAGGTGGGTGTAACCTTTCCTCTCTTACACATGGTCATCTTCTGCTCCCTATGCACCATATTCTCAAGGCACTACAACCTTCGGATTTCTACCACACACTGTACGAGAATGATCCACCTCTGAGTCAAGTAGGACATTTCAGCTTCAAAAAAAATAAGTTAAAATTTTGACAAAAATCACTTTCCATCTCCAACTGTAGATCGTAGATACCTTTATACTGATTAACATTATACTACATGAATATAGTTCAGGCCATCTAGCAGAGTGTAGATACAGATTTGGAGAAAATAACTGGTAGGTCTTACTATTTTCTTAAAAATTTGTGTGGGTAGACATGTGTATACATTCATAGTGTTTGTACAAGGATCAGAGTACATTTTGTGTTAATTAGTTTTCTTTTTGCAATTATGTGGATTGTGGATGGATCTCAGGGCATCAGTCTTTAAACAAATGCCTTGGCCTTCCCAGGTGAATGATCTTTGTGTGTGTGTGTGTGTGTATGAATATATAATATATCTATATAATATATATATGTGTATATATGTATATATCTACATATGTGTATACATATTCATATTTTGAAATATAACCTGCTGAATACATAAGAATACATATAATGTTATTGTATGTGTAGTTACCAAATTCCAAATGGTAAGATGTATAAACATTTACATAACAACATACATATATACATATATACATATATACATATATACATATATACATACAACTTAAGAGTCTTGTCAGTCTCTTAAGTAAGCCTTCGGACTAACAATTTTATTTATATGAGGAATACCTATACATTGCTGGATGCAATGTGTTTATCTGTATGTTAGAGAATATAATGGAGGTATATAAGATGATAACTTGATAAGAATGGACTGTGGTGACTTTGTACTGCCTAACTGGTTTTCCTAGTTGTAAAGTTACTGTAACTTTCCAAAGATTCCCTCTTCTCTTTAATACAAACAATATCAGAAAACAATATGGAATCTGGAAGTGGAATCAACTTAAAAGTCTGGGGCATTGGTGGTGTACACCTTTAATTCCAGCACTTGAGAGGCAGAGGCAGGTGGATTTCTGAGTTTGAGGCCAGCCTGGTCTACAGAGTGAGTTCCAGGACAGCCAGGGCTATACAGAAAAACTCTGTCTCGAAAAAAACCTACCATAAAAAAAAAAGTCCAGGGCAGACTTTTTTTTTAATATAATTTTCAAAATACAAGAGCAACGAAGATGTCCTTCCACAGTTGGATGGATGAATAAACCAAATTGTTTATATGCTAAGTGTAATGGGTAAATAATTGACTCCTGAGTTATGAAATGATAACAGGTGAAGCTTATATGCACATTCTTAAGTGAAAGAAAGTAGATTGAGAGTCTATGTTTGTTCCAATATATGATATTCTAGAAAAGCAAAACTGTAGAGACATTGGGAAAATGACAAATGCAAGCAGTGTTTGTGAGGAGAATAGTGACAAAGGATGGAGAGGCGGAGTATGAATGATGTCAGGCAAGGAACTGTTCTTTGGACTCTTGTTGGTGAGAAAGCATTGCACATTTGTTAAGATATGTACAGATCACCAGCACTGTGGTCATTCTTGACCAAAAAGTTGGTTAATAAACGATCAATGTGATTTCAGCTTCATAGAAAATGTTTAGAAATAAGCATGATGTTAAAAATAGGGGCAGCTGGGCTGGGGCTGGGGCTGGGGCTGGGGCTGGGGCTGGGGCTGGGGCTGGGGGTGGGGCTGGGGCTGGGGCTGGGGCTGGGACTGGGGCTGGGGCTGGGGCTGGGGCTGGGGCTGGGGCTGGGGCTGGGGCTGGGGCTGGGGCTGGGGCTGGGGGTGGGGCTGGGGGCTGGGGCTGGGGCTGGGGGTGGGGCTGGGGCTGGGGCTGGGGCTGGGGCTGGGGCTGGGGCTGGGGCTGGGGCTGGGGCTGGGGCTGGGGCTGGGGCTGGGGCTGGGGCTGGGGCTGGGAAGGCAGCAGAGATATGTAAAACTCAGTATTGTTTCCTCAAGTTTTTTCCTCTGAGCTGAAATTGCTTTAGAATATTTATTAATTAATCAAACTGAAGAAGATGTTTATTTAGTAAAGGTAATCACAATTTTTTTCATGGTTCCCTAGTCTACATCTGGCTTCCCTTCCAGATGTAGTGGATAAGAGCAAACTCAAGTTGATCATTAGCTGCTCAGCTGAGAAGAGGCAGGAACCATGAAATCCCATAAACACTGACATCAGTGTCTGCCTCTGATCCTTCTACACCATTGACTCCAACAAGAAATGCATCCCATTCTGCAACTCCAAGATGGCTGCATTCTGACTTTTTTCCTTTCCTACTTTCTCAGTTGTGTAAGAGCAGGTTCTAAAGCAAAGTTCTTGTTTTTATTTTTGTTTAATGCTCATTCTGTTATCCACTCTTTTTTAGTAGTAACTCAATCAACCTCACTTTCAAAATGAGTTTTTAGATTATTTTTAAAATGTGTGAGTGTGTGTGTGTGTGTTTGTGTGTGTGTGTTTGTGTTTGTGTGTGTGTGTGTGTGTGTGTGTGTGTGTGTGTAAGTGTACAGCATATGTGGTTACAGAAGTCAGGAGATCATCATTTTGGATCCTCTGGAAACAGAGATGCACAGTTGTGTGCCACCCAACATGGATGCTGGGCTACAAATCCAGGTCTTTGCAAAAGCATTAAAGTGCTTTCAACCACAGAGCCATATCTCCAGCCTCCAAATCACTTGGTTTAAAATCATCCTCTGTATTCTGAAGACCACTGAATGAGAATTGGGCCATCAGGTTTATGATCAAAAAGTGAAATTAAAATACCATTTCAACAAAAGAAAGAATATTTCTATAGCTTTATTCCCTGGTCATGGCCTTCAATATTTGTTTCTCATTTGTGGTCTATGAGTAAAGAATTTATCTGGAATTGAAATGTGTATTTAAAGTGACTTACTATAAAGCTTCTCACAGAATTGGTAACATACTCTGCTACAGGCCACTTAATTTGTGTATCTTACCCAGGAACACGTTTTGCATAAGAAATAAACAGTAACTCACCTTTATGCTTGAGAAGTGACTAGGCATTGTACATTTTATGCAAGTAGACCACATCTAATTCAAACTGCTTTTAATAGCTTATATTTTTCTCCCAACAGCTGCTGCATGCAGTAGAGATAATTCTGAACTAGACTACAAGTGTTTATGTAAAAACTCTAGTACAGGGTATATTATCTAACATAATTACACGTTTGAAAGATGCAAATTTGCAACCCGAAACCCTGAACATCCTGTGAAATGTATTCTAATTAACTAATGCCTTGTATTTCTTGGCCATTGTTAGAGATATCATTTTATGGTTAATAACCCTGATGTGATTTCTCTCTCTCTCTCTCTCTCTCTCTCTCTCTCTCTCTCTCTCTCTCTCTCTCTCTCTCTCTCTCTGTGTGTGTGTGTGTGTGTGTGTGTTTTCTGTTTGCCTCATGATGTTGCAGCTATGCAATTTTTTTCCTGCTTGCTGCCCATTGGGTATCTCTGTCCAAACATAACCACACCTCTTGCCTGAGAAGGGTAGGAGAGAGAGTTCATTCTGGAACAAAATATGAGTGATCACAGCCCAAGAACACAGATCTAGATCACCTCAAATTATGTGTTTCAATGAAGTAGCAATTTGATGAAGTCTTTATAGCAACTGAACAAATCAAAATATCTTCCAAATACATTATGGGCATTTTAGGTAGGCAGGTTGTAGTGTGATAGGGAAAACTCTCCTATAGGCTTTAGATGCTATTTGACAGCAGGATTAGCTTTGTACAGTGGCAGAAAAATAGGGATTTGTCAGGTCAATACATTCCAAATATTTTATCTGTTTGTCAGGATATTAGGTCCACCTTTATCTGGTACTCACAGAATGTTAGTTCTGACATATAACAGGGCAAGGAATGACTACTTAATATGGTAAGGAGAGTCCAAAACAAATAGTAATTACTCTGGACTTGAAACATTCCAACTTTTTTCCATCACTGGGGCTCTAACCAATCACGCAATTGTCCTTTTTTGACATAGTGTTCATTCAGGGACTCTCATACACATAGGAGATAGAAAAGACACAATACCTTTCCTCAACTATTTTTGATCATTCAAATAAGAAATATAGTCAATTTTATAGAAAAAGTGGTGATATATTTCTTCACAGTAGATTTAATAGTGCTTGACTTAATAGAATCTTATTACTGTATATTTAAATCTTTTCTTGCTCAACCATGATCTGCCTTTCTACTGTTCTATATTCTCTGTTTGTACCACACTCTTAAATCATACTATATGTTTGGTTCTCTGAATTAATCATACCACTTAACTTCAAGGTTATGAGATGTGCTATTGCATAGCCTTGGCAATAGTTTCTCTGACCACTTCTAAGTTTGTAAATTACTATTTATTTATTTGTCATTATCTGTACCTAGTTTTCATTGTGGGTTTTTCCATTTGATGATTATTGTTGACTTATATCCTGGGAATCTCTTTAGACATATTGCAGTTGTACATTTGTTCTTCCAATATTTTCTCAATTTCTGTCCAGCCTCCTAGCTTTTATAGCAACATTTTCTGAGTGGTTTTGTATCTTTGTAAACCATTCCAAGGTTGGACCATTCTAACCATTCCATTCACTCATTCCAACCACTAACATGGGAGAGAAAATCAGACACCACCATCAGCAAGCAAACACCCCACTAGGTATCGCAAGTATAAGAGCATATGTTGACTTTCTCATTTAGTTTAAATATATACTATGTTGTGGAATCATTGAAAATTTTGCAATGTAAAAGATGTGTGGTAGAGATTTGTACTAACTAATAAAAATAACAGCATCAATGACTTTTAGAATTCACTGAATGTTTAAAATTGTCTTCACTCAAAAGTTTTTTTTGCCAGTGTCCATTTACAGAATCTTAATTTGAGGATTTAGCCAACTATGGATTTAAAAAAAATCTTGAAAAAGAATCTATATATTAAATTTTGTAGACATTTTTCTTATCAGCACTCATGAAATAATATGATGTAACATCATCTTATTAGATATTACAATGATGATCTAAATATACATGAGAGTTAGATATATGCAAAAGCGTATTTGTATAGTTGAGAGACTTTGAATTCCAAGAGTTCCTAGAATCAGCCACCCACAGATCACAAAGCTCGTTTTACTTTGTGTAAATAATATTATAATTCTTACTAAGATATAAGAAGTAAAAAAAGGACACGATGACACAATTAGAATGTGCTCTTCACCTGGAGCTTTTTAAAGGTAGCAAAGTGGCCAAGTTAACCTCACTTGGGCCCTGAGTTAAGACTTTACTGACCCAATGACACAGATTGGTACATTAACAAAAGAATTCTACCTACTCTTACATTAAAAGGACCATCCTGAGCAATATTCCTTCTGATTCATTCTCTATAATCATGTTTTTGTGGATATTATGTCATTTTCTTCACATTTTATCCAAATCTATGCTAAGGTACTTCGTTCTCTCTCTCTCTCTCTCTCTCTCTCTCTCTCTCTCTCTCTCTCTCTCTCTCTTTCTCTCTCTCTCTTACAAGAACTTAAAAAAAGATCTGATATTCATTAATGACTTGTTCTGCTGGGCTGATTCAGCATCTAAAATAGAGTTGCTTTTATTAAATATTTATTGGAAAATATTGATCCATACATATTCTCTCACCCTAGAAACATTTTGACAGTATACTAAATACTGTTTCCTACAAAGCTTTAAGAAGTTATTGCTGATAATATTTGCAAATAGTTGAATCAAATACAATCTTTTAATCCAATGATTCTTTAATATTGACATCTAATTAGAATTTCACAAGCAACCAATGTTATAGCTTCGGAGCATAAAAGAAAGGAATGAAATGAATTGCACTAATAGGTACCTACTGATGTCAAACTATGAATGATCTGAATTGAATGTCAATGAACAGTACATTATGGTATAAACTTCAGAGTATTCATAGCTGATAAAGAGAGAAATCCTTGCCCTATCAAGTGACACAAATCTCCCTTAATTAGTGGTAGTTGAATTAAAAGATAAAATCAAATAATGTCGCATCTATACCTTCATAGTTCCCACAACTGAAAAACAACAGTACATTGATTTCTTAATGAAATGGTTAAATAACTGATAACAGAAAATGGAATTCAGTCAATGTCAAATTTTCTTATTTCTATCTATTTTTTTCGTGTGTACTTTTACCAGTACTTTCTCAGCAGCTATTACTACAGACACCAATAACATAGCTTTATAATGGAAAGCATTGTAATAGGCTGTTCTTCACCCAGGGCTTCTTGATAGAACAGACCTTGGAGAAATTTCCAATGCCCCTCTCTTCCTTGGATGTGGGGGCAAGCTTGTAGAAGACTGCTTTTAGTCAGTTCCCATTTACTAAACTTTGTTCAAGCCTGAGAATTCTCTTCATTTCATCTCAAACCCACACTTAAGACATTTCCTTGTATGATTCATTGATTTGTTTTTACTATCCATGTTTTTATGTCTTTTGTTCTTCTCTGAGGGTTTATTAATGTCTTCTATGTGTCAGACACAGATTCAAACTCTTAGGACCTAGGATCAAGATGTGAACAAAATGAACCACAAATGAAGCAAAGCAACAATTCCTTTCTTCCTAGCACTCATATTCCTGGGGAAATATTTTACTCCCAGTGCCACAGTGAGACAGTTATTTCTATTACAGAAAAAAAGACATTTGTTCCAGATACTAGACTGCAGTCTAAAGGCTGAAACCTGAACAGGCACATGATAATCTCTCTCTCTCTCTCTCTCTCTCGATCCCACCTCCTGTGTGTGTGTGTGTGTGTGTGTGTGTGTGTGTATGTGTGTATTTCCCAAGATAACCCAGCTTTTAATTGAGTCTGTGAGATGCAAATGCCATTATTTCAATTTCTTTTACACATCATGGGACTCTTTGTTGCTACACCCTCTTCAGAATGATTAGGCATTTTCAGCTGTTATTGAATTTCAGGTATAAACCTTGCCTTTTGGTGACTGCTCTTATTCTTGGCCACTGTGTTAACCTTGATGTGTAATGCAGCTTCTTTATGTTTATTTCTTTAGTCCTTAAGGTAACATCCTAGTGTATGTAAGTGTGTGTGTGTGTGTGTGTGTATGTGTGTGTGTGTGTGTGTGTATGTGTTTGCTTGTCTGTGTTTCTGGTAATTGCAGGTCTTGAGGGTGATGACAGGTTATCGTAGCATAATAAAACAAATACAACTGAATGGAGATATTCTACAATTACAGTTTAGCAGTTCTTATTTTTCAACACTTCAAGACTCAAACTACTGTTTGGTCAATCAATCCTTTACCATCCCTGGAAAGACCATATCCATAGGTTCAAATTATATAACCCCAGAAGAATCTGCACATCTATAGTTCCTGCTTCAGTTCTGACCACATCTTATTTTTTTAACATGCATGGCCTATAATTTTCCTTTCTCTTCTATCCCCATTAGCATACAAGCTCCAAAATATCACAATTAGTTTAATCTTATGTATTTCATGTTAAAACTCTAGGGCAGCACGATAGAAGCTTATGGTCAATATGTGATCTATGTATAGTTGAAGTAGTATAAATTAATTTTATACTTATTCTTTGAGAAATAACTGCAAAGGTTATTTTATAATGTATTAAATTATATAAATTTAAATCTCAGCTTGTACAAATAGTTTCTTTATTGTATAATTCAGATGCTCATATCAATAATGAAGCACTTGAGGGAAGATAACTTATACAGGAAATATACGTATTTATCTCACAGTCCTGGAGGCTGGATGTTAAGCCTCTAGGGCTCCATTTGTTTGTCTTGGTGAGGGCCATATAGTGGATGGAATCACATTGATAATTTGTGTGAGGTGGATGTCAAGGTAAAACAGAAGTCCAAAAGAGGAGGAGACGGCCATCTTGCTCTTTCTGCTCAACTTCCACTCAGGACCACTAACTCATTCCATAGGAACAGAATTGATTACTAGGAAGATCAGTGGTCCCAGTCTACAGGTTGCCTGCAGTGTAGCTCTGCCTTCCAAATATATACTTCTCTATGATGTCACTAGAAGACTGAGTGGATCTTTGGGGAATGAAACACATCTAAACCCCAGGATTGTTTGCTCGTTGTACAAAGCCACATTGATTGATTGTTCCTGGATCTTGTGGCTGCATTTGTAGCACATGAGCAGTGGGATAGTGGCAGACTGAGAAATAATACCTTTACTCTGTGTCCCTTTACCAAAGCCCCTTGTTATCCTCTCAATTAGAAACAGGGCATCCAATCTTTTGACAATTCCCATACGATATTACCGGCCACAAATGTGTTGGGCCACAGTCATAGGCTTTCTGAGATGCCTGAGGCCCATGGCCACAGGCTGAACACACCTTAGTTACAGAATTGTCTGTTCTGAATTTTAATTCTAGAAAACAGTCATTACTACTAAACTGAATTTATTTTATTCTTAATAAAGAGTCATCTACTATTCATCAAACCTGGGAGCATTCAGTTAAACTAAAAGAATAAATATATTCACAACTGAAAAAAGTGAGACTCATATAAAATGTAAATATAATACTTTTGAGTTCTGATAATCTTCAAGTTTACACTATAGAAGTAATTGGGAAAGGGATAAGTTTACAGTTGGAATCTTTTAGAATGTTATGTATTTGATGTTTCTTTACAATGTATTAGAAACAGTCAGAGAATTGATTTCCAAAATATGACCTTCTTGTGCCTTTAAAATTGTTATAGAATTATTCATGCATATGATCTACAAAAAATTGAGAGGCTCTGCCAGAGCTTGACAAAGTCAGAGGTGGAAGCTCACAGTCAACCATTGGACTGTGCACAGGGACCCCAGTGGAAGAGTTAGATAAAGGACTGAAGGAACTGAAGGGGTTTGCAACTTCATAGAGAGAAGAACAATATCAACCAACCAGACCCCACCCTGGTGCTCCCGGGGACTAAACCACCAACAAAGGAGTACACATGGAAGGACTCATGGCTCCAGCTGCATATGTAGTAGAGGATGGTCTTAACTGGCATCAATGGGAGTAGAGGCCTTTGGCCCTTTAAAGGCTCAATGTCCCAATCAATGTAGGGAATGCCTGGGCAGTGAGGTGGGGGTGGATAGATGGGGGAGCATCCTCATAGAAGCAGGAAGAGTGGGCAGGATAGGAGGTTTCCAGAAGGGAAACCAGGAAAGAGGATAACATTTGAAATGTAAATAAATAAAATATTCAATGAAAAATGAAACTGGTTAAAAATTATAGCATGATGGAGTAGAAATTACTGAGGCTCCATGTCTAGCTGAGGAAATATTGGCAGGTGACATTCTGAGGGACATGGTCACTTTCTTTGTGAACATGGCCATTGGTGATCACCCATGCTCAAGCAGATGACCTTATAACCATGCTGGTATGGATTCCAATAAGTTATAAATCAAGGCATGAAGTTGAAGAGGAATGAATTGAGGAAATTCAGAGGATTGGAAATATAGAGTGGGTGAGTAGATATCATCAAGAAACATTGAGTGTAAAATTTCCATAGACAATATATAAAGAGTCTCATGTCATCTGTGATTCATAGTCTCTTCCTCCCTAAGTGTTACTCATATGTGGAAGAGAGACTTCAAAGTGGCATATTTACCATAGTTTTCTTTTTCTAGCCCATACCAGGGACATGCTGCTTAGAGAATCTCATGGTGAGGCCAAGAGGAATCATGCCAGACAATATGTTGCTTGAAGCCAGGTTTTATTATATCTGAGTCCATTTTATAAGACAGAGTTTTAAAACATTAGATAATGAAACTGTAGAAAACTCAACCCCAGCCCCTAAAGTATCACTGTGCTTAACCCACAGAGCACATTTTAATGCCCTGCATAATAAAGCAGGGTGAGTACCTTGCATTCCTACCAGCAGCAATAAACAAGGATGTGCAGGTATATCTGTGGGAGAATACAGAGTCCTTTTAGTATATGGCCAGGAGTGCTATAGCCAAATCATGTGAGAGTTTACTGGAGAAACCACCTTATGGATTTCTGCAGTGGCAGTACTAGATTATACTCTTGCCAGCAACGAATAGATCTCTTTCTCTAGATCCTCTCCAAGATTAGCTGTTGTTTTATTTCTTCAAGACATCTTTTGGTTTTCATATTCGTTTGCCTCTCAATTATGGCAAATGATATCAAACACTTTTATAGATACTCACTGACCATTATTTATTTGTTTAGAAAGTTTTGTTCCTTTCCTGACCCATTAATTGACAGACAGATGTGTTTGGTTTTCTACTTTTGCAGTATTTAATATATTCTAGGTCTCATCTTCCTAGCTGAGGTTGAACTGGCTAAATTTTCTCTTATTGCACAGACTGGCTGTTCTTTCTGCTGATATTTTTGCTTTGTGGTACGGAAATGTTTTAATTTCATGTAGTCCAATTTGTTGATTCTTGGGCTATTTCCAGTGCTATTGGAGAGGAGGTAATTGCTTACTGCAGCCAAGTGAATTACATTTTTGACGTAGCCTGTCTGTACTGTTACTTTCATCTAAGTTTCTTTGATGAGAATTTTTAAAACACTCTTTGCCTATTCATTGACTATTTCTATTCATTATTGATCAAACAGAATATTTATGTCTTTTATTCATTTTTTTCTTTCATATAAGAACTGTATCTCCGTGATTGTAAGAGGATGTTTTACACATCACAAATATTAAACCATTGTCATTTAATTTGCTATTTGTAGTTTATTTCTCTTTTTTGATGTTGATGTTTATAGATTCCAAACCCCATTTTGTACTGACGGGATACTCCATATCCTTCATATAAGTAAAAAAAAAAGCACAAGTTGGTGGGATTTTGGAAATTAACCAAGAGTGAAAAAGGCAAAACCAAAATCTAACCAATAAATAATGTCCAATCCAATAGAGAACAAACAGTTTACCATATCTTTTGAAATTTGTAAAGTTTTTGAATATTGTATTTGAACTGAATTTGCCAAAAGGCTAGGGAAAAATATAAATTGCAATTCAATTTCTTCTTGAAGCTCAATGTACACTGGAATGACTTGACTGTGCCTCGAATTTGTTAAAGGGGTTAATTGAATTATGTGGCTTGAAGCAGCAGAATTTCCAGGCATTTGTCTCCAGAGGACTTTGAACTTATTAACCCTTTCAACAAAGGGTGATGGCTCCTGGGATCAATTAGTAAGCTACCTAATTAGATTTGATTAATCAGCTCTGAACCATGGCTTGCTCTTAGAGAAGTAAGGCCTCCTTAGCATAAGATCTCTGCTGACTAACATAGCCAGGTCTGATGGGTATTATATAAATGATAGCTTTGACCACATATAAACATTTTATACTATGAGGAATATGGAATAGAGACTGCAGACTGGATTAATTATGGAAATTATAATTATATAATTTGCCCCTTCCATTTTCTCCATATCTTTCATTTTCTTCCATATCATCCACTTCCTTTTAGATTTATTGTCATTTTATATAATTATTTATGTAATAAAAATTAATCCTGATGAGTTTCTTTAGTTTAGCTTGTATCTATATGTTTACAAGGTTGATAACTTGGCAACGTATAACCATCTGCAGGGCTTGTGTTTAGAGAACACTAGTTTTTCCTCTCAGAGTACATAGTTACCTGTAATTCCTTTTTAATTTATTTTTATTTTATTTTTAAAAATTTTATTTGTATAAGTACACTGTAGCTGTCAGACACACCAGAAAAGGGCATCAAATCTCCTTACAGATGGTTATGCACCACCATGTGGTTGCTGGGAATTGAACTCAGGACCTCTGGAAGAGCAGTTACTTCTCTTAACCACTTAGCCATCTCTCAGCCCCACCTTCAATTCTTTGTATAGTGATGGAACAGGTAGGATTTCCCCCTTCCATATTAGTGTGACTATAAATATTGCTATTTTGTTTAGTTCTTTAGGAAGCTATATAGTTCAGGTGGCATGTATATCTCAGGATTTCTTTTGCCTTGATAAATATGATGACCAAGAGCAACTTGTGGAGAAAAGGAGTTATGTGATCTTACCTCTTGTCTATCATCCAGGGGAGTCAAGGAAGGAACTCAAGGGGGAAACTGGAGGCAAAAATCTAAGATGGAGGCTATGGAAGAATTGAAGAGTGCAGCTTACTGGCTTGTTTCTCTTGGCTTGCCCTGTTTACTTTATTATACCACTGAGGACCACCTGTCTGCAATATGAAGTGTCCTTGCACTTCACTAAATAATCACAGTGCCACACATATTTACATCAAAGCAAATATTATGAAGGTATTTTCTCCGGTAAGAATTTCTCTTCTCAGATATGTCTAGGTTTATGTCAATTTGACAAAAATCAACCTGCACACCCAGCACAAAAATCAACAGTCAATCAACAAATACAATTGACATTCACTTGTCAATTCTCAGAGATGCAACTTCCTAGCAGGCAACAAAAGGCAATTATAAGTATCCTGATTTAGGATCCCTTTGGATGGTTTGAGTAGCAAATCAAAAGGGGAGTCCTTTGATGCCTGGTTTATGAGATTTATTAGATACAAAAATATATTTGCTAACATTGAAAGGAAGAGGTTTCATGGGGCCCCACTCACAGTCAAAAACTACAGGCAACTAAGAAATGCTGAGTGGGAGAAACAGTCCTCCCTAGGGATGAGACTCTTAATTGATTATCCAAGACCAAGCAGTCATCCCTGAAATTATGTACATATAAGTAACAGTAAACATACTTATCAGATTGTGTTTATATAGAGAGATTTGTGTGTTTGTGTGTGTATAATAGGTAATGGAAATGTTTAGTTTTGAGACAAAGTGAGGGAGGTTACATGAGAAGAGCAAGAAAGAAGAAAGGGGAGAAGGAAAAGATTGCAATTATATTTAAATTTTTAAAAAGCAAAAATGAAATAAAAACCTATGTAATATAATGCCCTTATTTCATGCATCATACTAGGACATGAATATGAAAAGATATAGTTTATTTTCTTGTGTCCCAAAAATTATGAAACTGTGTAGGAGTCAGAATGAAGCCCACGATAGCAGCATCAGTAAAAGAGGTATAATAACATGGTGTACAAATACAGATGTAAAAGATACCATCTGTCAGAGACATCTGTTAATTTTTGCCTGCCCAGTTTCTCTTTCCTTTTCTGGTAATTGCACTCTGATTTTCTTTTGGAAACCCATGCCTCTTTTGGTCTCAATTCCACATATGCTGAATGGCCTTACCCAAGCTCTTTGGTAGGCACATCCTCTGACTTGGGTCAAGGAGATCACAATGAGATTATTCTGAGCATCACAAAATCACACATATTCTTTCAATCTTGCTCTCCAACATCCTTCCCCTCCTCTTGTCATTGTTGCATTGAACTATTGTAAGTCTGTGGATGTGGCTGACAGCCAGTTTTCTCGTGGTCTAAAAGGACTCTAACTATGCAGTGTGACTTCCTCAGTCGAAACACAAAGAGAAAGTCGTAGAGAAAGACACTAAACCCTCTGTCTTCACTCTGGATCCAACCATGAGAAGAGTCAAATTCTACCCTAGTACTTTTAGTTGTATGGGCTAATAAAGGCATTTTTACTTTATTCATTTAAAATTTTACCTATTGTATTTAATATAAAGAATTATGATCTATGCATGAATAAAATAATTGTCTTGAGTAGTATCTCTGTATTAATGTTACCAAACAAAATCACTACTACTCTCATTGCAACCATTGTTAGCATATTCATCAGTGTGTGCATCAGCATCATCAAATCTTCACTCCTTGTCCATACAAACTGATGCTGGTCCAGGGTCTCTCAGTTCTAAGCCAATGTGTCAAATGCTCATGTATATTAGTTTCCTGTTTCTCTCACAATTAACCCCAGAAAGCAACAACAAAAGAGCAATGGTAAGTCACACTGGTCATTACATTGGGATATCAGTCATTTGAGGAAGTCTAATAAAATCAGAATAGCTGTCTGACATCATCAGTTGACAAAATATGGATGAATTATCTGTGTGAATCCTGCTTGTAGAAGCCCTAGGTGGACCTGTACATGTCTGAGAAAACATATCTGTAGTTTTAAGAGATAGGATTCTGGGGTATTTTGTTATGTTGAAGAACACCAGTAAGTTATGTAAAATTTCTACAAAGACAAAAATTTTTGTCATTCTGTAGTATTCTAGTATTTTATAACTTACGGTTGACTTACTTGTTTCCAATTGCCATGTCATACTCAGAGAAAGGCGTTCTACATTATGGGGATATATATCAGATATGTATCAATTTAAGTAGAAAGAACAGGACAAAACACAATATTTCTATAGAGAACAGAGCTACTTAAGTTTACTCTTTTTCGATGAAGGTTATCTTATTTCTCTTTAAACCAAGCAATTTTCTAATGCACATTGGGTCTTGTCATCTATGGTCATTATGTCAAAAAGTTCTGAGTAACTTTTCATAGTTCAGCTGAGGTGACCAAGGACATATTTTCTTGTGATAAATATGTTGCTCCAATGTGTACTTGTCAAGGAAAGATTTTCTACAGGTGTTTAAAAAAGCAGGAAACATTTCTATTTAAATCAGCTGCCATGTTGTGTGTGTTTGGAAAATTTTGTCTTAGGCAGGGTGCTACTTAAGAAATGCACCACTTTTTAAAACTAGTTGTGAGATATGGCTGGCTAAAGGGAAAGAAGCTAAAATTAAGGAGACATTCTATTGTGCTGAAAATGTTGTGTTTGCAATTTATTTCAGCATCTCAGAAATGTTATAAGGTATGCATTATGCAATATTTAGTTTAATGGAGTTAAATATTGTATTACTTGGTGTTCTCTAGGGAAACTCCAGAAAATAGTACATAGATGGAAGCACACACACACACAGAGAGAGAAAGAGAGAGAGAGAGAAAGAGAGAGAGAAAGAGAGAGAGAGAGAGAGAGAAGAGAGAGAGAGAGAGAGAGAGAGAGAGAAAGGAGAGAGAAGAGGAGGAAAGGAGGGAGGGAGAGAGGGAGGGAGCTTTTACAGAGAGATTATAGACAGACAGATGACCAGAAGAGAGGACTTAACTTAGGAATCAACTCATTTGATCATGAGACTGAGAAGTTCTGTACAGATGACAGATCTATGGTGGAAAGATTAGAGAACTTGTGAGAACTCTCTCCTGTAACTAGGAAAAAGTGCTATAGACACACAAGGTATCTACAACATTAGCTTGATGTCTAAAGGCTTAAAACCTTGGAAATTGATGTAGAGACATCACAACGAGGATGAGGTTCAACAACAGGCTTGCAGTGGATGCTCTGGAGTTTAAGCTTCAAAAGAAAAAAAAATTGACCTCTAGGGCTAGAGAAGAGGGAGATTGTCTCTCCATAAGAATGAAAAAAAATTGCCCTTTCTTTCTTCTGTCTTACTTCTCTCTGGCAATGGTTAGATGCCACCTGCCTGCCTTGGCCCTAGGCCAGCCTCCCTTATGCAATCCAGTGATTCAGATTTCAGTGTTTCACAATTTCTCCAACTAAAATACCAAGAAGTAATACCTCACCTACGGATAATGTTTTTATAATCTCTCTTAGCATTCATTGATCTGGCCAAGCTAATTTCTAGACTTACCAATGTGAGTATATATAATAGTCAGCCCATGTGTAAGTTAAATTAAAATTTAAACCACAGGTTCTCTAGTTGTACACTTCAAATGAAGGCTCGTATAATTAAGACAAAAAGAACAAGTGACTTACATTTAAGAAGTATATTTGATTCACATAACAAGTTCTTTCTAGTTATATCATCTTAGAACAAATCAGTATAGACATTTTTAAATCATATGATAAGCAAACAAAGATTACTCAGTTTATTTTCAGGTTCAAAGTGTATTATCTGATACTATATAACTGTAAATAGGATATTTTGAAAATTATTATGAAATTCAAACTTATTTTTTTATCTTCACTATAGAAATACACAATTAATCTTTTTTCTCTCATATATAACTATTGTAGTTTGAAATAAACTGGATAGTTGCTCAGCAGTTCCCTAAAGTATGTAACTGATAATCATGTTAAACAACCATGTAGGACAACGTACCTCTCTATAAAGCCATTTGCTGTCTGTAGTAAGCTATGTTCCTGGATGCATAGCCAGGATAGTTGAGTTTAGTGATACTTTTCAGAGACTTTTGCCTAGAGTAAGAGATATTTTCCAATGCTTCATTATTTTATAACATTGTGTCTTATTTGGTTACTCAGTTTAAGAAGAGAGAGCATTGCAGTATATCCTAGGCTTTCCTGATACTATGTACCAAAAGCTAAATGTAAACCCATGTAAAGGGTCCTCTTTACCCTTCTCAGTGCTTGGATTATAGGCAGAGGCCATTGTGCCTAGGTATTCATTTGATTTTGAAGTATAGAATATTGAAGCAAAATTTTTGGGAGATTATTACAAATGCCTATTCATTTAAAATAAGGCATTGATAATGGATCAAGGAAAAAGAGTCTCAACAACTGTAGTCTGGTGGACAAATAAGTTTAATTGGTGTTATTCAGAGGAGCATTGATAACAGGTTACTTACAGGTAGATGGGCAGTTTTAAATAGCTACATCACATAAGAAAGCATCTGTCATTTAGTAATTGTTAGATACTTATATGATTGTTGGGAGGGCACAAGTTTTGTGCTTCTTGTATTCTCCTTCCTGAGTCCCTGCTGCACTATCTTGTGAGGTATATTTGAACATCTATTGTGTTGCCACATGCTCTTCATAACCTCTTCAACCTCTCTGTAAGAGGCTACTAGTAGGCTCAACCTCATGAAGGTCTTGTAGATAATCCCATCTGCTCTGATTCCAGTATGATAGCTTTGCTGTAATCAGATGTTAACAGTCTGCACCACAGATGAAGTGTCAAATGAGTTTTGGTTTAAACACTTCTTCTAACTTCTGAAGGCATACTCAGCTTTAACACAGTGTGACACTTTGTGACATGGGGTTGAGCATTATCCACAGTTAAGAACATCAGAAACCACATGTATGCATTGGATGTGGGCAGGTGCCTTTCATAAAGTATGTGCTGGGGGGAAAAATAAAGCACAGAACCTCTTTCAATTAGATCTCTGAGCGGGGCCATTTCACTCTCTTTGTCCTGAGGCTACAAACCAGGATGTCTTCCCTGCAGAAAAACTTCACCAGGCAAATCAGTGCAGCAGTGGCTTTTAAATATATCAACACAGGGCTGATTGCATTGCATTAGTCTTCAAAACAATTAAGCATAATACTAAATCAGAGCAAACCACATTTCTGAATTTATCTACAGTGTAATGAATAACATCTGCATCGGCAGGGGACAATTCATTCTCTTCTGTAAAGTACAACATGCCAGTGATTGGATTTTCTCTCTCTTTATGCAATATTTCTTTATTATTTGGTAAATCTTTCTTTTTTAGAGTCATGCTTGCTCTGGTAGGCATCTTTATCATGCTCCTGTCTAAGTTCTTAATTTCATAAAGCAAGATTCTGAGAACAGAGAAACCAAGTTATAACCCCAGAGTTTTCAAGGTGAATAGTAATAAAACCAGGCTTAGGATGTGTAGGAAGCAGGACTCTGGGAATATAACTTCCTTTATACCACATTCTTTACTATGATCTAGGACCAAGTGTTGGAGGTGATGCAAGAGTATCTGGTGCCTCTTACTATTTGGTCTTCTTGTTAAATCTATAGTACAAATAAAGAAGTCCATCAAGCCTTGCATTTAGTGATTAGAAATATATGCCCTTTGAGGCGAGACTTTCATCATTAGGAGACAGTACCAGGTGGTGATATGAAGTGGTTAACGAAAACAGGAGTAAATGAATAAAGGCACCCCAGAGCCTACCCTCCCATTTGTGGGTTTCTTCTATTTATTATTGTGAAGGCCTGATTGATTAGCTATCCTAAAGATGTCCTGTTTACTGATAGCACAGTTGTGATGTACTTGGAGAAACAGGACTTTCTCTGAATCAGGTTCATATATACCAGACTGGCTTTGAACTCTAAATGATTATGAACTTCTGACCATTTTATCACTACCTTTTGAGTTCTGTAATCACAGACATATTCTATCAAATGTTTTATGCAGTGCTAGATTAAACTTAAGATATCACATACCAAGCAAGCATGCTATGAGCTGACCCACATGTATAACCTCAGTTAGGCAAATTAATATTTATGAAATTGAGAATCAACATACATGCTGACTAGATTTTTTTGTCAATATGACATAAGTTAGAGCCATTTGAGAGGAAGATACTTCAGTTTGAGAAAAATAACCTCCCTAAGACTGTGCTGTAGAGAAGCAAACCTGTGGGGCATTTTCATAATTAGTGATGGATGGGGAAAGGCCTAACTCCTTGTGGGTGGTACCACCCTTGGGATAGTGGTCCTGGGAGCTATAAGAAAAGCATATTAAGCAAGTCATGAGAAGAAATCCAGTAAGGAGAATTTCTTCATGATCTCTGCATCAGATCTTGTCTCCATATTCCTGACTATTTGATTTCCTGACCTGAATTCCTTCCATGATGGCCTGTGAGTGTAGAAGTGTAAGTAAAGTAAACCCTTTCCACCACACATTGCTTATATAATTCAGAGTTAAAATGTTTGTCCAGCCTACTCGACTCTCAATTCAATCTGTAGACACACACACATACAAACACCAGGACCAACAACAATAATGAAAAAAAAAGAGAATGCTACAATGACTACAGTCTAGCTGACCTAGTTGAATTTCTAACTAGTCTTCATCCTCTTAGTATTTCAGGACAAGCTCCATGGAGCCCAGAAATTTCTTATCTGTAGGGTGACATAGGCATGGTATACCTGTAAGACAATGTTCAAGTGTTCCTAATGCCACCTCCAACTTCATATTAAGGTTATTTGAATGTTAAGTCACTCCCCCCCACACACACACATGTGCAATGATAGTTGACAAGTCTCATGGCAATGACTGGAAAGTATCATGAAAAAAACCAGAGCAATGGAACCATCCCTGAATTCTTGGAAAATATTCGGCCAGTAAAGATATGATTAATCTCCATTTATTAACCTATACTTCTTTTTTATTTCTTTCAACAGTTATCAAAAACCTTCTGACCCTTGAGAATTGAAAAATCAGTTTGTGGGATTTTCTTCTTACTTCTCTGGTTATTAGCAAATAACAAAAGTCTTTTTAATCCTCAATTGATGTTGAATATTTTCATGAATCCACAGGTACAAATAGAAAAAAGCCAGAGGAAAGTTAGAAGTAATTCATTACAAATACGAATGACAATGTAGTCTTTATATTTGATACTTATTTATATATTTAATCTACCTCTTTATTTTGTGTGTGTGTACATGCCCAGGAATGTCTGCCAAGCTGCATGACCCAAGGTCAGAAGACAGCTTTCAGAAGCTAGTTCTCATTCTGACATACTTATTTTTGTAATTGAATTTAAAGGATCAGACTTCGTAGGAAATATCTTTATGTATACAGCCAACTCACTAGCCCAGAGATTATCCTGTATTCAGCATAAAAATATTAAAACATTTGAAGTTTGCATTTATCATATTTCTTGTAGACTAATAGTCTAAAATGGACTTTGTACCATTGTGAGGGCTTTATACCTGGACTGAAGTTATTAATCTTCCCTCACAGTGTAGAAATGACCATTTTAAACTATCATTTGATCTGTGTCTATATGCTCACCAAGTTTTTTTAAGTTTGACTAGATAGTTTCCAGTCAAGAGATTTGGTTTCAGTTTGATGTCTATTGTGTCAGAGAACATTTAACTAAGATCACAAGTATAACAGATGCTTCAAGTCCCAGGCACATAGTTTCAGGACTGTGATGACAAGCACTTTAATGTCTTAACCCCAAATGAATAATCAGAACAGACAGATTTATTCAATTCAGTAGCTACTTAACACTGAAATATCTCAGTCTATCTTTCAGTACTTGTAAAACAAAAATCATATTTCAGTTTGAATTTTTTGGTGATTCTTACTATAAGTAAGAATTGAGATTCTACAGTTTCTAAGAATTTTATCACTCCTCTCTGAGATCAAAAGGTAGTCATTTATATTACCGAAAACAAATGATAAAAAGTTGTTCTTTTAAAAGCTCTCTATTCTTATGAGGAATTAGAGAAAGCCAAGACTTAAAGTAAAACTTAAATTCAAAAATGGTTTCTATCCCTATTATCATGGCCAGATTAAATGCAGCTGTCTCTAAACTGCACTTTCCCACCTATAAGTAGAAATAAGCTAGTATTTCTCTTATCTTCAACTAAAAAGGTCTTTCCAGTTGAGTGCTGTAGTAGAACCAATTTAATCTTATCCCTGAAAAGTTTACAAATAAATGAAACTTAGACTATGCTTCTTTTATTTGGCTTTGACAATTACTGGGGGTAACCTGTAATCTACTCTTCTAACTGCTGGCTTGGCAGCAGAGAGTTACCTCTCCAGTGGCATACCGCAGGTTCCTGCTGTTTCTCCTGGCCCTGGGCTTGTGGTTCCTCTCCCCTCAGAGCAGTTTCCTGCTTCCTTCTCCCCTTTGATCTCCCTCTTCCCCACCTCTGCCAACTCTCTCCTAACTCCACCAGGTAACTCAAAACTCACATCTAATCTCTACAGTAATTGACTGCAGCCATTTTGATCTAACCAATAGTATAAAATTAACTGTCTTAGGGTTTCTTTTTCCTGCACAAAACATCATGACCAAGAAGCTAGTTGGAGAGGAAAAGGTTTATTCAGTTTATACTTCCACATTGCTGTTCATCACCAAAGGAAGCCAGGACAGGAACTCACACAAAGTAGAAACCTGGAGGCAGGAACTGAAGCAGAAGCCATGGAGTGGTGCTGCTTACTGGCTTGCTTTCCCTGGCTTGCTTAGCTTGCTTTCTTATAGAACCCAGGACCACCAGCCCAGGGATAGCACCACCTACAATGGGCTAGGCCGTCCCACCCTTTATTATTAACTGAGAAAATGTCTTACAACTGGATCTCATGGTGGCATTTCCTTAAAGGAGTCTCTCTGTGATAACTCCAGCTTGTGTCAAGGTGACATATAAAACCAGGCAGTACAAATGACCCCTTGTCATCTTGACACACAAACACATCACTATTAAACCTCAACCCTAGATTTCTTATTCATCCTCAAGATCTAAATAATTTTAAAAGTCCCAAATCTTTATAAATTACTACATATTAAAATTTTAATCCCTTTAAAATATCCAATCATTTTTGAAATTGAAAGTCTTTTTACAATGAAAAGTCTCCTAACTATGGGCCCCACTAAAATACTCAAAAATACCATGGCACAGTCACAATCAAAAGCAAAATCAAACTCTAACCTTTCAATGTCTGGGATCTTCTGGACTCCTCCAAGGGCTTGAGTCACTTCTCCAGCTCTGCCCTTTGTAGCACAATAGCTTGTCTTCTAGGCTCCAGCTGTCTGTACTGCACTGCTGCTGCTGTTCTTGGTGGTCATCTCAAGGCACTGGCATCTCCAGAGCACTGCTGTCTTCTCTGCTGCAACTGTACTGCACTTTCACAAGCAGCATTTCATAGGCTCTTTTCATGGTTCTAAGCCACAAATTCTTTGCATGACTCCTTCAGTCCTGGGCTTTCAACTGCCACTGAGGTTGCACCTTCACCAATGGCCTCTCCTGCCCTCTCAGAGTGCCAAGCATCAGCTGGTACCCCTTCATGTTTCAAAACTAGTACCATCTGGGTGACTCTTATACATTACCAAGGCCAGCTGCAACATGAGGTACAACTGTGGCTGCCTCTGGAACACAACTTTTCTGTGCTCTCAGGAAATACTTCCCGGAAGATTTCACCTTAGTGATGCTGGTTTCTTTTTAATTAATGGCAATATTTTTAGTTCCAGCTAACCTACATCAATAGTCCCAGTAATGCAAAGGTTTCTCTTTAGTAGTTCCTGTATCTTGTTAATCACAGCTGATTCTTCAGCCCCAGCTAACCAAAAACCACAGAATCTTCACAATCGCAACAGCAACAGTGCTGATAAGACTCTTTAATCTTTCCTCTGAAATTTCTCAAGCCAGGCCTCCATTGTTTGCACTGTTCTTAGCATTATCTTCCAAGCTCCTACAGAACATCCCACAGAGCCCTTAACACCCAATGGCTCTTCTAGCCCAAAGTTCCAAAGTTGTTCCACAGTTCTCACAAAAATATTGTCAGGCTGTCATGGGAATACTCCCAATACCAATTTGTCTTAGTCAAGGTTTCTATTCCTGCACAAAACATCATTACCAAGAAACAATTTGGGGAGGAAAGAGTGTACTTGGCTTATACTGCCACATTGCTGTTCATCACCAAAGGAAGTCAGGACTGGAACTCACACAGGGTAGGCACCTGGAGCAAGAGCTGGTGCAGACGCCATGGAGGAGGATGCTTATTAGATTGCTTCGCTGACTTTTTCAGCTTTCTTTCTTATAGAACCCAGGACTACTAGCCCAGGGATGTCACCATCCATAATGGGCTGGGCCCTCCCCCCTTGATCACTAATTGAGACTATGCCATACAGCTGGATCTCATGGCAGCATTTCCTCAGGGAGGCTCCTTTCTCTGTGATAATTCCAGCTTATGTCAAGTTGACACACAAAACCAGCCAGTACATTACCAAACAACATTGTAAATTTGAGAATTCACTCCTAGGCCTAGACCTTTAGGTATAAAATTAGCATTACAATACATAGCAACAGACAAAAGCTCAACAGTACACCATGGCAGTTCCAACTCAATGGAAACCAACCTCATTTTCTGTCTCTTCCTAGCCTATATTTTGCCTATAGCTTTGACTTTCTTAGATTGAAATATGATGATAATTCTAGTAGATTCTAGATATCTACTAGAATAAAACCAACGTTTTCTACATATATGGAGGAGGCAACTGGCCTTTCTATCCTGGCTATGTATACACATCAGCTTCTTACAATATTCTTCTGATTCTCAAACAATCCATATTCTTTCCAGCCATTAATACTGCTATCCATCATTTATCACTGAGTCCACAAAGGCCATTGTAGATTGGGGTCCCCTTTGTGGGTAACTCAACAATTCAGCTTCATCTCTATAGTTCAAGAATCCTACCGTGAAGTTCATTAAGCATACTCACTAGTATTTCCTGAGTCAGCATCTAGGAGTGCCAGATATCAGGAACCCTTCCTGAGTAATTCTGGCCAGAATAGGAGTAGCCAAGTCTTTATTATCTCCTAGAGGAATGGATAATCACATTCTTGTGGCAGATCCTGTTATCAGTGTCCTAGTCTATAATATTTCTGTGCTTACTTACCTAGAACAAGCTCCATGAAACCTGGTTTTGAGAATAGAAGGAACAGATCTGTGGATTCTTGGTTCTTGGTGTTACATGTGGCTTCAGGACATGCGTGCTTCAGTTCTCAATCCAGAGACAGGCAGAATTGACTAAGATTGGGTTCTGAGAGCATGCGAGTAATCAGTAAGTCGGACCAAGGAACTCAAAACATCTACAGGTATTTGGCATCCTTTTTGTAAGTAAATACCCTGCTTATATCTGCTATGTAGCTTTGTAATTACGAACTAAAAACAATAACTGGTATTGATTTAACCTAGCTTCCAATATCTCAATTGTAGTTATTTTTCTATTATGCTATTTGAGCAGATTAGTCCAGGCTGACCTGAGTCTAAGATAATTACATATATTTTCTCCTCTTACTATCTCCATTCTATGTCCCAGCAGCATAGGCAAGATGAAGATGAAGGGGTGGTGCTTGGATTTCTACTCACATCTCTTAAATGGAATACCCCTAATATGAATGGTTTAAATCTTGGTTATTAATAATAATTTTTTTGACTAGAGGGTGGAAGCTGTTTCAACCATGTGTTTTGCTTCAGTTGATGTATGAAAAATTTCATTCCTGAATTTTGCTATTTTTGCTTGCATTTATATTAACCTTTGATGATTTTTTGGTCAAAACAATTTTATAGTATATTTTGTTAGCTTCGTGTTTGGATTTGTAGACTTTGGGGCAAAATATGCATTTGTGGTATCTTTGCATTAGTAAATAAATAAATAAATAAATAAATAAATAAATGAATGAATAAATGGATAAATAAATAAGTTAATTAATTGATAAAATGCCAATAAAGCAATGGCCACACTGAGCTTTATATTGTTAACAAGAAGCTCAGTTATCAGCTCCTTCCTTGTAGGGTACATTCATTCACTGAAAAATAAAGTGGAAAGGTAAAATACTTTACAGTTTATTTGAAAAGAAAAAGGATTCGTCATCTACATAAGTTAAAATAGGAAGAATGAGTCAAGGACTAAGTGAGTCTTAAAGTACAAAACGTGGAACCTGCCTTCAGTGGGCAGTAAGGTTTATTAATAATGGTTAGATGTCACAGTGCTTCTACTGTAGTATGATTTGAGACATGGCAATTCCATATTCATATACGAAGGTATGTGCACACATGCACATGCAGGAACTCGCACATGAGCATGTGAGCACATGAGCATGTGTGCACGCACATTCACGCACACACACACAAATGAGTGGTGTTCCTATATTTCAAAACCAAGGCTGAAAATAAATCAATCAATAGCAATACTTTGAAAATGACAGATCTTCCTTAATTTGGTCTCTAAACAAACAGGTTTTCTTAGCAGTTTCTTATTTATCAATTGTTTGATAGAGTCAATAACATACTAAAGGAAAGGACTCTAATGAATGAAACCTTCCTGTAGGTAGAACACCATCAAGTACCTTCTTAAACTTTAGTACACCTATGCTTCTCCATCACCTAGCCACATGACCGCCTTGGAGATGACCTTAAGCGAGGCTAATGAGACAGAAGGAATACTCATACCTTTAATGAGATGATGTACTTTTCTTTTCCAGGAAGGCAACTTCTAGTGCCATCATTAGATGAATCCTCATTCATCAGTCTTCACTAAATCTGCCTGCTTTCCTGGGTTACTCAGAAAAGTATAGCCTTTCTTAATTTTCCTTCCTATTATCCCTTGTTCTTTTTATGCTAATGGTTAGTGTTGTTGTTTTCTGTTGTTCTCCTCTTTCCTCTTCTCATTCTTGTTCTATTTTGTTTTCTCCTTCTCTTCCTTTTCTTCCCTCCTATACCCTCTCCTCTTACACATTTGTTCTCTGCTCCATCTGTGTTTCTTTCTTTCTTCTTTCCTTTCTTCCCTCTCTCTCTCTCTCTCTCTCTCTCTCTCTCTCTCTCTCTCCTTCCTTCCTTCCTTCTTTCCTTCTTGCTTGCTTACTTGCTTTTTTCTTCATCTCCCTTCTAATGGTAAGACTACTAGCTTGTCTGCCCTGTTGTTTTCTTTGTATCTTCTAAAATTTGTCTTGGGGATTTTTTCTGAGTCATTTTTGAATAAGACCCAATGTTCACAGTAATATATTGACTTTCCTAAAATTTCTTACAACAGAATGAGGCCAGAAATAAAGAAACCATTGAAAAAAGAATTGAAAGAACATGGATAGAAAAAGATTGTTGGATTTTGTCTTATTTATTTTATTTATTTATTCATTTATTTATTTATTTATTTATTTGGTACTACCACACAATGAGAAAGTTGTCCTTTCAGTATATGCACTTATAGAGCATATTCTCTTATTGATTAGTTAATGTATTCATGAGTAGGCATGTACCTAGGGGAGGTTACATTCTTGGTTGTCACAATTATTTGTAATGACCAAGAATTATTCAATAGGAAGACACAGTTCTGTTGTGGACAACTTTCTCTGTACACACATGTATATATTTCATGTGTAAGTTTCCCATACTTTAAACTCCAGACATATAATGTATTTTACTTCTAGCTTTTCTCTCGTTAAGTCCTTAATTTAAAAGTAGTTCACGAGCACATAGTTAGGTCATAAGTTATTGAGTTACTTAATACTGGTAGTATATCTAGTATGAGGTAACATCTTTTTGGAACACTTCTATTTTTTGCAACACTTCTACTATAGTAAAAAGGGACCTCTATCAGGAGTTTGGATATATTGGTATCTTTATGGAACCAATTGTGTGTGTGGGGGGGTATGTAATTCTTTTGGAAAATCAGGTTAACTATATACAAACAGGCATTATAATGCCAAAACAGGCATTATATAAAGGATCAAATACCCCTTCCTATCATAGACTGCTATAAATTCTTTACTCTAGTTTCAGGAAGGAAAAAGTCATATTGTTGTCAGATAACTGAAATTAATAACAAAAAGTTGGTGTGCTTTATATTATCAGGGCATGTAAGCCATTTTGAATGATCTCTGGTAAAGTAATTCTCTCTTGGATAGAGCATCATACAGACCTCTTTCTTCTTTGTTATGTCACTTACACATAATAAATCATGTCTACATTAAAGTGCTAGAGTAGATCTGTTATCTGAAGGCAAGAACCTTGACTGAAAACATGGAAGGTTATCAATCCAAGCACCAGGGGAAATGACTATACATTTGATAGTTGAGAAAAGTTACTTTGGAATAATGATTAATTGCATTCTTGTGTATTAACTTCAAGATTATTGTGACAAATATGTATGTTAAGAATAGGAGATCAAAAAGCCCTGTTCTGTTGCTAGGAGAATTCAGGAGTTAACTCTCTTTTCATCAATATTATAAATTTTATGTCAGTTATCTGCTAGATATTGTACCATTGTTATTTTTATACCTTTAAATATTTACATCATGCTATGTTTAAAAACATATATTCCTTATGAGATGAATATATCGTTTTTGTCTTCTTCATTTACCAAAACTGAAGAATGCATAAAGAGGTTAAGTATTCTTGTTAAAGGCTGCTGAGCAGAATCAAGTAAACTCTAGACTGTAGAATACATTTCTAAGGAATGCATTTCTAAGGAAGTTATAAAGAAAATAGAAGAGAACATAGCAATGTAACTCTGCCTGTTTTCCCAGAGTTCTGTAGGCACCAGGGACCTCAGGTAAGCCCTTGCCCACTCCCAAATCCCTGCCTGGCAACATCTTGAAAGCAAAACCAACAGGAGCAAACTGCATTCCATACCTTGGGTGGATTTCCCCCAACTCACCTCAACTCTGCTTTCTCTCCTAGACACCACATACCCAAATTTATGAGACACAATGATTGAAGTTCCAAAAGGAAAGTTCCTGGCACTATGTGTCTTTCTTAAAAAGTTGGTGAAATCTTATCAACTTACACACATCTGAAAGCTCTAGAACAAAAAGAAGCAAACATCCAAGAGGAATAGAAGGCAGGAAAAAAAAAACCCTCAATGAAGAAACTGATAAATTAAAAAAAATGAGATCAATACAAACAATCAAGAAAACTGTTGATGAGTTGATTCCTTGAGAAGATAGGCAAACACTTGGACAAACTAACATAAAGGCAAAGAAAAAATATCCAAATTAAGAAAATTGGGAATAAAATGGGGAGCATAGCAACAGACACCAAGGAAATCCAAAAAATCACTAGCTCTTACTTGAAAAACCTGTATTCCACAAAATTGAAAAATCTAAACAAAATGGAAGATTTTTTTTGATAGATACCACTTACCAGAGTTAAGATAAGGTAAACAATTTAAAGAAACCCCAAACCACTAAGAAAATAGAAGCAATCATTAAAATTCTCTCACACAAACAAAAACACAACAACAACAACAACAGCAAGGCCAGCACCAGATGGTATTTGGTGAATATTCTACCAAACTTTCAAAAAAGAGCTAACACTGATACTCCTGTATTCCACAAAACAGAAACAGAAGGAAAACTAATAAACTTACTTCATAAGGGCACAGAAAATGGCAATGTTAACCCAAAATATTATGTTGACACAAGCTTGCAAGAATGAACCTTAAAATTCTTTGGAGCAACATCTACATACTTCTTAAATATTTACTGAGAAAATGCAAATTTTCATTTCAGTACCAGTTTCCACTGTAGTATCTCCATTGAAGATGGTAGAACATGATTTCTGCCTTTAGACAGTGAGTGGGCACAGGACATCTTGTAATCATGTAGAAGTGAACATTATAAATGTAAAATTTTCAAGTGTTAAAAAAAATAGTGTCTTGGAAAGATCAGGAATTCAAGGTCCATACCTAAACATAGCAAAAGCAATATACAGCAAGCCAGTAGCCAACATCAAACTAAATGGAGAGAAACTTGAAGCAATCCATTAAAATCAGGGACTAGACAAGGCTGCCCACTCTCCCCTACCTATTCAATATAGTTCTGGAAGTCCTAGCCAGAGCAATTAGGCAACAGAAGGAGATCAAAGGGATACAAATTGGAAAGGAGGAAGTCAAAGTTTCACTATTTGCAGATGACATGATAGTATACTTAAGTGATCCCAAAACTTCCCTCAGAGAGCTCCTAAACCTGATAAACAACTTTAGCAAAGTGGCTGGGTATAAAATTATCTAAAACAAATCAGTAGCATTCCTCTACACAAAGGATAAACTGGCTGAGAAAGAAATTATGGAAACGACACCATTCACAATAGTCACAAATAGTATAAAATACCTTGGTGTGAATCTAACCAAGCAAGTAAAAGACCTATATGACAAGAACTTCAAGCCCCTGAAGAAAGAAATCGAAGATCTCAGAAGATGGAAAGATCTCCCATGTTCATGGATTGGAAGGATTAATATAGTAAAAATGGCTATCTTGCCAAAAGAAATCTACAGATTTAATGCAATCCCCATCAAAATTTCCACTCAATTCTTTACAGAGATAGAAAGAGCAATCTTAAAATTCATTTGGAATAACAAAAAACCCAGGATAGCGAAAACTACACTCAACAATAAAAGAACTTCTGGGGGAATCTCCATCCCAGATTTCAAGCTGTACTACAAAGCAATAGTGATAAAAATGGCATGGTATTGGAACAGAGATAGTCAGTCAGGAGGATCAATGGAATAGAATAGAAGACCCAGAAATGAACCCCCATACCTATGGTCACTTGATCTTCGACAAAGGAGCTCAAACTATCCAGTGGAAAAAAGACAGCATTTTCAACAAATGGTGCTGTTCCAACTGGAGGTCAACTTGTAGAATAATGCAAATTGATCCATACTTATCTCCTTGTACAAAGCTCAAGTCCAAGTGGATCAAGGACCTCCACATAAAACCAGCTACACTGAAACTAATAGAAGAGAAAATAGGGAAAAGCCTTGATTACATGGGCACAGGGGAAAAGTTCCTGAACAGAACACCAATGGCGTATGCTCTAAGATCAAGAATTGACAAATGGGATCTCATAAAACTGCAAAGCTTCTGTAAAGCAAAGGATACTGTCAATAGGACAAAGCGGGAACCAACAGATTGGGAAAAGATCTTCACCAACCCTACATCTGATAGAGGGCTAATATCCAAGGTATACAAAGAACCGAAGAAACTAGATTCCAGACCATCAAATAACCCTATTAAAAAATGGGGTAGAGAGTTGAACAAAGAATTCTCAACTGAGGAAACTCGAATGGTTGAGAAGCATCTAAAGAAGTGTTCAGCATCCCTAGTCATCAGGGAAATGCAAATGAAAACAACACTGAGATTCCACCTCACACCAGTCAGAATGGCTAAGATCCAAAACACAGGTGACAGCAGATGTTGGCGAGGATGTGGAGAAAGAGGAACAATCCTCCATTGTTGGTGGGATTGCAAGCTGGTACAACCACTATGGAAAGCAGTCTGGCAATACCTCAGAAAATTGAACATAGTGTTACCTGAGGACCCAACTATACCCCTCCTGGGCATATACCCAGAAGATATTTCAACATGCAACAGGGCCACATGCTCCACTATGTTCATAGAGGCCTTATTTATAATAGCCAGAAGCTGGAAAGAACCCAGATGTCCTTCAACAGAAGAATGGATACAGAAAATGTGGTACATTTACACAATGGAATACTACTCAGCTATTAAAAACAATGAGCTCATGAAATTCTTAGGCAAATGGATGGAGCTAGAAAATATCATCCTGAGTGAGATGGCCCAATCACAAAAGATCACACATGGTATGCACTCACTGATAAGTGGATATTAGCCCAAAAGCACACAATACCTAAGACGCAACGCATAAACCTCATGAAACTCAAGAAGAAGGCGGAAGACCAAAGTGAGGGTGCTTTTGTCCTTTTTAGAATGAGTATCAAAAGATTCAACCAGAGCTCCCAGGATCTAAACCTCCACCCTGAGAACAGACAGGGGAAAGTTGTCCTCTGAGAGGCTCTAATCAGCAGCTGACTCAGACAGATACAGACATCCAGAGCCAAACAGTGGATGGAGCTTGAGGACTCTTATAGAAGAATAGGTGGAAGGATTGTGGGCCCTAAGGAGATAGGAACTGCACAGGAAGATCAACAGAGTAAACCAACCTGAACCCTTGGAGCTCTCAGAGACTGAATCACCAACCGTGGAGCATACCTAGTCTACACAGATCTAGCTCCATGGGCTGGACCTAGGCCTCCCTGCACATATGTTGTAAATGTGCAGCTTGGTTTTCATGTAGGTCTCAAACATCCGGAGTGGGGGCTATCCCAAAACATGCAGCCTGTATATGGGGTATGGTCTTCTAGCTGGGTGCCTCATCTGGCCTCATTGGGAGAGGAAGCACCTAGCCTCTCAGAGACTTAAAGTGGCAGGGTGGGGGATACAGGAAGAGGGGGTACTCAGAAAAGAAGAGATGGGGAAGGATTGTGGGAGGGGGTGACTGGGATGGGTTATAAAGTGAATAAGCAAAAAAATAAAATTAAAAAAGAAAAGAAAAAAAAAAAAAGAAAAAAAAATAGTGCCTCAAAGAAGGGCTAACTAGAGAGCTACAAGGAACTGCTATCTATATTTAGGGCAAGGAGGTGTTAGGCTTCAGAATGAGGAGCTTCTGAAGTTTCAAGAAACAGAGAAACCATGAGCTGAACATGAAAAGGATGCAGTAATGAGTGTGTGATGGGAACAACAGACTTGTTGGTGTCATTGGACTTTTAAATGCCATCTTAGTTAGGGTTTACTGCTGTGAACAGACACCCTGACCAAGGCAACTCTTACGAAAGACAACATTTAGTTGAGGTTGGCTTACAGGCTCATAGCTCCAATTCTGTATCATCAGAGCAGGAACATGGCAGTGTCCTGGCAGGCATGGTACAGGAGAAGAGATTTCTTTATCTTACTATGAAGGCCACAAGGAGAAGCCAGGCCTTCAGGTAGCTAGGAGGAAGGTATTAAAACCCATTCCCACAATGCCACACTTCTTCCAACAAGTCCATACCTACTCCAACAAGACAATACCTTCTAATAGTGCCACTCCCTGGGCCAAGCATATTCGAACCACCAAAAATACCTAGCATAGACATTTTGAAATATCAGTACTATCAACCAAGAAAGGGCAGCAGGCTCTTATGGGATACCTGTTAAATACTTGACATACCTTATGTTCTTACTCTGATGAAAGTAATGATAAAACTACATATTTTTAGGCCTTAACCATTTATATGTTTGTATTGAGAATTTTTGAAATCTTCCTTTGCCACCACAATAATGTGTTCCTTTAACCTAAAATATTACTGTGTGGCTGAATCATATTTTATGGTAAAATTGAATACTTGTCCATATAACAAGTATTTATTAAATGCTTAACATTTATCATAGACCTTTCTGAGTGATTCATATAAGTCTGCTTTTTTCATATTCACAATGTGACCTATGAGACAGACTTGCTATTATTCTCATTCCATACACATGGATATTCTTGATATAGAAATAAAGTCAGTTGCCAATGATCACTTAGCTTCATCAGAAGCTGAGCTATCTTTCAGGGTCAAGAGTTCAGCTTGGAGTCTGTCTCTCTAGTGCTACTCTCAGCAATGCTTTATTTACATGACCAACATTCAGGTTCCCAGAATGAGCAGTCAGCATACACTTCTATATCATTTGTCATGTGGAAAATTGTTTATAACAGGCATCTGGATATTACTGTCTACTCCTGATACTCAGAACTTAGCTGGACATGCACACATACACACACATACACACACACACACACACACACACGCACACACACACACACATACACACACTCACGTATGCGCCATAAAAACTTTAATAAAATTTACTATTTATAAAATAGTATTTATAAAAACTAGTGTTAAAATTATTAAAAATAATATTATAAAAGTATTATAAACCTTTATATAAAGCATATATACATATACATATATATATATATATATATAGTCATAAATCACTAAGCCAACCTCCACATCCCAACAAGACTGGTCAAAGATTCTTTATCTCCTCTCTAAAGACACCCCAACTTCTGTGAGTTACAGTGTCGTGCAGTCTGAAGGAAAACTTTTCAACTCTCTATCATTATCCAAGCAGATCGTACCCAGGAATTCTTCTCATTAAAGAAGACTTTTGCTTGCTTGCTTCTGTAGTTAGTTCTCTGCATCTAGCTACAGAGAATGGATGAAATTTATTTCTTGAGGCACCATTGATCTGTTGGCTGATAAATAGGATAACTCCCCCTTTATCTCCTTTTATCATTAATTGATGAGGACAAATGTTAGATTTTTCTCATTGGAAGAGTACTCAAGCATTCGATATTCACTGCAACCATTGAAACTATATATTCTACTTGAAAATACTAAAGTTATATATATAATTGTACATACACATATATATATATATATGTATATGTGTATACATAAATATGCACAATTTGTATTCATGTGCATGTATATAAGTGTAGATGTCCATATACACCCATACATCTCCTATAGACACACATACATTAGAAGTAGCATGTCTAAAATTTTATAACCTTACAGTTATTAGTACTCGGCCAAATAAATGAAAGACTTCTAATCATAAGATTATAACTTGTGGAGCTGTAAACCTATATAAATTACTTCAGACTTACCCAGATTTTTGAAACACACAGTGCTTAGTCTAATCCAAATGTGCAACCCAGTACTTTTATGCCTCAGACCTGGGAATTGTAGAATCTACCACCTCCATTTATTTACATGTACTATTATCCAATTATTTAACCAAGACTGTCCCGTATGACTTTTAGGAATTCTGCCTCCCCAAATCAGTAATAAAGCTCTCCTCCCATCTTAAATTCTCAGATTAATCTCATGTTTCTGAAACCTTTAGAATGAAACAATTCATGTGACCTTATTGTTCAACTACAGTCTGCTCTCTGAAGCATTCAGAAAGACACACATTCCTAGTTTCCGGTGGACACTATAGCTTTTGAGAATCCATAGAAAGTCTTCAAGTCCTTAGTGACCATCTTTGACGAATATGGATATTTGGAGAGCTCCAGCATTATAGTACTTTATAATGTTGTGGAATATACAGTCAATTGCTGAAATTGGAAATGAACTAAGGATATCATTTCCAACCCTGAGGAGACACCTGGGAGACAATCTTCTTTCCCTTAGGCTCTCTTTGGTTCACAGAGCCTCCCCATGTATGTATGGCATTTATAGGCTTCAATAACTCTCAGTATCCTATGTCCTACCATAGGTGTGGCATTCTTATTCAGAACACCATGTAGATTCCTACATCATACAAGATGCATTTACAATCCACACTTTGAGCAGCAAGACACCTAAAAATGAGAAGCAGACAAAGTGATTGTTCTGTCCTAATTTATCCTACTTTTGCAGTATCTGTGAACTTGATACGTACCAAGAAGTTATCGAAACAGGGATAAAGAGCCAAATGGTTTATCTGTTCTCACTCATCTCTATTTTCTGTTCGTTCACACATTCCCTTTTATCCTAGAAGTGAAAGATATTTTACATAAAACATCTATGTGTAAAACACATGACACTTTCACAGAAGCATCTTATTCTAAGTGGGGAGGAATATCAAAGCCACCCCCAAAACACAATTTTTATCCTGGAAACCTAAGGCTCAGTAGGCTACCATTTAAAAAACAACACTTTTTCCCATGCTGGCTTTCTGCATAGCTGCCTCAACAATTTTTCACAGCCTCCTAATAGATACCTTGCTTGAAATTGCTGTTTAAGTCAAAACCCCCGGTTTCCTCTCAATGAATTGAGAGGTAATGCAGTTTTAATTTTAAGTCCAATTATATCGTGAAAGATGGATAGCACAGGGCAAATCCTTGCTTAGGGCCAAAAGGGGGTGATGAATCATTTACCTACATGATCAGATTGCTCTAAACCCCTCTGGGCCTCTCAGAAAACAGAAAGACATAGTTAGAATCAGCCTCTTTGGTGAAATATTAAATGGAATGGGGAGTCAGGGTAGATGTTGCTGGTGTAAGACAGGGTATTTAAGCTTTGCTGCAGTTAAGTAAAAGTTCTGTGGCTCATTACAACAAAAAGCCTTATTCTTGTTCATACTTCTTGTCAGCTCAGCTCTTTAAGGGATCCTTCCCATTACAGTTATTTAAGCAACAAAAGCCAGTGACTCCAGTTTGATACAAACTCTCAGATCATTACCATGCAGAGAGGGAGAAGTAGTGAGTATGACATACGGTTCTGTTCATAACTTATAGACCACTACCAGTATGCTGAAGCAAATTTTCACAGACAGGGCAGAGCAATGTTGCATTTTTTTCCCCAAGGGGAGAACAAGAAACCACAGAGGAAATATGATCATTGATTGCTTCAGTACTCATGACCCTGACTTCTTCCTTTTCCCTATGTGTCCCATTAAAAATGGAGCATAAGGCAAACATGATAGGTATTAAGTGACCACTAGGCATTAAGTGTGGTTACATCCATGAGGATTTAAAACTCTCAATTTAGTGTGATTGAGAAGATAGCTCAGTCAATCAAATGTTTGTCCTTTAAACAGGAAGAACTGGATTTGATTCCTCAGATTCCGTGTCATAGTCATGGTGGTATATACTTGCAATCCCAGCACTAGAGAGGAGAAAACTGGCAATCCCTGAGGTAGCCTGGGCAGTCAATCCAGACTGCTTTGGGAGTTTCATACCAGTGGAAGAACCGTACTCATAAAAATCAAACTAAAATACACACAAAAACAGTAGAAAATATTTAAGGGATGACACCTTGGGTTGACTTCTGGTCTTCACATGATGCATATATTTGAGTAATCTAAACATAGGTATACCTGTACAGATTTGGAGATACATGAACTTATACATACACAAATAAAATAAAATCCTCATCAGATATCTGGCTCAGTTGTAGAGTTCTTATTGGCTGTATGCAAGGGCAGGTGTTCAATTTCCAGCATCACAAAAAAGCATCAATAGAGTGAGCTTGGCATGGTGGCATGTGCTTGTAATTCCAGCACATGGGAGGCAGAAAAAGTATTCAGGTTAATGCCACACGAGGATACACAATGAGACAGACACACGCAAATGAATGTTATCAATGATGTGGGATTGGTATTTCTTATTTATATTTGCAATGATTCATAGAAGCCCAAAGCATTTTCTGAGATCACACTCCTGTAAAAGTTGTCAAAAATCAAAATTACTTGTGTCTAGGCATAATCGATAAAGAAAAAATATTAAACCAGGGATGTTTGAAAAAACATATTCAATGAATGTATTCCTGATAGCAAGAGATACATATAAAAATACTACGAGTAATGCAACCTTTCCTGAAGCTTATTATAACTGTATAAACAACATCACATCTTCAGGGATATATGATCAACACCTATCAGTTGTTTCTTAGACTGACACCATTGCTTTTTTTTTTTTTAAATTCATCTTAGCTAAGGATATTTATTTCAGAATATCTTACATGTTCCTTCTCTTTTTACATCTATATTTAACTTCACTCATACATATCCTCATTACTTTGTACATTCTTTTTCTCTAAATGCCATAAATCTTTTTAAAACATCTTATCAGAGTATTAATTAGGTCAATATAGCTAAAGAGTATAATCAGGAATCTTGCCCAGAAATGTCATGTCCCAAAGCCTATATTTTCTCACCTCTCAGAGCTGCATAATGACCTAGCAGATGCTTTGATAAATTTTATAAACCACAGTTCTAATTTGAGAGGCTTTGAGGTTGCAACCAGAGAGAATGTAGTGTGAATGACCAGACAAGTTAAGCAAGAAATCATTTAGATATAAATAGATTAACCCAAAGTACCCCGGGTGAGCATACCTGTAAGAATAGCATCTTACATTGATTGTGCATTCAAAGTAACAACTTTAAGGCATATAATACCTCATATATTCACTTTATATCTCTGAGAGATAAATTCAAGTTTTAGATTTCTAATCTTCTGGTATTATGATCTGAATACTTTCCTTAGGAATTCTTAAGGATTTTGCTTTCCAACATACATAATGAGAAGATATTTTTATTTTCTACATATTTTTATTTTGAAGTAAATTTAAGAAAAAAAATAAATGCAGTATGAAGTATGAAGTTCTCAGAACATATTATATGCTAGATAAAGATGGGCAGACATGGTATAAGAAATAGTCTTTGAAGCAAGATGAAGATTAGAGTCAATTTCTTATTGTTTGGCTACAGAGAAATTATAGGTAGCAGAGAGAACCACAGACTTAGAAAGTTAAGTTAGAAATATGAAGAAAATCAAAATAGATTAGGATGACAAGCAGTCTGTGGAAAATGAGGTTGAGAGCTCAGTCTTTAAGAAGACAGGAAATACAGAAGATGTTGTGTGACCCATGCATTGTTTTAGAAGGATAGTGTCAAATACAGAAACTTCAGTTTTATTGTTACTGATAATGATGAAATGATAATGTGTATACATGTACAAAGCCCTTGCATTGAAAACATAATCCTTAATGCAACAGGTTGGAAAGTAGAGCATGATGGGAGGTACCAAGATCATTAAGGCTTTATTCCCATGGGAAGAGTTATGCCCTGTCTTCTGTTTGTTATGTTATATAGAACCACAGAATTTTTCCTCTTCTGTTCTTCTGACTTTCTGACTATATAACCAGAAGATGCTCTCAGATGATACACCTTTTCCTTCATGGCCTCTAGAACTCTACAATAACTATGCATTCTTTATAGATTAAGAGTCTGAGATTTATGAAAATCTCAGCTCAAAATAGGCTAAAACAAATTAATTTTGAGAGAATCTTCTTCCAGATCCTCTGGAGGTCTTCAAGATTTCTTCTATATGACAAGCAACTCCCTCTTCCTCCTTGGTCAACCTAGTTACTATGGCCCCTATGTTCAGCTTCTTACTTGCTTGGGCACACCTTAATCCCACTTTATAAAATGTGTTTTTCTAAAACTAGTTTCCTATGCCCCATAAACACATGAAATATACCCTGGAGGTTGTCCTCTGTTTGAGCATACCTCAGTCTACTGTGAAAAGCCTGGGAAGAAACTTGTATACTGGATTCCTCTAAATTCTGCGTTGCTCTGAGGAATGCTGAAATCCATGGTATGGTACTGCTGTTTTGGTTTTCTGTACCAGATTGGAAGGTGTGTGAAAACGATTCAAGGGTGAGTAGGAGAATGGGGCAGAACGGGTAAGCTGGTGATTGGGCAGAAGAAGAAGAGAAAGTCACGAGCTGTTGTTCATCTCAGAGCTGAGACACAGGGAAGATAGTGAGGCTTGAGGTAGCATGGGGCACTATAGTGATATAAATGTTAAAGGTGGAAACGTGAAGAATAGGGAAATAACTTCTGGGATCACAGGGAAAAGTCATTCCCGTGGAAAAGAACCTCTGGAGACTAAATGATTGTAGGTAAGAGTGACTGCTGTCTTGAAGGATTCCCCACTGACAGAAAAGTTCCTGCTACACTCAGATAGGATATGGGGAATAAAGTATTTAGGAGAAGAACAAAGGAAGACCATTCAAGGATTATAGACTGCAAGAAGACACAGGTGCCTTTTCCCCAAGATATATGGATCTGTGGTTTGCACCTATCCATTCTCTCTGGTACTGTTGTGACTGTAAAGACACAGGAACATTCTAGTCTCTATAATAGCAAGTTTGAATACAGTACATCAACTCATCCATGCTCCCATTCTAGAGCCAAGCAAAGGAAATACAGGGAATGTTTTTGAACCTAGAAGTTCCATTTGAAAGATTTCATCATACCTGGTTGATCTATGATTTTCTGTGTAACATTCACATAATGGGTTAGATAGCGTGAGTCAAGTCTGTTTGCAGGTAAAAGTTCTCTGTTTACTATAGCGCCCAGTTATAGTATTCCATTGATGTGCTGAGCTCAGCTTTGATTTGTTATGATTGTTTCCTGAATGTGCAATTGTTAAAATGAATGAATGAGCAAAGGGGGAATAGAAAGATCTGTTGGCCTAGAAGAAGAACCCTCTTACATACTTTCATTTGTAAACATTGAAAAATGCCACAATGCTTAAAAAAAAAGAACAAAGGAAAAGAAAAAGAAAGAAAACAAAAGAAAAAGGAAGAACAAACAAATGAAAGAAAGATATTCTAAACAAACCATGATTTCATCTTAGAGAGTGATATTTGGGGTTATCTTCAACAGTCATCTTCTGGACTCCAGAGGGATGACTCCTTTAAGCCGTTATACCTGACAGCCTTATTTGCTTTGGCAATACTCCTTCATATCACCTGGCTTCCTTATATAAGGTAAGGACAGATCATCATTTAGTTGGTTCAGGCTCTGAGGACTGGGTGCTCAGCACCAAAGAATGTGGAAGCCTTTGACCCTGAATCATCGAATACTGCAGTAATAAACATGCTGGTAGCCTTAAATGTCCTCTGCCCCTCCATTCCTGATGACAATTGTATGCACCCCTGGGTAATTTGAACATCTGTGTGAAGCTACTTCCTTCTTGTCATACCCGGTACTATATCAGATTACCCGGAGCTAGGGAGAATTGTGGCTGAGCCGGAGTCAGATGGACAAGGTGTATGATTTATGTAGAGATGGAGTAATAGGCAAGGATTTTAAAATTTGATGTAGAGCTGAAGAAATTCAATAAAAAGTGGGTCTATAGAGGCACGTTTTACTGTGTGTGAATGTTTTCATAAACACCTCTGAAGAGATAATACTGTACAGGTGAGTGTAATAAAAAAGGATTTTCTTTTTCCTTCCTGCCAATCTGGCCCGTTCACAAACTCTGATGAGAGAGAAGTCTGGGCTTACTGGGACTGCTCTTTCTTGCTTATCTAGTTTCCTTTTTCAACCTTTCTAATCTTGCTCCCCCGCCTTTCATATTTTATTGAATTTTTGCAAGAGAAAAGAATTTTGTTAGAGAGGTTTTCCTAGAAAAAGCATGTTAACCTGAATTGCTGACAAATGTGCACGTCTGCAAACACATAAGGAGTCACCCGCAGCAAGGGTGCAGCCTCCTAATGAACCCCGCTGTCTCAGGGGAAGTAAGAAAAAGGCATAGAGAAAGCTCTGCATGTGTTAGAGGAGGCAATTACCCTGGAAAAGGTCTAGTGCTAAAAGTTCTTGGGAAAACATATTGGCTTTGGAGATGGGTATACCTAGTGTTAACGCCTGATTCGGTTTTCAACCATCTCTGACCTCCCGGGGATCCTGGCTTCCTACAACCCTGACTTGACATGAAATCATAGTTAATTCCTTAACAGGATAATTGGAAGAATAAATGTGGTGAAAGAAAGTATAATATTGTCTTGGTGTTCCAGTCCATATAATCTCAGTTTCCTATTTTTCCAAAACAAAAGAAGTTGCAAAAATAAAATAAACTAAAATAAAATAGTAAAGGGGCGAGACCTTCATACTGGCCTGGGTTTTGGATAACAAAGGAATAATTAAAATGGGAATGATCCCTATTCTTTTCCCATTGTAGTCTCCCTTTCTATATGTTTCATCTGTTCTATCTGTTCTTTATCTTTCCCTTATTTCACTTAAAACTGTGTGTGTGTATGTGTTAAATTAAAATTATCAGAAATAAAATGCCTTTTAAAACTGAACTGAATACCTTCTAGAATTAATAATCTAAAATATTTATATTTTATCTGGGTCAATCACTATAGGAAATATAATTTTTTGAGATTATAATATAATTGCATCTTCTACCCATTCCCTCTAGTCTCTCTAACTCCTTCTGAACACATCCTCCTGACAATGTTATTTAAAATAATTTATTTGAATTTATCATATGTCTTCTAATTCCTAGTTACTCTTATCCTTCACTCAGTAGTGGCTTCGGATTCCCCTCTGCAGGTTTGTCTCCTGATCTCTAGCCGAATCTGCAAAGAAGGAAATAGAAATCCTATATGAATATATTTAGCATGACCCCTTCTACTTCCTGTCATGAATAATTACCAGAGTTTTGTTGGGGAATAAATACAAGGTTTGTGCTTATCATACATTAAAAATCTTACGAAAAAAATGTTTTAGAGTGAGAACATATGTAGTCAGTTTTAACAAAATGAATTTTAACCAGTTACAGAAAAAAGATTATTTCATTTCCATTCTGAAGCAATTCCTGCCAATTATATAGTTTATGGGTTGTTAGTGAGGTCTCGATAAGCTCTTCTATATTCTACCATACCACTGACATCATTTCTCTCAAATTGCTGCTTTTATTGGCATGCTAGTCACTTCCCCTCTCTATGTTTTTAGCCTGTGTACACTTAACTAACTAGGCATATTTTTCTTAGGAAAAGGTCTTCGTCTTCTGTTGAAGTTCACACAGTGATCAGAAAAAGGATCCTCACTATGAATGAAGTAGCTACTTAGATTTCTGAAGGCATTCATTTACCTTTAATGGTTTCTAGGTCCCTTGCCAACAAATCAAATGGGGTTTAATTTTCCTTTATGAAGTTTTCATTGAGCATTATACAATGAACTACAATCTACGTCTGGTGTTTCTTATTATCCTGCTAATGTATTATTCAGATCTCTTCTTATTCTCGCCAAGCTCACTGGAGGTTTCCTTTATTTTATTACCAATTACCACCTGTAACAGCTGAAAAAATTATATTGTTCAGTTTTATCCAATAATGCTACTCATTAGACACTTTAAAAGAAAAGTTGCCCAAGAAAGGATTGAAACTCCCTAGTAAATTGGGTTTAAATTCACTTTCTAAACAAATATGTGTTTATAATATTAAGTCTACAATAGAGAAACCCAGATCCTACTATCAATAGAGTTCTGATTAAGAGGCAGCCAAACCTCTTCTATAGTTTACTAATCTGCCCACATTTTTACCAAGTGAAGAATATCAGGGGTTTACTTCTGTGTGGTGCCTAATTTTAAAATGGAGTAGGATTTATTAGTATAATTACTGTCAACTAGCAATGCCCAAACTTCCCAATGTTGGTATTGCTTTGTGCTTTGCAGTTTTTCATGCAGAGGACAAGACAAGACTTCATTGTTTCTATTGCTGGTGTTTTTCTATTAGCACCTTGTTTCCATAGGACTGTTCTATGTTCTCAGCTTGTAAAAGGATGTAGGGTTGGCCTGCATTTAAGGGGAAATGATCAGATTATATAGGAATCAAAACAATTCACCTTTTGGCATGACCATAGTCAACATCTTTGAAAACTGCATGAAAGCATGAGCTGACACAACTATCTGCAGTAAGATTTTTGTTGTTCTCCTAAGACTACAGAGCTTTGATCATTGTCTTGTGAGGCTAAGTGCAAACTATAGCAAATGAAGTCAGTGCAGAGTGCTGCACATCATGACACCTGACCTCTCCTCAGACGTAGACATCAGCGACACCAATGTTTTTGGTCTCCAAATTGAGGTCACAATTTTTCTGAATTAGTTCTCATTGGACACCAATTCTAGTTTGAGTCACGGTGACACATTCAGTAACTCAGAGGGAATCCAGACCATCTGTTTATTCTATACATCAAAGCTTGTTCCAGTCCTGAAAACTGTAGCCCATGGAACTGGGATAGTACTTGAAGTATGCACTAAATATAAAATTAAAGGATATCGTCATTTTTATTGTATTTTTATTATTTAAAACTATTTTTAAGTTTAAATATATTTTAATTATATCCTTCCCCTCCTCCAGATACTTTAACTCACTCTACATACCCAACTTGAAGTTCTTTCTCAATAAACAAACCAAAAATCCTAATATAGCAACAAATCTCCCAACACCAAGAAAACAAAACAATACCTAAACAGAAACAAACAAACAACCATCGACAGAAGCGCCATCAAACAGTAGCTAAATAAAAGCATCAAACAACAGCAACAAAAACCTGTGGAATCCATTACATATTATTCAATTACTACTGAACATTAGGCCTACTTTGGAGTAGTTGATAAATCTGATATTGCTCCACTGAAGAAAAATGATTTTTTCTATTCCAGCATGTATAAATGCCAGTTCAGTAGTTAACTTTTATCACAGTGACTTGGTTTTCATTCATTCATTCATTCATTCATTCATTCATTCATTCACCAACCCATTCATTCATTTAAAGAGGTCATAGGGATATCCCCATTTTAAGCATAATTGGAATAGGCAAAATGGGAAAACAAAAAACAAAACAACAAAAAAATCTCAGCTACAGGAAAAGTACCAAGGGAGCTAAAACGAGTTCATTCTATGGGATTTTGTTGGGTAATTTTCTTATTATTGTGTCAAAATACTTAACAGAGGAACTTTAAGGAACTGAAGGGTCATTCTGCACTAGAATGGTAGAGTCAATTTTGGGAGGAGAAGCATGAGAATTGACACAAATCAGTCTGTGACAACAAAGTATTTGGTGGGGATTGCTGGTATCTTTGCTGATCAGACTTTGTGGAGCATGGTCTTGAAGCAGAGCTAGGTTATAAACCTCAAGGCCCAACCATAGTCGCCTATGTCCCATAGTTGCTGCAACCTTCCAAAATAGCACTACTATAAGGGGATTAACCATGCAATCACATGATCCTGTGAGGGACTTCTCACATTCAAATCACAATGAGACTCCTTGGTGACCAACCAGAAGTGAAACAGAAGATTTGGTGGACAATCATGTAGAGAAACATATTATGTACTGGAAATTAGGTAATGTGTTTCTGAGCTGTTCTCTCTGCCTACAAGTCTATGTTCAGAGATAATGAATCTCTATCTGACTATATTAGAACTCAGCACACAACATGCCAAGAAGGAAATGGGACCCTGAAGAAAGTGTCCATTAGGATTGGGATGTATTTTTAGAACACTACCATTAAAGGGGACTGAGATTTACCAGGTTTGAAGACTCAACTTTGACCCCAGCTGATATCTCTCAGCACAGAAACTTCAATGGAATTAGTACTAGTAGTAAGAAGTTATTATTATTGGATGATGATCTAAGTTATTTCCTATACAAACAGTTGTTCTTCATAGAGTTCCTTTCAATTCACTGTGATTGGCATTTCCACTTCAAAATAATGAAAACAAAACAAGAAAAATTATGGCTGCTTGCTGTGATCCAAAGTAGCTCAGCTCCAGAGACTGACCTTAACCCAAGCTTCAGCATCTCCCAGTCAGCTTCAGTGTTCTCGTGGGCAGAAGGAGTCAGTATCACTTGAAAGAGTCTGCTGATATGATTCCTTGTCATGCCTGCTGTGAAGGTTCTAACTCACTGCTCGTTAAGTTGTGATTACCTTTAAGTGATGGTCTGTACCATAGCATGTGTTGGTTGCAAGGGACAGAAAGCAACTTCTTTTCACTGAAATAGAAAATGATCTTTGTAAAAACATTGTCTTTTTTTTTTTATTGGAAATTTTTTATTGGAAATTTTTTTACATTCCAGATGTTCCCTCCTTACCCCATTTCCCCCCTCCCTCCCAGGAACTCACTATCCCTTCCCCCCTCCTCCTGCCTCCACATTGGTGTACCCCCACCCACCCTCCCCATACCTCACCTCCCCACCCTCGAGTATCCCCCCCACACGACCTCCAGCCTTCATGGGACCAAGGATCTCTTCTCCCACTTATATATAGCTCCCTTGCATATATAGCTGGAGCCATTGGTCCCTCCCTAAGCACTCCTAGGCTGATGGTTTAGACCCTGGGGGCTCTGGTTGGTTGGGATTGTTGCTTTCCTCATGGTGTCGCGAATCCTCTCAACTCCTTCAGCCTTCACTCTATCTTCTCCATTGGGAACCCCATGCTCAGTTTAATGGTTAGCTGTGAGCATCTGCCTCTGAGTATGTCAGACTCTTGCAGACCTCTAAGGAGACAGCTATATCAGGCTCCTGTCAGCATGTACATCCTGACATGCACATCAACCTCTACCTTTGGTGACTGCACATAGGATGAATATCCAGGTGGAATGTTCCGTAGACGGTCCCTCCTTCAATGTCTGTCCTGCACTTGTCTTAATTGAAAAAAACTACAATGGAATTTACTACTCTGCCATTCAAGGAAGTGAGTCCTAGAAGAAGTTGGTTGTCCTGGGGTTATCTGAGGAGAACCATGAAACTTATTTATTAGGCTCATGTGAACCCTACTATTACTGTTTATTGTTTCTTTAACAAATAATACACTAATGAACAAAATATCTTCCTTTTCTCTCTCTCTCTCTCTCTCTCTCTCTCTCTCTCTCTCTCTCTCTCTCTCTCTCCTCTATGAGAAATTCCAACCTACTCTACCATCATGGTGGTCACTGCTAGGAAATGGGCCATTATCATGAAGCATGTAGTAGTCACATTTGGATCCTATGGTTGCATCTGGATCCTATGGCAACACACGTTAGAAAGGGAAGACATCTTATACCTTGCTGTTGTCTTTTATACTAGGGGTCATATTGTTCCCCTATTAAGTTATTAGAGACATGATTTCATTACCTTCCAAAAGGGACTGTCACAGTGTGCATACACCCACACAGAGACACACACAGGCACACACAGGCACACACAGGCACACACAGGCAACCAGGAAACAAAGTAGCTGATCCCTATAGCATAGTAGTGACATCATGGCTTTGAGGGTTTGCTATTGCTCTGTCCCCTCAAGTTCAGGACTGTTGTTGGTCCAAGGTACCATCTGTGCCTTTATTGTTTCTAGAATTTTATCTTGACACAGAAGTCCTGAGGGATCAACTGTGATTTATCTTCTATGGGGAGGTGTGTGATATTTTGGGGACTTAACAATGGCATTAGTTTAAGTCATCTAATTCTGCCATCATTTGATTTTTTGACCTACATTAATGAAAATTATATAATTAAACTATGCATTAAAATCTGAGTACAAGTCACTTCAAGTAACTGATTTTTGGTTTGTTCTAGCTATGAGGACAAGGTATCTAATCTTCATCATCACTGGGCTGCGACAATGATTTTCAGGTTCAGTGCAGTGCTGGATTTGAACAAATGCCACATTTCCCTTTAGTTAAGATGGAGACTTACAGTCGTAGAAACTAACAATTTTTGGATCTATGTGCCATTGTGCACCTCTGTTGTTTCTGGTCTCTGATCACATGTGGTCAGATTATTGGTATGTTATCAATAGAACTTACAGGGGGTTGAGCTTCGTGAGGAAAGCATATTTTGTTTCTTGTATGTTGTGATAGGTATAACATACAAAGGGTATTTAATTTCTGTCACACTTTAACTGTGTGGTGATGGTAGAAAAACAGGGATAGAGGAGGGACAATCCTCACATAAGATCACAGAGCTAGCAAATGTCACACTCAGACTCTATGGTCCCATGTTGTATACTTTTGACTGTTAGGGGGATATGTAACAGTAGTAGCTCCTGACAGCATGTTTGACATAGCATCAGTGTCTCCTGGAGATCATGGTTCCTGGTGTCGTATGCTGACATGACTCTTTTTTTTATTTCCCCAAAAATATAGAGCATCAGAAATAGTGCAGTGCCACTATTTGTACACTCTATATATTAGGTCTGTTGTCATGTCAGCTAAAGCTGAAGCAAACCTTAGAAGTAGAATTAAGAATTAGTGACAACTTTGCCTTGACATAGCACCACAGGCATGTTATAATAGCATTCAGGAGGCAGAAGCAGAAATATCGAAGTTTAAGTCTTCCTAAACATTCATAGTGAGTTCTGAGCTACCAGAGAGCCTGTCTCCAAATAGCATAAGCCTGACAATAGTACATAAAAATTCACAGTGATTGTAATAGCAGGCACAAGACCTGAACGAGCTTAAGCCAAATATCCCAGAACAGTGTATGTGTGTATGTGTGTGTGTGTGTGTGAGAGAGAGAGATAGAGAGAAACAGAGACAGAGAGAGAGAGAGAGAATGAGGTCCCATGCCTAGTTAAGGTGTTATTGGTATTTGAATATTTGATAGTTTCTTGGAAAATGGAGATTTGGTTTTCTTTGAAAATGTGACCTATAGAACACTGGCCAGACTTCAATCAGGCCACACCGAACACTATTTGGGCAATACAAATAAATCAAATCAGACTAAATATAACATAGTGTTAGGTGGGTAAGGAGGCAGAGGTGGATCTTGGAGGAGTTAAGGAGTAGGGGAATATGATAAAAACACTTTTATTTTTACTTTATACAAGTAATATTACTTTATACAAGTAAATATTATACAATAATATTTAAACTCTTAGAAGAAAATAAAAAATAGAACCAATTGCAATATACTACCCTTGTATATCCCAGTGTCCTATGTGTGTTGGCCTTTTTGCAAAGTTATATAGATTTCTACTCATTTTCTGTAATAGCTTCATCCTAACTTTTGCTGTATTATGTGGTTCATCTCAATGGTCTGCTAAATGGTCTCTACTCTTACGAATATATTTTATGATCACATGACCTCACAATTTGCCATGCCAATCTAACCTATGACATCTTCTCACTGCACCCTCAAAATGAAGTTTTATTGTTCTGAGGTACAAAGGTCATTGGGTAGGCTTCTCGCCCTGATGATAGACTCTTTGTCTCCAGACACTCCTACTGCCTGTACATCATTCCTTCAGCCCTAACATCTCAGTGGGCCACATGCTGGGATGGTGAAGCACAACAAATGAGGCTTTAGGAACAAGGGCAGATAATAAGTAAGAAGGTATATATCATCTACTTAAAATGATGAAAATTATTAACATTTCTTTGAAGATAGACAATGGACAATGAGTCCCCATATAATAGGATCCCATAGGCTGACTGGCTGTAGAGATCTCTCTTGGTTATACTTTTGATAATTTTGGCATGAAGGAAATGCCATATCGGAGCATATCATTGATAAGGTGATCATAATTTAAACAAGGGTAATAGTAGATACTTCACAGTGTCCGTATTAGATCGTGTATGTTGATATCAGAGCTTGATATGTCATGTTTAGTCTATTTCTTTCATGATAAACAGTTTGCAATTCTGAAATGATGGTAATTAGAAAGTTATATCCATAGTCCAGAAGCAGAAGATTGCAAACTTGTAAATTTAAATCAGAAAAAAGAAGCAAGGTAGAAACCTAATGAATTCTGTGCTGGCTAGACATTGTTCATGGAAGCCAGGACAGAAGAGTAGTCTCCGTCATTTCAACACACTGCCCCTTAACAAGGATGTGTTAGAAAAGATTATCCTGTTTTAGCAGTTTTGGATGGCACCTAGAAATTCTGACTCTACACCAACATCATATAAATGTTGCCCTCTTTTTTAAATGTGTGTAAAGGTACACATATGTGAGTCTATACAGAGAGCATTATTTAGCAGAGGGTTGATAGAGTTTAAAGGCAGCTTGGAATAGGAAGAGAGACCCCTTCCTTTTTTTTTTTAATATTTTAATATGCCTTAAACAGCTCAATGACGAGACCACTCCAAAACCTCCATACCTCTCCTCCAACATTCCTGAGTTATTGATTAATAAAATCTATATTCCATCTTTGCTTCTAAGTCAAGAAAACTATCACTTTAAATAGGACTTGGCTATATAGCCTTGTGATTGAACACTTGCCTACTGTGCATGAGACTAAAGACCAGTTGCTGGGTCCCTCACATAAAGTTGCTGACACTAAGCACGATCAAGGACATCTGAGGTACCCCACTCATTCAAGCCACTTGGGTCATTTAAGGTCTAGCACTGACCTCAGCATGCTACTTGATTTTCCACATTTTCAGTCATTCTTTTTCCAGAACAACCTGATCCCATCTGTGCGTGTTCCTACGTGCCGTTTCCATTAAGCAGGGCAGCAGTGTCAAGATCTGTTCTGCCTTATTGGATTTTTATTGAACAGCCAGCATCACATCTGTGGCAAGGATTATTGTAGCTGTCAGTATTACCATAATAATCAAATAAGAGAAGTGAGGTCCCTCTTTCAGTGGGACCCTTTGACATTTTGCATGTGTCTGTCTCCTTACCATCACTTTAGTCTGTTTAGAGATTGACTCCGCCTGCCCTCCTGCCAATCCAATGCTTTCAAATATACATAGATCATTCAGAAAGTGCTGGGTAACATTCAAAGTGGAAGGGCTGCCACTGTGTGTAGGTAGAGAAAGTATATACAGGGTATGGTTTCCTTTGTGCCTTTCTCTCTCTCTCTCTCTCTCTCTCTCTCTCTCTCTCTTTCTTTCTTTCTTTTCCTTTCTTCCTTCCTTCCTTCCTTCCTTCCTTCCTCCCTCCCTCCCTCCTCCTCCCTCCCTCCCTCCCTCCCTCCCTCCCCTCTTTCCCTCCCTCCCTCCTTCCCTCTCTCTTTCTCTCTCTCTCTTCTTTCTTTCTTCCTTCCTTCCTTCCTTCCTTCCTTTATTCTTATTAATAAAATTATTTTATTTCAAAGAATTCATGAATAAATATATCATCCAGATACATTAATATAGCTACTCTAACCATTGCCCAGTTCCCCCATGGTTTAAAATAGTCCTTATATTTATTTATTAGTTTATGTGGGTATGTATGAGCACCTGCATATATGCCAGATAAAATACAATCTACATGTGTCTATTTTCAATTTAATTTAAATATAATTTTTTTTTTACTTATTCACTGTACATCCTGCTTACTGTTCCTCCCAGTCACCCCTCCCACAATCCTTCTCCCTTCTCTGCTCCCCTTCTCCTCTGAGCAGGTGGTCCCCCTCCCCAGGTATTCCCCTCACCCTGGCACTTGAAGTTTCTGTGAGGCTATGTGCTTCCTCTCCCACTGAGGCCAGTCAAGGCAACCCAGCTAGAAGAACATATTCCATGTAGAGCCAATAGCTTTTGGGATAGCCCCCATTCCAGGTTTTCAGGACCCACATGAAGGTCCAGCTGCTACATATGTGTGGCCTAGGTCCAGCTCATTGGTTAGTGCTTCAGACTCTCTGAGAGCCACAAGTGTCCAGGTCAGTTCATTCCATTGGTCTTCCTGTGGAGTTTCTATCCCTTTCGGGGCCTGTAATCCTCCCTCCTATACTTCCTTAATAGTCCCCAAGCTCCGTCCTCTGTTTGGCTCTGAGTATCTGTATCTGTCTGAGTGAGCTGCTGGGTGGAGCCTACATGTGTTTATTTTCAACTTCTACTGTATGGGTCCAGTGTCTAAACTCAGGTTATTAGGTTTGGAGGCAAGTCCTTTAACCACCGAACTTTCTTGCCAAGTCCATGTTCTCATTCTTAAAAGCATAACTTCACTGAGACCACCAGACATTGCTAGAGTAAGCTGAATTGACTCTTATTTCTACAGTATTGTATGTAGCATGTTGCATTCCTTCCTCCTATGCTTTTGGTGACTTTTCAATGTCACTGTAGTTGTAAATTCTAGAACCTGTGACTCTCAGAAATACTCATGAATGAAGCTCATCTATAACTGGAGATGTTTACTTGATAGAACCTGACTGAGATCTTGCCTAACCTTCCTAATGGTATCTACACCTATAGAATGGAAACACAGTGCTACCACTTAATGAGGGGGTGACTGTCCCTTTGTTTCACTCCGGGCTTTACAAGATTGCTTTGGCTCAAATGTTCTTCCCAAGTCCACTTTTTCCAGGACTCCTTAGGTGAGCAACCTTAACTGTTGAATTTCAACATTGTCACTCTCTCAAGGGCAGAGACCCATGTTCTGAATTCATGAGACAGTGAATAACCAACATTACCATGCTCTCTATCATTTTAACCATTGAGACTTATTTTTTCATATATAATATTGTTGACATGTGTGACTGTGTGTATGTGTTTATATGTACTATGTCCCATTTTAGTTACTTTGGTTGTGAAATTAGATATTATTAATTAAACCTAAGATTCTTAATCTCCTAACAAAACTATTATATTGAAAATCATAAGCTTTTATTAGCAGCTAAAGATAAATAATGGTCCCAACACAGTGGTAATTCAGCTTCCAGTGGGAAGTGGTAGAAGAATCTTTACATGTACCATGTGACCAGACAGTGATGACAAAAATGTAAAGAGAGGTTTTGAGCCTTGCAATCTATAAACAGGAATGACTCATCTTTCATTTTTAAACCTATTTTAAACATAATTTTATAATGTATTAGATAATTATTGTTCCTCTTTCTTATTTATCTAATATGGCAATGTAACAAAAGTTTAAAACATTAAAAAATCGCTATAGTTTAGCTTCTGTTTCCTGAAGTGGACAAAAGATTAGTGAATAATTAACACAAATCACAGATGGAGATAAGAATTATGAAATTTAAAAATAAAGAGGACTTAATATACTTAGTATAGGGTACAACTCTCTGACTTTACTAGGATGTTTAGGGTATTAAAGATTGGACTGACAAAAAGGGTCAAATTATTTCTAGGTTTGAAACAAATTTGTGGTGGGAGCTGTCAGCACAGGTGTAGATGGCTGGGACACAAACAGAAGTTATGTTTTTAAGAGTTAGTAAGATTTCTGTGAGAGTTTGAACTTAGCTTCTACTTATTGTGGGTCACCATAAATAGTCCCTTTTTGAGAAACTTTGATAACTATAGTCTAAAATGGAGGTACTGCTGTGTTCTGGGATGTTTAGGTGTTTAACTATAGACCTCTTAGGCTTCTGTTGTATTTATCTAAGACAATTACAAAATAGACTTATGAGAATTCCCTCAACTTTAGACAAGTACTTCTTACAGTTCTGGACTTCTGGAATCTACAGTCAAAGTGCTGGTCAATCTAGCCTTCAGAGCTCATGTCATGGCTGAAATACATCTGACTTCTTACTGTTGTTTCCCAGGGCAGACAGAGAACACTAGCTCTATTCTCTTTGTTGCCTTTGAGGACACTAGCCACATTATCAGGGCTGCATCCTCATAATCTTATTACAGTGAATTACTTCCTAACAATTCCACAATTACAATAGCATTGGAAGATAAGGGCTTCCACATGCGGTTTCAGAGGGTATCACTGAGTTTTACCAATAAACATATCCAACTCATAGCAGGTCAGATTGTATTAGTTCTATACACAATGATAATTGTTGTTGCTCATTTCACACAGAGAAGATTCCATTGTTTTCAATATACACTGTACCATAGAGCTCAGGAGGCAGCAGCAAAGCCCAGCATTTGCCAAGGCCTTACTCTAGGTCTTCATTCTATTAGGAACATGGCCTCTCGCTGTCCTTTATGGATGAACCACACCTTTGTTGCTATCATATATTTGCTCAAATTTCTCCTTTTGCACTTAGGTCTGAGATCACCTCAATTACTGTTATAAACAGAGCTTCTTATCATACCACACTTAATCTATACACTTTTAGTATGTGCTAGTGATTATCTGTTTACCTCTCCAGGCAGATATTCAACTCAAGAAGGAAGAGCTAGTGCCTGGTTAACATGCTTGTGTCTCCACAGATCTCAGAATAATAGCAAGGAGTGAGCATCCATGCTTACTGATGACAGCTGACAAAGTATTGTCAGAACCACCACTGTTCATACCCAAGTCAATACTAAAAAGGGTATAGATATCATCTAGGGTTAGGGACTAATATTATGAAAAAAATCTGTAATATTTTATGCAAGATAAGTATTTTTTCTTTTTCCTATGTTTTTGAGCTCTTCAACTAAAGCAACTGTGGAAATAATAAAAAACAATATATTAAACATAATCAATTTGGTTTAACACATTGAACTGAGCTTGTGTAAAGATGAAGTGTAGCTGTCTAATTAGAGAATTAATGTAGGAGGTAAATACTGCAGGAAAGACCCCCATTAAGTCCTGACTGACTACACTATTTCATTATGTTTTAATTACCCTAGGTGATTTGTGGTTGGAGACAGATGCCATGCATCATGGGAGATTTAACTACTGCAATTTTCCATTATGCTGAGAGTTTTTTTGGTGCAGGAGGGAGACAAGAGCTGAGCAAAGCAAATGTTTTCTACCACTGAAATAGGACTGAGACCTTACTCCAGAGGAAGTATACATTGTGGAGAAAATGAAGTTTTATTAGGTGGCCCCATTGCCAAATCAATACAAATCAAAAGCACTGGCAAAGAGTTGACAGGAAGCTGGTTAGAGGAGAGTATACACTTGGTTAAAAAATAAGGCAAGAAAAATTAATTTGGGTGGGACCTGTATCTTCAGAGAACGGAACGGCTATTGAACATTGACTTGGTTGTGTGTGTGTGAATAGGCCTCATGATTGTCCCAGTCTCTTGAACATTGTCTCATTTCTGAAGACATATATCAGGTGGTGTCAAAACGATAAAATGATAGAGCATGTACAGTATGCATATTTTAGAACAAATGTCAAGATTTACTCTCTCACATCACTGAAATGAGATAATTGGACAGTCTATCATTATGGCAATCATTTATCATGCCAAAATTCTTTATAAATTATCCTACTTCTCATCATCTTATAACATACCCATAACTCATAAGAAATCTAGTTGAGGTACAAGACTTGTTCATTGTCCCTGAGCCATAGTAATGTAGAACAAAACACTTGAAACAAATTAGCTATTATACATGGTTATGTTAGAAGGAAAGGTAATATGTGTCAACAAAATGCCTATCCCAGGAATTAACTATCACTCTTTGCTCAAGAAAAAAACAACAAAACACACATGTACACATGTACACTGGAACAATAACAGAAGCAAAGCCTTCTAAATCGAGAAGAATGTTATATTGTGACTGCAAAATGTCCCATGGGTACATATATTGTATCACTCAATCCTTGGGTGGTGACACTGTCTTTAGAGGTTGTGGAATCTTTGACACTTTAATCTTGCTAACCAAGGAAGACTCTAGGGTACAGGCCTTGAAGGTGATATCCAACACCTCTGTTGTCAGTCTCAGCTTTCTTTGCCTGTCAGTCCACCAAGACATGAAGCTTCCTAGCTTCACCTACCACTGTCACAAATGCCACCATACCTTTCCTACTATGCTATATTACAGACCATCGAACCATTGGCAAATCCTTCTTCTCTTTTGTTGCTTCTTCTATTTTGTATAAGAAAAAGAGAATTAACCAAGGGTGCTATACAATCCCTGACTGTGTTGAGTAGAGCTAAGGGCTGCCTCTGTTTCTACTACTGTTCACTCAGTGAAGCCTCCTGAAGAGAAATGGAAGGTAAAGAGTGAAGTGCTTTAAACAGAAAACTTAATGGATGCAAATGTAATCAAACCTTTATAAACCCAAGAATGCCTTTACCAACTAGCAATTGTTTTGTTGTAAGTTTATCTAGAACTTTGAAAACATGTCATACTTTTCTTTTGTAAACATATTGAACACAAAAAACTTTTGCTGTGACATTAATTCTTGCTCTTGAAGATATGGAGAAGATACCACAATTTTGCCAAGCAATTTGGTGATTGTAAAGTTTTCTACTAAGGTTAACTTTCTCAGGCACTTGTTTCAGACAGTAAACAAATGAAGCCTTTCATGGAAATCTCAGGAAATATATTTGTCTTACTTCTTTTATTCTCTTGTTTAATCGAACATCAGGCTTAAGGTGTTCAAATGTCACAATAGGAGAATGTGTGGAAGCTGAGAGTAAATATGTAAAGAATAGTTAATGACATTTCGAGATGCATGCTGATAGCAAGTAGAAATCAAATTAAGTTACAACAGGGTGCTATAGCTCTCACCTCTAAAACAATTTATAGAGAGAACAAATGGAACTTTATCAGAAATGCTCAGAGCAATTGATTATGAATGTGATTTTATTATTTTATTCAAAACTTCAAGGAGGATGAATGCTGTTTACAAAAGTAAGAGAGAGCACCATTTTGAAATAAATATTTCTTAGAGGACAGTGGCATGGCTAGGAGAACAGACACTTTTCTCCTTGTTTAGTTGATGATTTTGTCATAAATGCTAGTTCTCTGTAACCAAGTTTTATCACCCCCATTGCATGTCACCATTATACTTGGTTCCATTATGACAGCAGAGTGACCTCTTGTCCCTGCCTGACTCCAGCCCATAAAAAGAAACAAGCTGTTCACATCTGTCTTATCTTTTAATAATGGTATTTTAAATTACAGTTATTTGTCAAAAACCCTTAAACTTTAACTGGGGATCTATAATTCTCTTGACCTACCTCCCTGGAAAGGGCTGATGTAATTAGAAACATCCCATTATCAATCATCCAACTAATGTGTTCTCTCTCTCTCTCTCTCTCTCTCTCTCTCTCTCTCTCTCTCTCATCAATTACATTGAATCAAACAAACTGTATGTCCTTGTGGCTGCAGTGCTGTCATTGCTACTAATGGAATATTTAATATTCTCTTAAAAGGAAGGTTCTTGAAGAGTCTTGTTTGTAACAGCCAAATAGGAAAGGCTAATTATTGTACATTCTTTGGAAATAGCAAGAGATTATAACAAGTATGGTTAAAGGTAGTCCATTTGGAAAACAGCTATTTTCTCTGACTTTTTATGTTGCCTGGAGCTGGTTGGCATTCCTTAGCTTAGGGCATATATATATATATATATATATATATATATATATATATATATATATTGGTTTTTTTTGTTTTTTGTTATTTTTTTGGGGGGGGAGGAAAGGGTTTATTTGGCTTAGATTTCCACATAGTCCATTATAGGAGAAAGTCAGGACAGAAACTCAAGTCGTACCAGAACCTGGAGGCAGGAGCTGATGCAGAGACCATGGGGAAGTGCTGTTAACTGGCTTGCTTCCCTGGCTTGCTCAGCCTGTTCTTTATAGAACCCAGGACCTCCAGCCCAGGAATGGCATCACTCATAATGGGCTGGGCCCTCCCCTATTGATCATTAATTGAGAAAATGCCCTACAGCTGGGGCATCTCATGGGGGCATTTCCTCAACTGAGAGCTCTTTCTCTGTGATGATTCCAGCTGTGTTATGCTGATATCCAAATCCAGCCAGTAGAGTGTAATTCTTCTAGGATATTAAACAGGGAGAAAACATTCTATACATTCGCAAGTGCTGGGAACTGTTAAGACCAGTCCCATGAAACTGAAAGTTTCTGTTGCTTTAACTGACAAAAAAAAAAAAAAAAAAAAAAAAAAATGTTAGGGAGGTCAGTGGGTTAGCAGGAGCAAATATGAAGTGTGAGAGATTGCTACGCTTTCATCCTTGTTTCCTTAATGGTGTACACCATTTACGGCTGTAATTCGGATGCTGCCTTGGTGAACTACAGAGGCAGCATTGCTGTCTGTCCCATTAAAATAATGGATGGAAATTCACTTTGACTCTACCTTTGAGGATTTCAAGTTATCGTGCTGACCTGAATCCTGTGTAGAAGACAAAAAATTCATGATTTTTGTTGAAGTATTAGATTAAGTCAAATGAAGTTGCTTTTTTCTATATATATATTCTTTACCCATAAGGATGTATGCCCTCTTTTCTTTGTAGTGTCTGCTCAACCTTAGTGTATCTGCCTGTGCCAGTGTGTGCTCAAAGTAGGGTGAGAGTATCATTCTCATTCTGCTTTGATTTTGCTTCTGTGTAGAAATCCATGTGTACATAGTGTGCCTCTCAAGTGTCTCAACCTACATATTTATTGGCAAAAATCACTTTCTTAGTGTGATCTAAGTAAATGACTTCACATTTCTTTTCTCTTTATTAATTATCTAGAAGTGCTTAGGACAATGATTAATGTCTAAGTTTGAGTGACAAGAGGATAATTATTGTGCTTATAATACTGACATTTATGGAAACTTATTTAGTATATTTATCTTAAGTCAAATTAACTCTGAACCCAAATGACCAAGTCATGGTGCAATCTATTCCTGATATCATAGGGACAATCGATCTTGGTTAGAAGCCAAGACCATGGTGAAATGTGGGAAAGGACTGTTTGCCTACTTACAGAGTAAGGCACCCATGAGTTGCTTCACACAGTGAGACACAATAAGCACTCACCATCATAGTACTGACCTGAGACTCTCCAGCCATACTCCCTACAGATTTGTCTGAGTGCTGGTGTCTCTGTCAAGTTTCTTTAAATTCCTTGGAACATTCCAGAATTGGAGTGTAACTCCCAGTGGGTACAGATCTAAATTCAAACCAACCATCATTTTCTTGGACACTTACATGTTTATTTTAAGAATTACTCATACTTCCTCTATCCTCCCCACCTATGATCAATCATCATTCCAATGTATTTTTACAAGTGTTTGTTACCAATGTTATAGATGATGTTACCTTTCTTCCAGACATGGTATCACAACTAGTATTCATCCATCTGAAATAGGCAAAGGGATCTGTACTGACAGAGAAAAAACTGAAAGCCATAGTGTTTCAGTAACTTTGTCAATGCCATAGCAATGAGTCTCTTGGGCAAAAAGGCCATTGACTCTTCCTTTAATCTGTGTCATTCTCTTCTATGTAGATGAATTAACTGTTCTGATTTCATAGGACTGAGGGGTTCTCATGAACACTACTTAGAAACTTTTACCTAGAATAGACCAGACAGACTAAAGGATGTTAGGAACCAACCAGATACTAAACAAACAGCCCAAATAACCTGTTTGTTCCACAGGAGTAAGAGTCCATCATGGTAGTCTACCATGCCTAAAGCAAGCAGGCAGATGGAGCAGGCTGTTTCTCTCTCTCTGTCTTTCTGTCTCTCTGTCTCTCTCTGTCTCTCTCTGTCTCTCTCTGTCTCCTCTCTCTCTCTCTCTCTCTCTCTCTCTCTCTCTCCAACACACACACACACACACACACACACACACTACTCATTTAGTGCTCAGCCCAGGGCCCATATATTTCACATTGAATATTTTTTAAGTCACTAGGATTCTTCCCATTCTCAGCCCCTCTGGTTTGCCTACGTTTGCAGCATTTTGGGCATTCTGACATATGACTTCTGAGTAGTGTCTTCTGCATGAATCATTTATGCTTCCATGTATGTTTCTTCTGAACCAAGCTCTGTATTTCATCCATCTACAACCTTAGATTATCCAGCAAAAGTAGTTAGAACATGTAATTAGGTAATCAGTTTCAATAAGTGCATCATAGAGTAATGAGTTATTCCTGTTAGGATTGGAGGATATCCCATGTTCTGCTGACTATTGCTAAGGGGAATGGACACCTGTGGTAGAAATATGAATTTCTAAGTTATGAATATATTCATTAGGTGGTGTTGATGTAATAATGATGGGCCTTTTGTCTTTCAAGCACTTCTGCTGTACGTTATCAATTAAAATATCCTGGTATCTCAAAACATAGCTTATGAAATATCTACTGTCTACATAACAGATTCTTACAGCTTCACAGAAATAGTAACTGAGGAACTATGCTCGTCTTCATTTGTCTGTCCTTATTTCGGATTGTTGAAGGACAGGGAAGCCACTATAATTTTCACAAGTGATGAGATGATTCAGTATCCAATAGCTCTCCAGGCGAGAAGAGAGAGCAAAGAGCTTTTTCTCCATTATAGCATACAAAGTATTAGGATGTTACCTAAGTACACACTCATGACTATCACTTGTTCCTGCTTGAGAAGCACTGGGCTATCATGCTTGAAAAGTATAAAAAGAGAGGGAAGGTGATGCATTCTAGAAATCTACTGGGAAATCCAGGTATCTAAAGGGTGGTCTGAATGGAAAAAAAAAATAAAACTGAAGAGAAACAATAAATGATGCATAAAAATTCCACCAATATGAAAAATGTTTCAAAGAAAAGGGTCCATAAACTCCCTTTCTTTGTGATATGCTTTTGCCTATTGCTATTTATCATTGAATTCATTGCCTAGTACCACTAACATGTTTTCTAAATGGATGGGGACTACAAATCCCCACACTCTATAGTGGCTAGAGCAGGACCTGTCCCTTGAGGCTGATACATTTGCTTGGACCTTTTCTTGATGGCATCACATATAAGGGATGATAAATTTTAGGTCAGAGTCAATGGTACATGTTTGTGTACCACTTTTCCTAATCATAGGACACACAAAGTATTTTTCCCATTGACAGTAACAGGTATGAGCTTTGTATTGTGGATGAGGTCTTAAATAAAAATCAGAAAGTGATTAAATATCCATAATATTCTTCATGTTGTTGCAGCAGTGGCCATATATTGCCAGTTCAATTGTTATTACAGATCACAGGCCAACATCTGATTAAAACTCTTAATAACATTTTTCCTAGTAATTTTTATTAGAACACAAAACTTGTCTATGTACAGAGAATAAAAGATTGTAGAGTTCTCAACTCTAAATAGGACATTTATATTGTGTTAATTTCTACTAAAGCTCAGAGATAATTGTGGATGAAGATTAAAAACATTGTATGAGCCAGATAGTAGATGTCTTCAGAGAAATATTATTTTCAGCAATATGATGTGGCTGTTATTCATATAAACTCACGGAGATTGTGACTGTACACACATAATCTGCAGAAAATCAATCCAACCAAAATCCTCACATATATAGAGAAGTAATTCATATTGACAATTAATAAGTAAGAAAAAGTTTTATACAGTTGTATAGCCTCTGAAATCTTAGGTATGCTCTAGTAGTTGACAGTCCTTCTCTCATGTACATAATGGCAACAAACAAATTGACTCAGTGGGTTTTGAAATGATGACTACATGTTGTTGGAAGGAAAAAGTGATAGATATATAAGGGAGCCATTGAGTGGTGTGAAAGTAGAGGGCAAATTTTATAAAAATACATTATATAAATGCATGACATAAAAATTTATGCCCAGCTGCCCTGATTTAGGTGGCATCTATCCCATGTCTGAAAATAAAAAGGAATATCTACTGTATCTACCACCCTAAATACCTAGGTGCAGCTTAAAAAGAATGGTCTCAAGACTAAAGTACAGTAATATGTTGGGGTATTAGTTTTTTCTATTGTCAATTTTATAACACAAGAAGTCAGAAAACACATACAAATCATAATGGCTTTTTAAAGACTACAAATGCAGTATTGATATAATGTTAGGGGCTATTATTTGGTGTGTCTAAATTTCATCTGGGCCATTTGCTCATGTCCTACCATGAGTGGTAGGACATTACCTTCATTGGATAGAATTCATGCTTCAATCAAATATAACGTGGGAAAATAAAAGAATATTCTACTAAGGTATGTGTCTCATCATTTTGTTACTTGTTAAGTCCAGATAAATTTATCATAGAGTATTAGAGAGTGATGATGGTCTTTTACAATGAGTACTACGAAAACAGGGTAACCTGCTTATTTGTTTAATCTAGACAGTGATCCATGCTGTGACCATTAATAAAATTCCTTGTCTCCTTGAATTTCTATGTCAGATGAAGATGGTGTCTCAAACTTATAGACTCGAATTTCTTGTCAGGTATTTTAAGAAACTGACAGTTTCTCTTCTTATAATAAAGAAAATGCAAAGGTCTAAAAAAAAGAGGTCATATGAAATCTGTTCCAAAATAATATAATTTTTAATGTTTTATGTGTATCTCTCTATCTCCCCTCTCTCTACACTTCCCCTCTGTGTGTGTGTGCATGTATGCATGTGTGTGTGTGTGTGTGTATGACACATGTATACAGGTACACACAGATGCAATTTGATGGTGTCAAATGTTCTGTGTGAATTTCAGGTAGTTCTGAGCCATCTGACATGGGTGCTGGAAAACAAACTTTGGTACTCTGCAAGAGCAGCAAGTACTCTCTCTCTAATCCTACACCATGTCCCAAGCATCTGCCGTAGATTGTATTACAATCCTGACACTTCTGGCCCTAAATGTTATCTTCTTCATTAACTTAAGGGATCCTCTGTGCAATAAGAATTTAAGGCCAGGAGTTGTGCTCTTGCTCTTTTCGTGCATAAAACATTGTTGTATTTCCCCTTGCAATCATTAGCAATGATGGTTCAGTGAATGATTTTTCCCTATTCATTTTTTTTTTTTGAGATAGCAATTAGGTCTCAGGGTAAAAATGACTCTTCAATGTGGAGCCATTTGATCACATACTGAATGTGCCTCTGCACCAGAACATTCTCATTTGGCATTAACAAGCTGTCCTAGGGAAGGGTTCTATCTCTCTGTGAAACAGGAATCCAGTTTTATATGGCTGCAAGGTAGATCATCAATAGCCTGAGATTTTCTTGTTAATGGTTTATTAATGCAGTTGTCATCTGACAGTTTGAGTATTTTAATTTTACGTGATCTGAACATTAGTTTTGACACTGTTGATTCCAACATCCTCCTGGATCACTTGGAATGTTGCCTTGGCTTAGCAAAACTGACTTTGAATGAGCATCACACATGCTTTCTCAGCAGCTGTACTTTCTCCTGGAGATGGACTAATTTCCTGAAGTATCATGATGATGTATAAGGGTTCATGAGAGACCCAGATTGGTGCGTACATCCAGCCTGTCAGCCCACCCATGTTCATGTCTATGTCATCTTCTAGAGCAGAAGAGTGTAAAGGAAGCCATCTTTGATGACTGGCTTAAGACACTCAAGTTCTGTCTCTAGGATACAGGTTAATTTACCTTAAGTAACTTGGTGTTTTCTCTGGATGTGTGAGAGACTGCATTTACCTCACACAGTCTCAGTGAGAATTCTCAGAATGTCTAATATGTCACACAATCCTACCTGGAAGACCACCAACCTGAAAGGACATTTCATAATAAGTTCTAATAAAATTTATAATTACTGGCTGGACATCAAAGTCATAGTGCCAACAAGGCCGTGAGAGGAATTAAAACTGACTTTGAGACTGAAAATTTTAAATCTTTGATTACATTCTGGTTACAATTTAAAAAAATAAATTCATATACATTTCCCTCATACACTAGTTTGTAAATTCATCTTATACATTAGATTATACATTGCTTTTGAAGGGGGCATTTCTAAATTTGTTATTTTTGCAATTTTGTATAGCAACTTATACCATGTATATATTCAGAACTGGGAGCCAGAATAATTTCAAGAGAAAATGGGAGTAATAGTAATGGCCATTCTATACATTAATTTAAGGAAAATACTGGTAGAGTCTTGCCAAACTGAAGTAATCACTTTATTTGTAAACCTAGCATAAACATTTTTAAAGAGTGAAGAGATAGTTAAAAAATTAAAATCCTTTTAAGTCATTTTTATCACAAGTCAAAAGTAATATCTTTATATTCACATTTCTACCTCCTGAATTATTTCTAATATTGGATTTCCTATATGGTTATATATGAGAGGCATAAAAATTTAGTCTTCTAAAATACATATATCAATGTGCCTTTGAATTTCTTCCCCTTTCTTTTTTTTTTTTTTTTTTTTTTTTTGGTTTTTCGAGACAGGGTTTCTCTATATAGCCCTGGCTGTCCTGAAACTCACTCTGTAGACCAGGCTGGCCTTGAACTCAGAAATCCACCTGCCTCTGCCTCCCAAGTGCTGGGATTAAAGGCGAGCGCCACCACCACTCGGCTCTTCCCCTTTCTGAAACCACATCCCTGGGTAACCAAATCAGAACTCTGTTTCACATCCCTTAAAGCCTATTTCTCTTATATCTTTCAGATACAGCCTCCAAACAGTTTTAATTATGGATATCATAAAAGTCTCCCAAATGATGTCTTTCTTTTTCTTCTGTTGCCCAAAACAAAAGTGCCTTTCTTATTTATAAATTCATAATAAATTCATCCCCCAATGTTACAATCTTTGTTCATATGTCTATGTGCATCCAGGACACCAGCCTATATTCCACTCATAACTCCCTACAGTTATGTCCCTGGATATTTTCAGCTATCACAGTTTTGCCAACTGCCTGGGATAGTCAAGTGCTATGCTGCTAAGCTATATCTCCAGTAACCTATTATTGCTAATTTTCATCACAACCAGAGAAAGCTTCATCTGCTCTGCATTGATTTTAAACAAGCAATATTCTAGTATATTTACTGAATAACTTCTAAGTGGTTCTCAGTCTTGTGAGTAGGGAGACTATTAGAAATTATAACAATATAATTCATGGAGAAATCACCATATGTTATATTCTGTTTGAAATTAAGTACTTTAGAATTGATTCACTTTGGGAAAATGACTAAATTAAGGAAATTACATAAAGCCACATAATGTTTACAAGGTTAAGTCAGGAATGAGTCTTGGAATGACTAACTTATGTGTTTTTCTTCTTAATAGCACCAGGAGCAGGCAGTCAAAGCCTCATTGTGTGAATATGGCATGAAGAATAAGAAATGAGTAGTCAAACAGTAAGTAACATATGTGCTCTATGGGCAGGTATTATTTAAGTGGTAGAGAATAGGACACTATTAGAGCAAGGAAAAGGATACCTAAAGATTGAATGATCACATCGTCCAACTGGGATCTGCTTCTTCTTAAAGGAAACAGGTACACTAGGATTTAGAGGATTATGATATTTAGAAACCAGGCAGCAATTTGTGTATGTATCTTCATCATAGTGACATTGGTGAGGTCTCTCAGGACAGAAGCTTGAACAGGAACATTGAAAAGGAATTTTGTTCTGGGAAGTGGTATTTTATTGGTGTTCACTTTTAAATGATGTGATATGCTCTATAACGTGCATTATTAGACAATTATAAGATGATGTGAGAAGTATAAAACATGCTTATACAGGCTAACAGGGCTACATTGCTAAGTAGCATAGGCCAAACCCTATGACAATACCATCATGAATATAGTCCATTTTGACTTGATAATTGTTAAAACACTATTGTTAACTGCAGGTGGAACATACTACAGAGAAAATATTGTCATTGGAGACACCAGTTGGGACTATGTGGCATAGGTCTAGCATTGCCCGTTGCATATTTGAACTAGAGTGGTAGCAAAGTAGATGAGATAAAGGTGACAACAGTAAAAGTCGTAACCTACAATAAGTTCTGCTAGAAGCTCCTAGATTTGTCTGACCATTTAGAAATTTTGAGCTGTGAAGTCAAATAATCATGGTCTGTATTGATTTATCTTCTCCTCTTCCTCCAAAATTGACTCCAAAATTGCAGGAATGCAATAGAATCTATAAAAGAGTTAACTGTGAATTTTTGAATTTATTATGTTGAGGTGAAAAAGAAAAGCCAGGAAGACAACAGTTTCTATTTTGTCTTGTAGATGCTGCATTCATTGGCAATTTTGGCATTTGACTTGTTGGCAGCTTTCATTTTGTTCTTAAGAGTTATGAAATCTGGGAATGCTTTCTTCTTTCTGAGCCTTTGGTGGTTCATCTGTAAGATAATGCAGAAGGAATGCATAGCTAATTCCTTCTAAATATTTATTTGTAATTATGTATATGTTAATATGCCTATATGTAGGTGTGTGCAAGGGTCCATGGAGAACAGAGGCATCAGACTCTTGGTGGATCAGTTCTATGTAGTAATGAACCATGGCTGTGGATGCTAGGAACTAAACTTGGGTCTTTTGCAAGAACAATATCTGCTCTTGACCACTGAGCCATTCTTCAGGTCTCAGTATATTGTTTTCAAAGGACTAACTATATGATAATAATAAAGAATTATCACAAATGTAGAACTGATGAATTCATAACAGTTATATGCTATAATTAACAGGTATATATTCAGGTATAATAAACTTCTCATATTTATAATATAAATCTACCCCTAATTTTCTCTCTCACAATAATAATTACAGCCACCAAGTTATCCAGTCCCAAGAACTGATTTCTACCCCAAGTTTGATTAATGCTCAGGCCACATAGAAATGATTTCTTTAATATAATGATTCCCTATTGAGAGACTTATCACTTGAGCTACTATAATATCATCTCCAATGGGCCTCTGACTCACACCTGTATTAATACAATTCTCCTTCCACACATTTGTCAAATGAATAATTTAAAACAAATATCCAATACTCTGTCAGCTCTGTTGAAAATTCTTCAATGATTCCCTACAGTTTTATGAAGAAAAATTTCAACTCCCTTCCTTAATATTAGGAGCCATCATAATTTGGAAGATTTAGTGGGTATCATATCAAACAAGGATCAAGAAACATCCTCCACCACTCCTCACTCCATGAGCATGCTTCTAAGCAAATGAGGTGATTTAAGATTCACTGAAAGCAGTGTATGGATACAAGCCTCCCTTTCAATCATTTGCCCTCTTATTTAAAAATGCTTGTTCCAGGCTGGAGACATGACTGAGCATTTAAGAGCACTGACTGCTTTCACAGAGAAACCTGGTTCAATTCCTAACATGTACATGGGAGTTCACAACCATAATTACAGTTCTAGGATATCTGATGCCCTCTTCTGGCCTCTATGGGCACCAAATACATATGTGCTTCACGTACATCTCCATTTTAAAAAATGCATACCATACACATTTTAAAAATATAATAAAATGACAAACTTAAAATCATTGCTTCCCCATCCCTTACTTCCTATGACCAGCCATATTTTTACCTTTTAATTAAAAACTATCACAAATATCTTCCTTTTCCAAAGCATCCCCTTCTGTGATGCCCTACTTCCAGATCTTTGTGTACCTCTTCGGTTTTGATGTCTTCCTGTATTCCAAAAGTTTGCTTCTGCTACAGAAGTCACTGAAGAGGACTATCATTCTTAACAATTTGTTATTTAATATGTTCTCCAATAGTGTTATTAAAAATTATGTCTTTTCTTATAATCTCAATGACTAGAAATATATTATGGAAGTCAAAAGATATGTAGCAAATATTTAGGTAAAAAAGAGGGTGGGAGTAGTGGCTCAATATGAGTAGGGTCCTGAATTTTAATCCCCATACTATGTGAGTATCTTCACTTTTTATGTATAGTCTTAATTACTTAAGAGTCTGAAATTGAGAAATGTGACAAAAAGAAGATGCTGGAAAATTTCTTGAAAGAGTGGAATTTTCTTAGCTCATTAAATTCTGAACCTGCCATAACTATAATTGAAGAGATCAACTTTTGTGTTATGAGTCATGTGGTCACTCCCTGGTGACACTGAATATCAGTGACTAATAAGTGTTGATTTGAGTGTTTATAGATCCTCTGGGGTACCACAATGAATGGCTGGTGATTCCCCAGAATCAATGTGATCCCAGGAATATGAGCATATGGAAACCCAATCTCTTCAAAGACCCCACAGTTTCATCAGAGTGCTGATCTGCTTTTCTGAGCCATTGATGTGTTTCAATAATCATGAAACAGTTGACATTTAGAAACATCTTTATTAGAAAAAGTCAAGGTGCTACTATACAAAAGCCCAGATTTCAAGGATTTCTTCCAAGTCCCTAGGACGTTGGACCATATTTGCATGGGTCTGTGATTTGGCAGAATGCCAAACTACACTACTGCAAAGGCTCTGTTCGCATTTCTTCTTGAAACCATATTTTCTGCATTGACTAACTGGCAGTTTTGGATTGCCTCAGGCTGATAATGGGTGACTGAGCTGTTAGACCAGATGGCATTTATTTATTTATTTTACAAAGTGAAGGGAGGGGAAGAAGGCATGATGCAAATTGGAAAGTCCATTTTTAGTTATAGAACAGAAAAATAAAGGAGAAAAAGAAATTGATTCTAAAAAGTTCCAGATGTTGTATGCTTTTTATTTTCAAAGCCACATCTAAAAAGGGGTGTGCCATTACAAATAGAAAAAGGAAGAGAGAGAGAAGTATGGAACCACAAAATCAACAGGATGGTGTTTAGTTGAATTTGCTTATTACAGCTTGCATTCATAGTGAATAAGGACATTTTTCTTTAAAAATCGAGAAAAAAATCACACCATTTACATATGAATAATTACCTTCATACTGTGTCTACATGAGGCAAACAGAACTGCTTCAGCTGCTGAAGTTCCACAGTGTTGTGTCTTAATCACCGAGCCCACCTTGCTTGTTCCAGGAGCCATCTGCGAGGCTCTATTGTGTTCTGCTTTCTTCAGCTGTTTCCTTTGGTCCAAAGCAGGACTTTAATTAGCATCCATTAACACACTGCCAAGAGCATCTTCCATCAGCCTTTTATATCGCTTTAGATGGAGAAGAAATTATGATTCCTGAAATGAATTGTGTCTTGTCTGTGTGCCAGGATTCTGCAGACATCACAATCTAGTATGCTGAGTCTCTTCTTTGTGTCTCTAAAGCTTTGATTTGCAATATTCTAATGAATTGGCATACTTGCTATAGTGAATTGATTTTGGGAAGAGGGATCAAATTGCTATTCTTGACATCTAGGATTACAGGTTTCTGTCCTATTCCATATTGACACCTATCAGGTATCTCAATAGGTTCTTCTAGAAATATTTTATTTTTATGTATGTGTACTTGTTTGTATGTGCACATGTGTACAAGTGCCCACAGAGTAGCATGTGCTCTTAGCTGCTGAATTACCTCTGAAGTTCCTCTCAATTGGTTCTTGAAAGAAAAACTATTAGCTTTCCTAGACTTCTTATAGTCAGTCTTAGATATGATGTTTCCAATGACTTTTTATGGGAAGACATTGATACCAATCGTTTGCCATATTGAGGAATAAGTCTAGCTTTCCAGTATGGGGCATTGTAAAATATCAGTTCCAATGTTCTTACCGGCCTTATGGCTCTGGCAAAGTGATTTCCTATTTCTTGCTTCAGCTTCTTTGAAGACTGATATGTGCTATCTTATGATTATTTTGTTTGCCAAATTTTTGAAAAGCAACATGAAAATCCCTAACAAATCAGGAAGCTAAATTTTTGGCAATATGCTATTTTGCCAATAGCATTTGGAGGAATTATAGCTAACTGGCAGTTTGTGTTTGCTTGTTTGTTTGTTTGTTTGTTTGTTTTATTTCTAGATACTATTCTCTATTAGGTAGTGGTAAGGATCACATATATGTGAGTGTGTGTGTGTGTGTGAAATACATAACTCAGTGACCAAAATATGAGGAATAACAACAAAAAAGTAATAGGAATTTGACCTGGGCCATCAGCAACAGCAGTTGATCAGTCCAGCTCTCACCACGTTTCAGAAACCCTCCTTCTCAGAGCAGATCAGTTTTCCCTTAGCTCATGGCTGCTTATGAGAACATGGTTGAATTACATACTTACTTAGAAAATACTACTTTATATATTTGAAACTTGTTTAGACACAATAAACACAACAGAGGACAGAAGAAAAAGGTCTCTACACTTATAGCAAGGAAATACAAAAGAGATGAATATGCAAACATTGATGCACTTAAAATGATGTTAATGTAATTTAAAAATGTATTTAAACTACCATTTTCTGACCAAAGAAATTTCAATATTTAAAAAAATCTGGAAATCAGAAGAGTATAGAAAAACAATCATTACATTAAAAAATAAAAAAAATTATGAAAATGGATAAAAATGTTGTATTCCTTCTCTACTTGAGGAGTGCTAAATTCAAGCAGACTCCATGTAAATAACTTTTAATTCATCATTGATTTCAGGACATGACCTACAGCCTAAATGATAAATGATCATTGACTTTCTTGCAGTAATGAGAAAAATAATTGTCAAAATTAAATAATGAAGTGTATTCTTTAAAATTTTATATACATAGTAAAACGGTAACTTTTAATCTGAGAAGGAAGACTATAAGTATTGGCATTGTGAAATAGTGGATTCTAAAGACTACACCCACTTTAATTCTCAAACATTATAGGGTATCCTCCAAAATCTGACAGTAAGATCCTATCACAGAAGAAACCATATACTTACATCATTGAAGAAATCAAGCTGGTGCCAGGTAGAATCTTCAATAGTGGCTAGTGTTCATGGTATTGGAAGGGACTTTATATGCTACCAGAGGAGAAAAGTAATCAGCTGCAAACCATGTGTGCTACAATAGTGGCCTGCCTGGCGAGATATACTCTTGCAATAGTGACACAAACATTATAGGGTTAAACAAAAACCTTTTTAAAAATTATCATTTAAGGCAAAATCCATGAAATGGAACATTTATTTGACATTGTTAATGAGGTGAAAAATCTGAAACTATATAGGACATGGGGCCTTGCCGAAATCCTAGTACTATGATTTGATTAATAAATACAGGAGTAAAGGCTCCTTTGAATATTCTGTTATAACCATAGATCAAAGTATTATTCAACTCTCATCAGAGAACCTTTTTTTTGAAGTAAACAATAAGTAGAATGAAAGAGATCTAGGAATCCTCAGTCCAAAGGGAGATATCTTTGTGAAGCCACTTCTCTCTAGGTTCAGGGATCCATGTGGAAGAAGAGGGAGAAAGATTCTTAGAGCCAGAGGTAATGAATAACTCCAAGGAAACAGCCCTTTCCCGATGCATCAAGGCTGATGCACATATGAACTCAGCAGAGACCATTAGAGTAAGCTTAATACTTGCACAAGTTCAAGCCAGACAAAATCCCAGCATAGAAAAGAATACTGGAAACGAAGTACTATCCATAACCAAGAAGCTATTTGTAATTGATACCTGATGGGAGATGGAAATGTATTTATCTTCAATGGAGTGATACTAATATATCAGCCACACTCTACGGCAGGCCTTGTGCTTAGGAGCCCTGGTGGGCCCCATTTTGGCCCTGGTTTGGGCCTTGTGGATGAGTCCAAGCCTGAATTGAGTTTCTATGGCCTTGTGGAAGAGCCTAAGCCTGGCTCGAGTTTTGAGACCTATCTCAGTCACTTCTGTATTGGGGTGACTCAGAAAGACCTGGTTGGCCCTTCCTCTGCCCTGCCATTGCTAATGTAGAGATTTGCTATTGACTCTGTCAGTCACCCTACACCCTCCGTCATCCTCTCCACCTCCTACGTCATCTCACCCCACCAAATTCCCTCTCCCTATGATCCGAGTTTGTTTAAATGAGAGGTTGATGCAATAAAGTTGAGTTTCTGCTTTGACCAGACTCCCACCTGGTGTGTTTCTTTTGGGCCTTGAACACTCACCACCCTGCTCAGCCCTGGAGAGAGACCCAGCTAGACTGAGACCACTCTCCTCTCACCTGGACCTGCCAGCAAGAAGCTGACAGAGCACTACATGTTATTTGGGTGCTGTTTTGGGTTTTGGTGTGGTGCTTTTTGTTTCTGATTTTGAAAGAGAGCATGAAGTCTGGTGCATGATTAATGGATAGTATCTGGGAGAAGTTGGGAAAAGTAAAAATGTGAACAAAATATTCTGTATATATTTTTAAAAATAAAAATATAAAATATTATTTAAAAAAATGAATGAATCTTTCTTTAAGCTATATGTGCTACAGTTTATGGTACATATATATGTGTGTGTGTGTGTGTATGTATATATGTATATATACTCTATGATCATCTGCTCAGGTGTGGCGCTGTGTACAGTGGGCTGAACCTCTGACATCAATCATTAATCAATACAATTCTACACAGATTTTCCTAAATGCTACTTTCATGGAAAATTCTCATATTTTAATTCCCTCTTCCCATATGACTCCAGTTTGTGTGAAGCTGACAAAAACAAGCAAGCATGCAATCAAATAAACAAAACAAAACACAAAATAGAATATAGACTGAACGTTTATATTCTCTTTAAGATCATATATTGATCATATATTTTTGATTTGGTCTCCAGGGTGGACTCCTTAAGAATGGGTTCAAGTTCATGGAGAAGAGAGCTCCTAATGTCCTTTGTGCTTCTCCATATCCGGGCACCATGAGATCTATCAACTGCAAAACAGGAGGTGACCCTTCCCACAACATCAAATGAGCTGAAGTCTTTTAGTTTTCCTTTCTAAATTTCTGAATCTGTGAGAATGAAATGGTTCTTGTTCAAGCCACTCTCATTCTATAGTCAGTTTGTTATTGTAGTCTAAATGACATGTAAGATGAATATCAAGTCTCACATAGGATAATGTTATATATAATGTGGGCTTAAACTGATTTCATCTGAGGTTTAAGGAAAAAAAGTCTACAGGTGAGACATGGACTAGTCATCTGTATTTCAATGATTAACATTTCACACCTCAGATTATAAGGTTGTATAATGTTCTGCCCTGTTATTGGGAACTAACTGATATATTTCTGAAATGCCTACAATTTTTTTGTTTTGTTTTGTTCTTGTAGAACCAGAAACTGAGCCAAATACCTTCATAAAACTAGGTGAACACTGTACACCTAAACTACATTCACTGGAACATTTGACAGAAGAGACCATTATCTATTCCTGGTTAGCCTTGGGTTCATGGATCCCCCAACGTCTGCCTCCTCATTGGGACTGTGGACGCACCTTTACTGTGAGCTGCAAAATGGATTTAGTGAGAAAACAAATCTTATTAGCAATCAACTTCAGGTACTTATACAACATCAATTATCACAATCTATTGTTTCTAAGTTATAGTAATAACAACATTTCAAAATAGTTCAGGTATTTGACTAAAGCTCTTGATGCAGATCTCCAGTACACTCGTGCTTTGGAAGGAAGCTGATGGGAGTGGTACACTCAGCATTGAATTTCCTGGTTAGGCTTGTGATGTCTATTCCATTAGGTTGCCCAAACCCTATACATATTGTAGGACAAAGACCCTTAAAACAAAATATTTGAGAAGTGGTAGATTTATGGGTCGTAAAGACCTGTATAGGTCCCACAACATTGACAGGCAAAAAAATATGTTAAGAAATTATAAAGTAGGTACTTTTGTGTACTGTGAAGTATTTGGTTTTCCATTCATTTGAATACTTATTCCTAGATTAGAAATGTTTAAACTAAGAGCTAAAAAGTGGGAATGCGAATGAAACAGGAGTTCTAGCATAAAGGCCCACAGAGTGCCATTAAGAGACATAAAGGTTTTAAGCTCTTCACTTGAAAAAGAAATTGTAGGAAACACGATAAAGTCAGGCATTGAGAAGGTAGCTTTGTGTAATAGGGAAATTCAACAAGCTTTTTTTAAGATAAAATTAGGCCTTAACCAAAAAAAAAAAAAAAAAAAAAAAAAAGGAGAAAGCAGTCTGGTTAATTAGAAAACACTAAAGATAAGGCAAAAATAGTCAAGTTCAAAAGAGGCTTATGCCTGTGGTCCTTGAGAGACAAAGCATCCACATGAGCATCAACAGTGAAAAGAGAGTTAGAGGCTTTATGGTATGAAGAGAGATTTGTTTTATTAGTTGATCCAGGCTGATACATCACATGTAATCAGATTACACGGCAAACTGCTTGGTGCCCACAGGAAAATGTTTACTTTTAGTTTAATCCCGATCTGTACTTCTATTCACCATGGTTACTTAGTACACTGGCAAATTTGGTGTTCTCCTCAATTTCTTACTTTTCAGACTGTTCTATCGTTTTTCATATGTTTACTCTGGTTTACATTCATCTATTGGTGGTCTTGGGCAGTCTTTCCTTGACTCTAGGACCACTGACTCGGTCTTGCAAGATGTGTTGGAGCTCTTGGCTACATCTTCTCCATATCCTGCTTGGGTTCTCTGACAGTGTTTCTCTTGGATAGTCTGATACCCAGATCAGAAGTTTCACCAAGCCTGTTCCCTTCCCATGTGAGGTCAGTCTCATAGCTTATTACTCATGATCATATTCATATCCTCTTTTAAAGAATATTTTGGAGATTTTGAGACTCTTAGGTAAAACGTTTCCCAATGGTTACTTTCGGTGCTATAACTTGTGGCAAGGCCATTCTTAATGGGTGTGGACATTCAATACATGTGACATCCAATGACACTCTACTCTTTTTTAATGAATTGAATCACCCTCAGGAACTCAAAATGGTTATGGTTATTATTATTATTTGCCAAATCAATAGCCATAACATTTTCTTACATTTATTTTAGTCAAAATATTTTTAAAAATGGATGTTGATAGGGTAGTATTACATTTAGAATATTGTATACATTGTGAAATATTTAAGATTAAATGTATCAAATATGTTCTTTATAATGAGAATATTCAAAGACCCTTCTGCTCACTTTTTAAAATGTGAGTCCTGAGCACTTGTTCTCAGCCTTCCTAATGCCCTGACCCCTTGATACAGTCCCTCATGTTGTTGTGACCCCAACAATAAAATTATTTTTGTTGCTATTTCATAACTATAATTTTGCTACTGTTATGAATTGAGCACACCCTCCTCTTCTCTCACTCTCCTACTTCCTTCTTGTATTGTATTGATTTTCAGTAATACAAATTGCATGTTGTGACTTAGGCCCTTCATACAAGGATCTGGAGTTCCATCTATGCTGTTACCAACTGCAGGAATATATTCTTTTAAGGCTTAAAAAAAAATACCATTGTGCTTTTATACTACACCTCATTTTTTATTCATCATTTGTCAAACATATTAGTTATCCAAACTTTTTGACTGTTATGAATCACACAGCAATATACATGAGAATCTTCTGTTTGATGATGGCCATGTCCTTGGCATTTTCTTTGGGCTGGTTGGATGACAGAATAGTTTCAATTAAACATGTTTCTTGTTGCTGTTGTTGTTTGTTTTTGTTTGTTTATTTGAGGAATACTGATAGTTTCCTGTAATAGCTGTATTCATTTATATCCCTTCCAGCAGGACATCAGGGTTTTTGTTTCTCTATACACTTGCCTGATAGGGCCTGGAATACTTTTTCTTAATATACTCATAAGTGTGAGGCGATGGGCATTTGCTTTTCCCTAGTGTGTTTCTGGTCATGTAATATGTACACACATACATACCACACACACACACACACACACACACACACACATTTCTGGCCATTTAATATGCATATATATATATCTCCAGGCTAGAGTTTGATGTCAGGAGTAATCTTCAATCATTCTTCACAATTTTTTTTGAGACATTCTCTCGCTGATCCTGGAGCTTTTAATTGGCCATCAAGACCCTGGACTCTTCCTTCCTCTACTGGGCCAATGCTGCAGTTCCAGGCATGTATGACTCTGCCAGGCTGAGTGCTGAAGAATGACTCAAGTCCTCATGCTTGTACCAAAGCACTGAACCGTCTCCCAAGCCCTGTGTTTAGATTTGACTCCTAGACTTCAATAGCTCTTCTATCTTATAATAGCTAAGTGCCTCACTGTCACTACCAAGCATTGATTGGATCTGCAGAGCAAAACCCTGTGGAGCACTTGGGTGCTGATGGAGGCATTTTAAGGAAAACCTAAGTCATCACATATGGCTTCTCACGAATCTTCCTTGTCTTCTGCATCTTCTTTTAGTGTTTTCTGAAGTTAAGCAGAGATGTGAGTAGCCATGCAGTGACTGTGGATGCTTGAATCTCTACGACATATCTACTAACTCCCCCACAGCATGCATGTGCCTTCTGAAAGTATCTTTTAGCAGCCACAACCTATCATATTTACGGAGAAAAAGTTTCCCATTGAGCAGCATGTTATTTTATTATTTTTCTAACTGAAATATTTTTAACTTTTTGAGAAGTAAATTGCATTTCTTGGTAACTTAACATTCTCAACTCAAAAAATAAATAAATAATTAAAGTACGATTTATCTTCATACAATGTAGTTTCCCACAGACTTCACATTTTCAAATAAGTATGGCAAGGGCACAGCTGGCCTCCCAAATCAAAGCAAAATCACAAAAGGAAAAGAAAAGAGAAGAAGTGTTTGTGTTGCTGATATTTAATGGGCTGCTTTAAGAAGTTAGGCTTTGAACAAAGGAAGAACAATGACATAGATTTAAACAAACACATTTAAATATCAATACAGATCATAATCAGATAAGAAAGGGAGAAAATATTTCAGTGCTCAGTTAGAAAATAAACAGATTACACATTTTTTTCTGTGTGTCTAGAAAATAATCTAAGTGTAACAAAAATATTGGATTAATACCTAGATTAACTTTACTGTAATCTGAGACACTGTTCATCTAGATGGGCTTACTGTTATGGTCTTTACTCCTCCATGTAATCACAATGAGGAAAATTCCACCTGTGCAACAGGCAGCTTACTCTTAATGTCTTCATGGAAACTGCTGGTTAAATCGAAACCTCAGTGTTTCAATTGGTCACTCCCTCACAAGTCTGCTTAACATAGAACGGTTTGATTCCTGGGATCACATATATAACCCCAAAGTGATATCTGCATAAGATACTCTATCCAGTTTCCCAAACTAACATAGCCCAAACTAAACACTTGCTTCCTTTACATTGGCAGATCTTCTTCATGTTTTCTGTCAGTGACTCTCAACAAGGATCAGTGAATATTTAGTATATTCTAGCATTTCTCTGGTCACCAGAATCTGAGTATATCTCACCATATCTAGAATCTGTCCATGACCTGAAACACCATTTTCATTTTGTATTTTACTTACCTCTTAAATGTCCCTTCAGTTTTTATCCTGTCACAACCATTATTGTTAAGCTGTGTCATGCCAACTCAGGAGGTATCTATGTGCAATTCATTGCACTGTTTCTTTGTCTTTAAATTAAATGGGCAGAAGGGCCTGATCAGCTGCCACTTCTTTCCCTGTCTGCCTTTATCCTCTTCCTGTTGTCCTCAGAGTGGACTTGACTCTGGGCTGTATTCTCTTCTCAGGGCCTTTGAACTCCTTTATTTTTTATATAGAATTATCCTGATACAGAAATCCATGTTATCCACATATTTCCTTCCCCAGGTACATCTTCAACCAGTCATCTATATTTTGGAATATCTTCTTTTTACTATAGTAAGTTTTTCCCCCTTTTAATTTATTTTTTGTCATATATTACATCCAAACTGACTTTTACCCTCCTTCCCCATCCCCCACTCTCTCCCTGCACATCCCCTTTCCCCAAATCCACCCAGTCCACCTCCCTTCAGAAAAGGACAGACCTCTCAGGACATCAATCAAATATAGCATAATGAGCTACAATAAGACCAGGCACCCAGTAGGAGGAAAGGTGTCCCACAGGCAGGCAAAGGAGTCAGAGACAGTCCCCACTGACAGTGTAGGAAGCTCCATCCTACCACATGCTCACTTGCTCAACTGTGTTCATAGCAGCTTTATCTTTAATAACCAGAAACTGGAAACAACCTAGATATATCTCAACCAAAGAAAGGATAAGGAAATGTGGTACATTTAAATAACGGAGTATTGCTTAGGTGTTTTAAAAAAATGACATCAAAAAATTTCCTGGCAAATGGATAGAACTAGAAAAGAAAAATCATCCTGAGTTAGGTAACCCAGACACAGAAAGGTAACCATGGCATGTACTCACTTATAAGTTGATATTATCTATAAAGTAAAAGATAATCATGCAATATTCATAGGCTTTCAATACAATATTTAAAGCATTCTTCTATCCTCTTAGAAGCCAACTACCAGATAGTCCTTTCCTTTGAGGAATCTAACTGAATATCACTCTGCAGTCCTCAGATGTGTTTGCCCCTCCACCTTCACATTCTTCCTCTGTTCATGGACACTGTGAACACAGTTATTCAAGTGGGGACATCAGTATTTCCCCTTGAATTTCTGTTTTAGAAAGACCACCTCAGATGATACGCTGTATGTACTGGACCCCAATGTCTGTGAATTGATATATATGCATGAGTATCAGAACTGGATAAGGGGGATTACAAATTTGTTAATATTTTGGGCTTAAATTTTGCAAAAAGAAAAACCAACCCTTATTTGAAATTTTAGTCATCCACAATGTAGGATAATTTTTACAGGTTAAATGATGATGTTCTTGGCTTGTTATGTTTTGATATTATATCTGGTATGGCACCATTTCACAAGTCCTTTGTGCTATTTTATCTACGGCCTTATCTGCTATATGTTCCTCCAGACAGTATATTCAACCTGAAAGTACAGAGTAATACATTTTTCTGGCTTATTTCATATGCTCATGATGAAAAATGATTTTTTACTCTGTGTATTGTAGCCTAAGTCACTAGAACAATTCATATTAAGAGAAACGAGCATTGGCATTGTAAGATATAGATGACTAGTTTCTCCTCCCTTTCTGCACAACACAGTACTGGTTCTGGATTTCCAGGTGAAATAATGAGTTATTGGAGCCTGGGAAGAACTGATATTTTAAGAAAATTATCAGATAAGAATTTCTATTAATAGCATATAATGAGTCTCAAACCAAGTTCCAAGAAGTTAAGTGAGTTATCCAGGGTCAAATGAGCCTCTCAGTGGAGGATTATTTGTGCCCTGGTCTGCCACTATCTGTACAGATGGATGGCCTGGCCTGGTGGAATCTTTTCTGTATTCATTCTACCCAGAACATGCTGATTCAGTTTAAGCAAGGATGCTTGGAGAAAAGTACTCCTTACTGATTATATGATGCTGTCATAGCTCTTTAATCTATGGAGTGATTGCAGTTCAGGTTGCCTTCTTGTATTTTTTTGGTTTTGTTTTTGTTTAGTTTTTTTTTTTTTGCTTAATGGCTCAATGAGAATAATTTATTTTATAATCCATCTCACTATTACAAAATATAAAGCTTAATCAAACAGAGTGTTTTTAATCATCAAATATAAAATGTAAATATCAATATTCTGCATGCACAAAGCAATTTGAGACAGGAGTTTTCCAACATGTCTGTCGCTATACACCTGTGTAATTGATAAAGTAACGTTCAACCTAGTCATAAGAATATAATACATGAGTGTACATGAAGGATTTTGTTCTCACACAAAAGTGCATTATCATCATGACCAGAAGCATGGTGGCAGAGAAGTGTAGTATAGAAAAGGAGCTCAGAGCTACATCCTGATCTGCAAGTAGAGTGGGAAAGAGTTTAGGCCTCACATGGGCTTTTTTTAAATTCTTTTTTTATTTCCTATTTTTAATTTGACATTTTATTTATTTACATTTTTGATATCATCTCCTTTCCCCTCCCTAGAACCCCCATCCCATCCCCCCTCCTCCCTTTTGCTTTTATACCATTTTAATTACATGCATGTGTTAAGATCAGTTCTAGGTCGAGCAATACAATAGATGCAAATAGTCAAGGAACAAGAAAGACAATAAACACAAATAGTTAAAGAACAAACAAGGCATTAAACACAAGTTCAATGAACACTCCGGTGATCACTGCTTCTAAGGGCTTCTCAGGATGACCAAAATATCTGAGTCAACTTCTCTGTCCTTGCCCAAAGTCATATTCATGTCTGAAGCCTACTTCCTTGTTCTAGCCTAAAATTTAGATTCCTGTTTGAAATTCTTTGATCTAGCCTAATATTTAGATTTCTGCCTGAAATTACTTCTTTGTTCTAGCCTAATATCAGATTCCCACCTGAAGCCTACTTCTTTGTCCTTGGCCAATGTCATATTCCTGCTAAGCAGCCCAAAGGCTCTCTGCTTCTCCCCATTTTTTATTTCATAAACAAGACTGAGCATGTCTTAGGTCTTTCTGTCAAGAATGCCTTCCTTACCCGTCATGGAATATGCATTATCCAAAGCAATGCATTTCTGTCTTAGGTTGTTAAGGCTCTGTGCAGCATCTTACCCACCCTTGGCTTGCCAGTCTGTTAATTTAATAACTCTGTCTTGGGGTCTATTTTCAGGTTCAAGCCATATACTTTGGCTGCCAACATGTTGATGTTGTTAAAGACAAGCTTTAACATGATGGACAGGAATAAATGTATTCCCAGGAAAAAAGGGCTAGCATGATAAAGCTATATTTGCCATTCTTGAAGTTTGACCAAAATAGAAATACTGACTTCAGGCCATGGGTAATTTTACCAGCAGAATCTACCACATCAATGCTCAGCAGAGCAGCATTCTTGAAATTCATAAGATCACTATATAAAGTTAAAACATCCAGAAAGCTGTTAGAATTATGCCAAACACTGCAAGTGTCTTTAAACTGTTTCCTAATTATAATTACTACAACTGTAAATTTTAGAACTAATATGAACCCAATGGTATTTGGCATGACACTGAAGATGGCTTAAATTTCGAATCTCCTTCCAATAATTTGAATAGGATAAAGAGCATCAATCCATTGTCCCAAATGCCTATCTAAATCCTTTTGTATATTCAACATATTAGTATATTTTTTGCTAAATTATTAACAAATTAGCTCTGTTAACTTCATGTGTCAAAGCAATTGCAGCAGTGGTGTAATTAATTACAGTGGTGCAGCAATTAATGTAATTAAAGCTGTTATACCAGGACTAATCAAACCCACTACCCTCTTGCTTCTGCTTAAAGCCTGACCCATTTCTTCCAGTACTTGCAAGTTATTTTTAGAATACCAAGGTTCTGTGATACTCAGGAAGCTATTTGATAGACCTCCATAACTGACATTCTGGATTTCAAAGCACAAGCACTATTAGAAGGTGTACAATCAATGCAACTTACATTAAATACTGTAAAAGAAACAAAAGTAATTTTGACAATTAAAAGAGCCTTAACACAAGTGCTAACACCTGTTTGAAATCCAGATCCTACCCCAACTTTATCTCTTGCTAACATAACATCATAGAGAACTGCAGCTAATTTCCATATATGTCTCTGAAATTGTCCAGAACCATACTTCCAAATGAAGTCTGTTATTTCCAATATTGGATTGATTTCTAGACCAGTCCATGATTGAGTTTGAATAACTGGTCACATTTAAGAGCAATACAAGAGTCATTGTAACTTCTCCTTTTGACTCTATTCCACAGGGTCTAAAAACTTGAGGCAAGGCAGCTTGTCCCAACAGGGATATAGGTAAACAATGGTGGGTTGGGAACATATGTCCAATACAGATACCTATCACCATTGTCAAGGCACTCAGCAAGCTCACAGGTCAGCATCATTCTTTGTCCTTGCTTTAGTATGTCTCACACATTGCTCTGGCAGTCACTATGCTCCTTCTGCATCCTAAACTCCTGGGTGTGTTAGAGCTGCTGGGAGTCCAGCTTCCTCTGGGTTTTGGGGGATTGGGTGTAGAGCTGATGCTTTAGGACTGCTCTAGGTGCAGGCACATTGCCTTCTTGTTTTAAGCCCTGATTAATAAGTGATGAGTGCAGACCAGGATGATGACCTGTTCTGAAAGTAAAGGAATCCATAGATGAAAAATAAGAACATGTAAGACAATATTTATAGGCAGTCTGCTCACTGATGTGAAGTTTTCTTTTTACAACTTGTGAGGATTTAGGATTTAATTTCACCCTCCAAAATAGCTGCCCCAAGGGTATGTTAGGGAGGATGATTTCCATTTTACAGATGATGGAACTGAGGTTCAAACAAAGATAGAGATGTGTGCAATACATGTCATTAAATCCAGCTTATCTTAGCAAGATGCTTCAAAGTTGTTTATGAAGCAAAAATTCTTTTCTTCCAACTTGGGAGAATATATATTCTAAGTTCAATATGATTTTAGATTTGATTATTTCATGAAAGTTCTGGTCCTTGATTGTGAAGTTAGGCCTTCTCTCAATTGTCTTTCTTGAATTACAGTGTCCCTTGCTATCTCTTTTCCTTGTAAAATCCTAAGCCCAGCATGAGAATCCCATATTTTATGTACTTCTAAACTCAACTTTTTCATGTACTTTTTTGTCTTCAAGTATTATCACACTGGGGTTCAACTCTCTTTTAGGAATTGTAAAGGCACACATCCCTATGCATATCATAAGACACCATCACATGTGGCCACAAATTGGATAAGTTAAATGAACTTTTGTGCCTAAGCTCAAAATTCTTTAAATCCAGTCAATGGATCTTATGCTTGGAGATCCAGTAATTGAATAACTTGATACCTGTTGGTGTCTAAACAGAATGATTATTGGTAAGTTTCAGTTCAAGTTTCACTGTGTTGCTTCATATTCTCTCTCTAAATGATTAAGCTGTGGTGTAATGTATATGAAAACCTTATTTCCCAAGTGTCTGCTCTCATGTACATAGAAGGATGAATTTCTTTTTCAAATTGGTCCAGCTTTGCTTTGGTCAACAGGATTAGTCTCTTCTATTTAAAAGTCTGAAGGAAAAGTGTGTGGTTGAATAATATTACCTCCTTGATAGGGCAATAACAAAGAGTCATTTTCAAGTTTAAGCCTATACCCTGACCTCACTACATATTCAAGATATGTAACATGGTAAGGAAGGTGAAACATGGAGGAACTACTGATGTATGTGATGTGAGACCTTGCAGAGAACATCTGAGGTACAAGACTCTGAAAGACTCTGACTCCCTAGGCTACATGATTCAAGATAGTGCTAGTACCTTACCCAGAAAAGTATGAGGATCATAAAGAGAAGTATTAAGGTAAGCAGAAGCTGTCCAAAGTTGCTGAGACATGAGGTCAGATCATTTATTCTAGGTGATTATTTATTAGGAAAGAACTAATATCATCTTACTCACATTTTCAGAAAAAAAAATTATGAAGCAAGGTGTAGGGGCATCAGCACCACTTGAGAATAAGTACACTGGTTGGTTACTTAGGATACACTTCAGTGAAAAAGATAATAGATAATGTAGATATATTGATATATGTATAATGTATAATACATAATAATATATGTATAATGATAAAGCATGTATAGGATCTATTTTTGTTGATATGTTCCATAGTGGATTTTCTTAATTTGTAAGGAAAAGAAAGATACATATTTGTATTCCACATCTTATCAGTGAACAAGAGGACAAGAAAGAAAGGAATGGTAGTGAAAAACTCAAGATTGTCTTCAAAAAACCAGAGCATAACAAAGATAAACTGATTCCTACAAACAGTTTACTATGTATGTAACACATTTCTGCCAGAATAGGTCAAATCACTAAAGTTCTACAGCTAAGAAACATGATGAGCAGAAATATGATAATGGTATATTTCATTTGTCAACAAACCCCTGAAATGTGAGGTCTTATCAGAGATGCATATTGACATGAAGTGTAGGAAGAATTACAGGGCATTCCAGGTATCAGGTGTGAGTGCCCAGCTGCTGTCTGTATGTTAGAATCTTAGTGTGATGGAGACACAATCTCAGACATCAGAAAAAGGAGGCAGAATTCACTAGCTATTCGCTTTTTAGTTTTTGAATTTGTCCCATTAACTTACTTTAATTTTTGGAACAGGATACAAAAGATAACTATTATAGATATATTGGTAATTCCTGAATTTAGCTCTTTGTTAACATTTGGCAAGAGAACAGCCTTTTACATCCAAGAATAATTTTCAATATACCTCTCTAATAATCCTTATGTGATTATTATAAAGGCAGTAGAAAAATTTTAATCTTATCATCAGAAAAAATTATTAAAACAGCTACAGTTTAATTTAAAATTTTGGAAAAAAAAATTGATAAATTGGATTTTTTAAACCTGGCTACCTAAATTGTGTATTTACAGCAAAAGTTCATAAGCAGTGTATAATGAACTTAATTAAAAATTCTAGATCTTTAGTGTTCAATCTGATAGACACATTTCGCTGAGTGTGTGACCACTGAGTATGTGAATACTTGGGGATAGTCCAAAATGAAATGCCCTATGTGTCCAAAACATACCTAGATTACCAATATTTGCTACAATGAGAAGCATATTTCATAATTCATTAGAAATCCCAGATGTGTTACATTTTAAAATAATGATAGTTAAATATGTTTAACTTAAAATATAAATTAGTGAAATTTATAATTTCTTTTAATTTTGAAATCTATATACCAGAAAATTTAAAACTTGTCTTAGGTACTTTTATTGTTGCCATGTTTAATAAAACAGAACAAACAAAACAAAAAATCCCTAAAACAACAAAAAATGAAATGTATAACAGATGCAAATTAAGGAAACAGGTTTATTCTAGTTCACAGTTCAAGGTTGCAGTCCACCAGGGATTAAGAGATAGTAGCAGGGGATTGAGACAGCTCCTCATATGGCATCCACTGTCAGAAAGCAGAGATGACGTATGCTTGTACTCAGCTCACCTATCCCCTTTTATTTGTCCAACATTTAGGGTATGACTCCCCACCTTAATCTAGAGTATCCTTTACAGACAAGCCCAGAGGCTAACCGAATTTATAAAATCTCTCACTGGTTGCCAGAAAATAAGGTAGTCTGGCTAATATCTTACAAGCTGAGGTTTCTTTCCTAGAGGATGCTGGATCTGGTCATGTTGACAGTCAACATTAACCATCACAGTAGCTATAGAGTAGGAAGCTCTTATATGACACTTCAAGAAAAATGACATGCTAATAAGAGAAAAATCATAACCAGTTAATTTAAACAATGTCAGGTGACACAGAAGCCCATATAAATGTGGACCCAGTGACCCAGAGCAAAGTGTTTATTTTAGTTTAGAAATGAAGACATAATATCATGGCTATGCTTTCTGTAATATCATTATAACATTTAATTTTATTGCACCCTCAAGGAAGTTGCTATTATATGCTGATACCATTTCCCTGAATTTCCATGGCAACTCCAATTTGTTCTTTCTTCTTATGACTTTTCCTTACCACAAAGTCTTCAGCAAACTAGCAGTGTGAACTCATGAGTGGTAATATCAGTATCTTTCCCCCGTTTATTCCAGAAACTGGAAGATAGCCTGAAAGCATGTTTAGTGCTTAACAAACTTTGCTTGGTGACTTTAAAGTGCTCAAATCTAGGATTAATTCCTATAAATGCATTTCTATCTAACTTTCTTCCAAACTTCCATAGTCATTGTCTTAAATTTTATTATTTAATAACTTAAAGTATTTAGGGCAACCCTTTTATTTACAAATCATAATAAAATTAATGCTGTAGAAAAAGCACAAGGAAAAGAGTCTTTATAGGATATTCTCCTTGTTAGTTGCATTAGTATATAGTTTTGCTATAGGAAGAATATTTTTCATCTGAAAACAAAGTCTAATTTATTTTTACTTTTTGAAAACAATATTAGAGAGAAATAATTCTAAGGACCCTCTCTGATAGCAACTTGACTATCATTAATTCTGTATGTGGTGGTCAATTTTCATATCTGATATCATCTATCTGTAAAATGAGAATGATGTTATTTGCATTATCATTACATTCTTAAACTATGTGACTGCTATAGTCTGAATGTATTTTCAAGTCTTTGAAACTTAATGCTCATGCAATAATACTCAGAGGTAGGATCTTTTAGAAGAATTAAGCCCCAAGGGCTCTGTCTACATTAATAAAGGAACGCTATTAATACAATAGTTCATTATAGTCAAAGCAGATTTTTACATGGATGAGTTTTGTCTTTTGCTTTTTCTGGTACATGTCCTATTATCATTCGTCCTTACCCTGTGGGATATTACTGAAAGATTTTGCTCAGTAAGTGTGAGTTTGTGGCTTTTCCAATATACAAAAAGTGTGTTTTATATATTATCTATTCTCAGATATCCTGATATAGCAGCACCAAAAAACTAAACTGCTACACATCACCTAGAGAGAGGTAGACAATGTGAAATTTGCCTGTTGGAACCATATGATCAGTATTTGATGACTCTAGTCTTTCCTATTAAAAATAACACTCTATTATCCATGTCTCTCTGTCTTTCACCACTTCCTTTAACAATCTTGCTAGCTTTCTTCATGCTTTTAATAAGTTATCTTTCATATATAATTAATATTATAAAACTATACAAAGCTTCCACTCATCAAATCTTTATCATAGCAGATGATTGACTAAACAGATGCTGGAATGAAATTCTAGCTCAAGGGAAAGATTCAGCTTTGTAAATCCTAACCAAGGAAATTTAATATTCAGGTCAATATACTCTACTTCAAAAATTAAAAAAAGGAAAACTCAAAACCTCATTTAATATTAACAGTTTTTACAGAGTCAAATTATGCAGTGAATAATTAAGTTTAGATTGATTTCCAATTTTTATTAACAAATCAAATAATAAGAAATTACATTTCCTAAAGGAAATGGCTCCATGGGTTCCTAAATTTGAAGGGATGAAACAACAGAGGCTATAGGAAGTACAGAAATAAACCAGTGTTCTTGCTATCTTAAGAAAGCTTATAAGAACCTCATGTCTGCAAACACAAAGCCCTCAAGTACTAGTGTTGATCCGTTTACTTTTCTTTTTTAATTCTTAAGCATTATCTAAACACCCAACCTATCTGCCAAGTAATATACAAAGCTTCAATTACATTTTCTTTTTTAATTGCTCTATGATCACCTGTTACTTGGCCATACATATACCTTCCTTTACAAATACACTGGTTTAGATGGCACCATTCTCTGGCCTAGCATCCTAATCTCTATGTATGGAGAAATCTAACTGATCACCAGTATGTAAATGAGCATGTGTGCATTCAACCTCTCTCTGCTTTTGACTGGAGATGTGTTGTGAATTGTTTAGAATTTCTGACTTGACTTTCTCAGAACAATGGAATGTAAACAACAATTGTAAAATTAACTAAGCATCCTTATCTGGTAAGTGATTTGCAAGGTACTTCAGGACATTTATCACAACAGGCATTAAATTTGAACAAGATTATTATCACCATTAGGATCTCAGTTCATAAAAGAGTTTCCCATTCTCTTTAGGTTGCTTAATTTGTCCATTATATACGTCTCTTAGCATAGGTATGTCGCTCTGATAGCTTTTCCTCAGTTTCAATAACACTCACAGACGTGTTTACAAAACCTACATTCATTTTCCCCATAAACAGTAAAAGATATTTGTTTTTCAACATATCTTCAAAATTGAGGCATATTCCAGGCAAATCGTACTTTCTATTCCATTAGCAGTTAAAAAGTAAAATAGGGTGGTTCACATAAGCAACAAAATTTGAGGTAGGGTGTTCTCCAAAATATCAGCTTTGTTATTATTCACCTTAGATGCCTTAGAAGCCATTGGAATAAATGGAATTATATTTAGCAAAGAAACTTCAAAAAAGCAAGCTCACATATTTTCTATTCCTGTTTTTCAAATTATGTTCTCCATAAGACACTTAACTTTGTATTCTAATTTATGCAACTTATGATCCGAGAATAGTCTACATGTTAAAAAGTAATATTAAACATATAGTTGCAACAATGACTAGAAATAGTTCTCCCCTTCAAGTGAGAACATTAAATATGTAAAGAAGTTTGTGCTACTTTTAAAAGTAGATAAAGTTAAGTACTACAATCATTTGAATGAGAACCTCTCCTATGGGTAACATATTGGAAAAGTTGGTTCCAAATTGGTGGGGCAATTGGGAAATTCTAGGAAATCTGGACTAGCTAGAGCAAGTATAAAAATGGGGGTGACCTTTGGGGTTTGTAAGTTCATTTCAAGTTTATTATTTCGTAGTTCTCTTGTAGTTCAACATGTGAACATTCAGTTTATTATTCCAGGCATCATTCTACGATGGTAATAGAATTGTAGTTTTCCAGAACCATAAGCAACAACAAATTCTTCTTTCTTTAAGTTGCCTTGGCCATGATATTTTATCACAGGAATAGAGTGCAAAAGAATAAAATCACAGCAAATATATGAAGCTGGAATCAAAAAAGGAAGCCTCTATATGTGTTAACTTGTGACTGAAAGAAGAGGAAACTTGAGGTTTAGTTTAACCTGAGGCATTGGATTGACTAGCATGCGAGGAACATGTAAAAGATTGTTAACACTAAATGCCTTATCAAAATCAAGTGGAAACTTACTACTGTAGAAGCTTCCCAATATATGTATATTTATGAAAGAAATTTAGATGAAGTGGTTACCATATAATGGGAAAGACCATGCCACAAATAGAAAGCTTATGCAGCAGAGAAACACTGCTAGTATCAGGAACAGATTACATATTGTTGAATCTTTGGCCAAAGGTGTCCCACAGAGCCCAGAAAACAATACAGGATATTGGCTATGATATTGATTGTCCTACATAACTTGATGATAAGGTAGTATTATAGTAGATACTACTTATATACATCATCAAACATGAAAAAATTATATGGTGTCCAAATAGAAGCTTCACTCCCATGAACTAGTGTTCACAGTTCTTGAACGTACTTGTGCATGCTACTGGAGAGGAAAAGTCAATATAATCAATATGATACCCTGCCTGGCAGGTTTAATGACACAATAGTTACATTACTGTTATAGGAGTAACCAACCAATATTTAAAATTGGATTTAAGACTTACTCCATGAAATGGAACTCACACTTGAGAATGCTAAATCATCAAAGAAACTGAAACTATACAAGTCTTGTGTTGTGTACAAAAATCTACTACTATCAGTCTGATAAATGAAGTAGCAATAAAATGACTTTTCACAGCTTATTGATTCATCATTTACTCATCAGTAGAAAAGCTTTCTTTTGCAGCATAAGTTATTAACACAGAGATCCACAATAGGGTGATCTACAGAGGACTTAGAAGTGCTCAGCCTCAGAGTCTGGGACAGGCCTCATTCCTAGGTATAGCGGGCCAATACAAAACGGAGTCCACAACTTTTATGTATGTTTTTCATTGTTGTTTGTTTGTTTTGTCCAGTTTGATAGTGTTTGCCTTTGTTTCTTTATTTTACTTTTTCAACAGAGAAAGTACATGAAGTTGGGAGTAAATATGGGAGGACATAGGAGGAGTTGAGATAGTAAAAAAAATAGGTTCAATATGTATTGTATGAAAAACATTAAATTCAATAAATACAAAAAGATAATGCTGTTGGCAAAAGGAATGGTTGAGTATTCTGTATAAGTAGGAGGCCTGCCATGAAAGTCTGCCTTCCAAGTGCATAGCCAGGGCAGGTCATCAAAAAGGAGCATAGGCCATTCTAATACTTTCAGCTACAAGTAATTGAAACACTTCTACACAATTGCTCTTTAGAATAAAAAACCCTGACAATTATGACAGCATGTGTCCTGAGTTTTCCAAGGCAAGTGAACTATTTAACTCTTCCCTATTGCCATGTTATTGTGACACCCTTCATCTGTCCTTTAAATGCCTAGTTCTTGAGGATAGTCCTTTTATGACACTGAAAGCAACAATTAGAACAAAATTATTCTTGTTCATGCCAAAATACAGAAGGAAATACCTACTGTCTGACCAATCAGTCCTCATGATTATTGCTCCACACTGGTTCAGATGCAACACTGTGAATCCATGAGAAGTTTTGTTAAGACTTTCAGATAAAGATCATATCTCCAAAGTGTATAATATAATGCCATCTTCCTAAGCACTTGAATAAGTTTAGCTACTACCTCCGCCCAGGTCATATCACAAATCACAGCCATGAGTTGCCCCACCCCAGAACAGAAACATTCCCCGTTTTGGACCCAGAGAAAAATGTTAAATATGTGATATATTATTATACTTTTAGAAGATAAAGAGTGTGGGGACAAGGGCAGAGAACATGCAGAAGAGAAGGACACAAAGAAATCACAGATTTTGCTTGGAAAACAGAAACTCAAAGCAGGACAAATGTTTAATGTCTTGTTCTAAAATAAAACCAGAGACTGAGACATATATAGCCCCTTTGATGGCATGAGGCCAATCGGATCCATTTTCTCAAGCTTGCTAAAATATTTGTGTTGCTTGCTGGCTATTTTTTTTAATTGCTAATGTTAATTTATCCATTAGCAGCTGTTTCTTCATTTTAGGACAGGAGGCAAAAAGAACAAAGAAAGCAAATGAAAATGACCTTTGTAATTTTGCAAATGTGTTGTTTAATGTTTTTAAAGACCCAAAAGGTCTCATGGGGCATAGTTGCATACCAGGTACTCACTGACCAGGAAGAATGAATCCACAAGGATACAGTATTAGTGCTAGGAACATTTATGGTGATGTGTCAGTTTTCAAAACTGGCTAAGCTCTTTCACTGAAAATAAAGTGATATAAATGTTACAGTTCCATTTTCATAAGCATTGGTGCTAGCTAACTTTTAGCCATTCTGACAGGTATGCATATTTTTTCAGTGTGGCTTCAATTTGTATTTACCTTATAGTCAACATTTCTGCTCAGTTTTTTTCAGACAGTTATTGGGTATTATTATATTTTTGATACAGTATCTTTTTCTGCCTACTCTTAGTTATGCAATTATCTTCCTGTTTTGTGATTATATGTAATATGTATGTAAATGATCATGCTTGTGTACAATAGGACTGTGAATATGTATGTAGATTAATGTGGATTTTTTCTCAATTACTCTCTACAAATTGTTTTGAAACATGATTTCTCTCTGAATGTGAGGCTCACTGATTCAGTTAGACTTGCTAGAGAACGAACCACCAGGATCATCCTGTATCTGCCCACTTAGTGCTGGAATTATAGGCATGAATCTCTGTGCCAGGCTTCTTACAGGAGTGCTGGCAATCTGAACTCAAAAACCCAAGATTCTTTATCAAGCACTTTATGAACTGAGCCCTCTTCCCATGCCTATTCTCTCTCTTATAATTGAGTCAGAAAAGTTCATCAGAATATAATAATTGAATATTCTCTTACAATTTTGAGGTACATTTTCATTCCTGAGCCAAGGGAATTTTAAGAGCCCATATTTTACCTTCTGATGAAATCCAAGCCGATTTGCTATGTTATATACTACACTATTCCACGTGTTTGCTAAAAAGTTGCAAGGATCCTTTTCCCACATGATTAACCGTGAAAGTTTTTTAATTATAGCTTTTATTTTTAGTTTGATTTTCAAATTTATCACTTGTTTTCTTTATGTTCTTGGATAAGAACTCCAATGTTTCTCCACTGGATATCTGATTACTGAAAAAATTTACTTAAAATATTATTTCTGCTATTGAATTGAATTAAAATGAGCTTTTGTCAAATATCAGTAGAGAATGTTGTATTGTCCAGTCTCTGTAATATCTCTTTGATTCCCTTACTCTGAAGGGTTATGTTAACATCAGGACACTGTTACTACTATCATTGTTACTATAGTTTTTAATAATGACAATTATTGTTTATCCATATAGTAAATTTTAGAAACAGGTAAATTCTACTCAGTGTATAACTTTTTAAAAATTATTCTATCTATCTATTGGTTTTTCATTTTATATAAATTTCACATTAAACATATTCCATTTTAGGAAACACCTTGTTTGACATTTTGTTGTTGTTTGTTTGTTTGTTTAGCATTGCATTGGACCTTAGTTAAAAAGCTAAAGAAAACTGACATTTTAACAACATTGTGTCTTCTTGGTTTTGGATGGAATGTTTCCCATGTGAATGTTTCTTGTTTACTTTCAGTAATGTCTTAATACATATTTTGCTAGATTTAGCCCATGTTTTAAAGAATCCATATTCTATTATATGTAGTTTAAACATTCATTTGAAATCATTTTTAAATATTTGTTCATCATGGATAAAAATGTACTGTTTTATTTTGATTGTATTCATTGCATAAAAACTTACTTGTAGATTTTTTGTGTATGTTCCAAATATTAACACACATATGAATGTTTCCTGTGTAGAAAAATGTTGCATCATTTATTTACTTATACTATGAGAAGAACAATTAATAAAACAACTAAATATATATTATCTTTTATTTCATTTCTCAAATATATAGCTCAGTATTGTTAATTGCATGCACAACATGCCCAAATGTTGCAAGGACCCTACCTGTAATGATTAACTATAAAAATTTGTTGTAGATGCTGAGGTGCAAATCCCAGTGTGTCTTTAACACTGCACCCATTGAAAAGCAGGTCTGCCAACTCAAAATCTATAGGTTTTTGTTTCTCTTGTCTAATAGCATTCAGCACACTGTCAGATAAGGACCATAAACACTGTTACTTTTAAATGCTATCTTTGATCATAAAGTATGCCAACTGTAGGTTTTTCATAGCTGTAAGTTGTCAGGTTTAGGAAATTTCTTTCTCTTACATGTACTGAGAGATATGGTAGATAAGTATTAAATTATTATGACAAATGAGTAATAAATGAGTAAATAATAAATTGTTTTGCTTTTCAAGAAACAAGTCAACCTTGCATTCTTGGAAATGAAAGTGCACTGTGGATGTTGAAAATATAACCTTGTTAAGTACAATAAGGTTCACTGTAATAAAATATTGATAAGGTTTTTTCATGTGTTTTCATGAAAAAATATGACCAACAATATCTTCCACAGGCATTAATCTACTGCTTTTTATTATACATAAAATAATGGCTTGTTAGATGATGTGGGCACTCTAGATGACATTGAACATGACTGTATCTATTTGTTCCTTCTCTGTTATCACTTGTATTAATGCTTTAAAAATTAGCATGTAAAATTGTTCATGTGTATGTCTGCACTCATACATGCATGGAGTTGGGGACAGGGTGTTCACATCCAGGAATGACATGGCACAGGAGTAAAGGTTAGAAGACAATTCTTGAACAGTTTTTCTTCCTTCTCCTTGTGGGTTCCAAAGATTGAACTCTAATTCTCAGACTTGGCAGCATATATCCTCATGCTTTTAGCCTTCTCTTGCACTAGCTGTATTTCCTGAGAATGATACGTAGTATGCATGTTTCTTTTTGCAAATGTTTAACCAAAATTGTTCAGTGAAGCATTCTGTGAATATTAACTGAATATGGTACTCACATTAGAGCCACGAGAAAATTTCTCTACAACAGAGACTGAGACATTTCTTAGAGATTTTATCTAGTGTGGGAAGATCTCAGTTTACTCCAGTAGCTAACTCTCAGGCTTAGAATACATGAAAAGAATTAGGTCTCTTAACAGACATTTTTAAAAAAAAGGAGACTATTTTTACTATTGTATATACTTGTACCTGAACAAAACAAGAGATCAAAATAGGAAAGGAGAAAATAACTGTAAATGCATGCTAGGAGTCTTAGTTTTCGTTTTTTAGTATTATTATTTTTCATGTTTTCTATTGGATTTTTTTTGTTTTACATATCAAATGTTATCCCCTTTCCAAGTGCCCCACAAACCCCCTGGTCCATCACCCTCCCCCTGCTTCTATAGGGTGCTCCCCCTCCCACCCACCCACTCTACCTCACCACCCTGGCATCACCCTACACTGGGACATCGAGACTTCACAGGACCAATGGCCTCTACTCCCACTGATTCCCAATAAGGCCATCCTCTGCTACATATGTGGCTGGAGCCACAAGTCCCTGTATGTATACTCTTTAGTTGGTGGTTTAGTCCCTGGGAGTTCTGGGGGGGGGAGGTTTGATTGGTTGATATTGTTGTTCTTCCTATGGGGTTGCATTGGTGAAAGTCACTAAGATTTATCCTTAGGCTAGCAATAACATCCTTGAGGTGCTAAATTCATAGCAATGCATAATTAATTATTAATTATCAAAATAATATTTGGCAATGAGTACCCATAGGTCATAAGTTCAAGTAATATGAATTATACAATTTTATGTTGGTACTGAGTCAACTTTGTTATTTTGTTTGGAATTTCCGTCTTCTCCAGTATGTTAAATTTGTTCAAATTAGTCAATTTAACTGAATTAGGCCTCAAATAGAAGGCTCTGATCACATCTTTCAAATCAATTCAACCCCGAATAGGTAAAGAAAATGTTCAACGCAGAAGAAAATGTTATTAGTCTCTAACACCTAGCAAAACCCAGGCACCTGTTTTGTAAACATAAAGACACACACTAATTTTTGTTCCACAGGATGCTCTGTATCCTTTCTCCATTTGAGACACATTTCTTGAATCACTTAAAACTCTAGCTCATCTCATAACTCTATCCTATTCCCATTAGAACTTAGGAATATTTATTACATTGTTCAGGTTTTTTTTTTTTTTTTTGTGCAACTCAGTTAAATTCCACTTGATTTCACTTCACCCTCTGTTTTTAAGTTTCTATTAGTAAAGGCAATGACCTTGAAACTCTGGGCTAATATCCATCATGTTTCATGGCACACCATTGCTTAGAATCATGTTCTATCACTATGAATGGGTATAGAAATAAAACAGTATGCCTTTCCAGAAGAAAATGAAACATTAAATATGAGTGGTTTTATAATAGAGGGTTGAAAATACTAGAGCCAGTGATTCCATAGAAAGACTGGAATATGGAATCTCAAGAGAACAGAAAAATAATTTAGTTTTCTCAAAATTCTGTGTTTTGTTTTTGTTTTGGTTTTTTTTTTTTTTTTTTTTTTTTGAGTAGTTAATGAATGGATCTCAAAACAAGCTCTTGTTCTCAATGCTAGTGGGAAAGAAACTTTATCTTCTAACATAATTCACTTTATCTAACAAGAATAGAGGTTTAACTATTGCTAAGAGATAGTTTGCAGTAATAAATTGATCTGACGTTTAAGGACTGGAAGCATTCTAGTGAACCAATGTCTGAAAGGGCAAAGTTTCTTGACTGACCACATGCAGGATAAACACTATCTGAGAACAGATAGCATGTCCCAACATATACAACAGTGTCACTGATTGAGTCTTAAATTTGAATTCTTTGAGAACATTATACATGTTGTATTGAAGGAGTGAAATTATCTTTCTGAGAGTGAAACATAACATGGGTAGTCTTTAACAAATAGCATTTTTATGATATGAGACCAAATCTTAATAGCATTGTTACTTTCATGGTTTGCAAACAGGAAACACATTCTAGAGATGTATATTTCTTTCTGTTTCTTGGGAATTTATTTTGGTTCATATTGCCTGTAAAACTTTGTTACTTTTGTTATGATTTCAGTAAAACTTGTGTAGCTCCTAAGTCAAATGAAATTGTACTCCTTAAGAAACAAAACATTTCAGAATACTTAATTTTTTAAATTTCATGTATTAAATGAAAGATTTCTGAAATATATTTCACTGTGATAGTTCTACTTAGTCTTAAGAAAATGTCACAAGCATACATTCTTATGTAAGATACATGGAAAGGCATTCCATCCATAAGGTCTCCCTAGCCACAATCTCTCTATCATTCACCTACTCATTAGTCATATACCTATGTACACATTCATACATTCTCTATATTCAATCATGTTCTAATATTCATTATATATTCTATACTCAGTCTGAAACATGAATGTTCCACATCACTGCTGATAATGAAGTACAAATCTGTTGTAATTATAACATACATCTTTAGTCTACATCAAAGAGAAGCATACATCTTTTATGCCACATGGATAATCCTTCTCTGTTTGACTTGGATGAGTCAGGTCAGACTTCCCAGCAGTATTTACATTATTTGAAATAGGAAAATAGAGTTTGTAACATAGTATATGATTTTATAGATGAATGTATTGCAAGAAGAGAGTGTGTGATATTTGGGGAGAGTAAGCCTGGGAGGCCAACACTATCTGGAATGCCTATGGTCAGAGAACAAACATGGGATCCCAGAGCAGCAGGCAAATCAAAGCAAGTCATCTAGCTCCTCAGCCACATTGCAATGGGACAGGCAGGATATGTTCTATGAAATATTTGCCATATAAAAGAACCCAGGGAAGCCAGGAAAAAGACTATAGGAATGCTGGTGACATAATGATGGAAGTCCTCTGCTTGTAACTGCCATTGCAAATGACCAAGGGTGGAGCAGGTCATTGGTTTCCAGAAAAAAATGCTGAGTAAGGAGGTGATGGTTAGGCTGTTGTGCTTCATGGTCAAACAAGATTTCTTTCATAATACAAGTATTTATCAGTGAAAATAGGAATATTTTTAAAGCTATCAGCTTCATGAGGGTAACTGTCATGCTTGGAGCCTGTCTGAGGGAATTACTCATGACTAATTACTCATGACTAATTAATTCTAATTCTAGTTAGTTACTTAGATTTAGAGAAATATAGCCTTACAGAATAACAATGCTAAATGCCTATTGTATATGTCTCTCTCTCTCTCTCTCTCTCTCTCTCTATATATATATATATATATATATATATATATATATATATATATTTACATGTGTGTATAACATAACACATATATACATATGAATATATTTAAATATACCATATATACATATATATATATATATATATATATATATATATATATACATATACATATGTGTGTGTATGTGTATGTGTGTGTATGTGTATGTGTATTCTTTATGTGGTTGAGGCAGCCTCAGAAGTTTTTCTTTATCTACTGTGGCATGTCCATTGGTGTTGTCGTTGTTCATTTCATGTTTGGGAAATCATGTTGGTGAGAGTTTATGGGGTTAGATAGGAGAAACAATCTTATATCAAACTCTCTGATTCTCTGTTCCTTCTTCAATAGTCTCTGACTCTTAGATGTGAGATTTAAATGGATGATTAAAACATGTCCTACTTTCAGAGACATCTAAAATGAGAGTATGAGTCTAAGAATTGGCCTAGCCTACACAGACAGTGAGTAATTAGACGAGGCCATTCTCTGCTTTTTATACATCTTCAGACCTCACTGTACTCTCATCCTCAGCCTGCTCAACCCACACAGGTAACAGGAAAACTTCAACTTTGAGAAACAGTTAAAGCTAACCAGCTCTCATAACTGTGCATGATATTCTTCAACTACACATGTAACTTGTTAGTATAGAACCATTTTAATACCCTTGGCATCGAGTTTAGAAGTAATATGCTGATAATACTTCAGCAGCTGTTCTCTCAATGAGTCTTCTGTGGCTTCATAACAAATTAGCATGGATTAATGAGGCTAAACATTGGACTTCAGCTCATTTCAATCATGGAGACCAGATATCTGAAAGGAAGATGGTAGCATAGTTGTTCTCTTGTGAAGTTTTTCTCCTTAGATTCTTCTACATATTCTGTCTGTTATTCCAACTCTCCTCATGAAGACACTTGCTTTACTTGTTAGAAGCCTACATGGTTATTAAAAGAAAGAAAGAAAGAAAGAAAGAAAGAAAGAAAGAAAGAAAGAAAGAAAGAAAATCAATCATATACTGCCTAAGCTACATAATGTGTTTCTGTCTCAAAGCCAACAGATGGTTGAGTTGCCTAAAATGGAAGAAGCCCTGGATTTGATCCCAGCATTACATGAATTTGGGAAGACTGGTATGCTTATAATCTCAATACTCTGGATGTGGAATCAGATAGAAGCTCCAGATCATTCTTTTTTATATGGTGAATTTGAGGTCACCCTGAGATATATGAAACTGTCTCGAATTAAAAATAAACTGATAAAACTATATTTAAAATTAAAACAATACAAGACAAAACCCTACCTCAATCATGTTACAAAGTAGAACTCTATTTTGTTCTATATTATTATGAGTAAGTCTTCTTAGTAAGTAAGTATTATACAGTAAGACTTCAGCATTTGAATTTTAATGGATTATCAATCAATCGATGGCCTTTGAATAAAGGAAGAGAGGGAAGGAGGGAGGGAAAGGAAAAGAGGTCATAATGCATGTGTTGATTGGTACAAAAGTAAATAATACCTAAAGAGTAGTTTCAAGCCACTACCATGATACAAAAACAAAAAGATCAACAAACAAACACAGAGAAATCAGCATACTTGTCTACCATAAACTCCCAAAATGCCGTGGTTCTAGCTCAAGCCCAAAGTACATAGGTGCAAGCAATAATATATTTTAGTGTTCAGCATCTTTACAGGATCATGAATTCTTTGTGAATTTTACTTCCATGTATATCAGGTAAATCTCTTCATCGTCACTCATCTCTTTTTGTCTTCTGTCTCTTTCGATCTCTTTATATATTTTCACACTGCTAATATCACTTCCTATCTTACATCTGTCTTCCTTCTTCCTCCCTTTCTCTCTACCTACTTTTCTACCTTCTTTTTCCATCTTCTCTCTGTTTCTTCTCTCTCTTTCTTCTTTTGTAAGTTTTAGTTGGACTCCTCTTTTAAATTTTCAGTTCTTTCTAATGTTGCCACTCAAGGAATCCCTATTAAGAGTAGAGATAACTCCTGGTTTTGTTGATAATTGTATAGGTCTTTCTGTTTCTACTCGGTTGATTTCATCCCTGAGATTGATTATTTCCTGACACCTACTCCTCTTGGGTGTATTTGCTTCTTTTTGTTCTAGAGCTTTCAGGTGTGCTGTCAAGTTGTTAATATGTGCTCTCTCCAATTTCTTTTTGTAGGCACTTAGAGCTATGAGTTTTCCTCTTAGCACTGCTTTCATGGAGTACCACAAGTTCTGGTATGATGTTTCCTCATTTTCGTTAAATTCTAGGAAGTCTTTAATTTCTTTTAAAAACGGCCTGGTATTGGTAGAGAGACAGGCAGGAAGATCAGTGGAATTGAGTTGAAGACTCAGAAATGAACCCACACAACTATGGTCATTTAATCTTTGACAAAGGAGCTAAAACCATCCAGTGGAACAAGGACAGCATTTTCAACAAATGGTGCTGGTTCAACTGGAGGACAGCATGCAGAAAAATGCAAATCGATCCATTCTTTTTTTTTTTTTTTTTAATTTTTATTTTTAATTTTTTTTTCAGCAAATCAAAAAAATTTAAAAGCATTCAAACAGAATAAAATGAAAAGAAACAAACAAGCAAAATACCAAGGGTCAGATATACTTATACAAGAATTCTATAGAGCCTTCAAACAAGCAATACTTTTTGAGTTATGTTTAAAAAAATTCAGAACCACAATAAGCTCCTTCACAAAGCAAATAATATTGAAATAGTGAAATCAAGTGTAAACCCAACAAAAATATATAAATTATAGTCCAGTATCCCTCATGAGTATACATACAAAAATTCTCAATGAAGTAGTTGCAAACTGAATACAAGACATATAAAAAAAATAATATTCCATGAATAACTGAATAACTGGTTTTTTTTTTTTTAGAAGACCATACTCCATATACAAGCTGCATGTTTTGGGATAGCCCCCACTCCAGATGTTTGAGACCTACATGAAAACCAAGCTGCACATTTACAACATATGTGCAGGGAGGCCTAGGTTCAGCCCATGGAGGTAGATCTGTGTAGACTAGGTATGCTCCACGGTTGGTGATTCAGTCTCTGAGAGCTCCAAGGGTTCAGGTTCGTTTACTCTGTTGATCTTCCTGTGCAGTTCCTATCTCCTTAGGGCCCACAATCCTTCCACCTATTCTTCTATAAGAGTCCTCAAGCTCCATCCACTGTTTGGCTCTGGATGTCTGTATCTGTCTGAGTCAGCTGCTGGTTAGAGCCTCTCAGAGGACAGCTTGCCCCTGTCTGTTCTCAGGCTGGAGGTTTAGATTCTGGGAGCACTGGTTGAATCTTTTGATACTCATTCTAAAAGGACAAAAGCACCCTCACTTTGGTCTTCCTCCTTCTTCTTCAGTTTCATGGGGTTTATGCGTTGCATCTTAGGTATTGTGTGTTTTGGGGCTAATATCTGCTTATCAGTGAATGCATACCATGTGTGTTCTTTTGTGATTGGGTCATCTCACTCAGGATGATATTTTCTAGCTCCATCCATTTGCCTAAAAATTTCATGAGCTCATTGTTTTTAATAGCTGAGTAGTACTCCATTGTGTAAATGTACCACATTTTCTGTATCCATTCTTCTATTGAAGGACATCTGGGTTCTTTCCAGCTTCTGGCTATTATAAATAAGGCCGCTATAAACATAGTGGAGCATGTGGCCCTGTTGCATGTTGAAATATCTTCTGGGTATATACCCAGGAGGGGTATAGCTGGGTCTTCAGGTAACACCATGTTCAATTTTCTGAGGTATCGCCAGACTGCTTTCCATAGTGGTTGTACCAGCTTGCAATCCCACCAACAATGGAGGAGTGTTCCACTTTCTCAACATCCTTGCCAACATCTGCTGTCACCTGTGTTTTGGATCTTAGCCATTCTGACTGGTGTGAGGTGGAATCTCAGTGTTGTTTTCATTTGCATTTCCCTGATGACTAGGGATGCTGAGCACTTCTTTAGATGTTTCTCAATCATTCGAGTTTCCTCAGTTGAGAATTCTTTGTTCAAATCTCTACCCCATTTTTTAATAGGGTTATTTGATGGTCTGGAATCTAGTTTCTTCAGTTCATTGTATACCTTGGATATTAGCCCTCTATCAGATGTAAGGTTGGTTAAGATCTTTACCCAGTCTGTTGGTTCCTGCTTTGTCCTGTTGACCGTATCCTTTGCTTTACAGAAGCTTTGCAGTTTTATGAGATCCCATTTGTCAATTCTTGATCTTAGAGCATACGCCATTGGTGTTCTGTTCAGGAACTTTTCCCTGTGCCATATGATCAAGGCTTTTCCCTATTTTCTCTTCTATTAGTTTCAGTGTAGCTGGTTTTATGTGGAGGTCCTTGATCCACTTAGAATTAAGCTTTGTACAAGGAGATAAGTATGGATCATTTGCATTATTCTACAAGTTGACCTCCAGTTGGACCAGCACCATTTGTGAAAATGCTGTCTTTTTTCCACTGGATAGTTTGAGCTCCTTTGTCGAAGATCAAGTGACCATAGGTATGGGGTTCATTTCTGGTCTTCTATTCTATTCCATTGATCCTCCTGACTGTCTCTATTCCAATACCATGCCGTTTTTATCACTATTGCTTTGTAGTACAGCTTGAAATCGGGGATGGAGATTCCCCCAGAAGTTCTTTTATTGTTGAGTGTAGTTTTCGCTATCCTGGGTTTTTTGTTATTCCAAATGAATTTTAAGATTGTTCTTTCTATCTCTGTAAGGAATTGAGTGGGAATTTTGATAGGGATTGCATTAAATCTGTAGATTGCTTTCGGCAAGATAGCCATTTTTACTATATTAATCCTTCCAATCCATGAGCATGGAGATCTTTCCATCTTCTGAGATCTCCTTCGATTTCTTTCTTCAGGGTGTTGAAGTTCTTGTCATACAGGTCTTTCACTTGCTTGGTTAGATTCACACCAAGATATTTTATACTATTTGTGACTATTGTGAATGGTGTCGTTTCCATAATTTCTTTCTCAGCCAGTTTATCCTTTGTGTAGAGGAATGCTACTGATTTGTTTGAGTTAATTTTATACCCAGCCACTTTGCTAAAGTTGTTTATCAGGTTTAGGAGCTCTCTGGTGGAAGTTTTGGGTCACTTAAGTATACTAACATGTCATCTGCAAATAGTGAAACTTTGACTTCTTCCTTTCCAATTTGTATCCCTTTGATCTCCTTCTGTTGCCTAATTGCTCTGGCTAGGACTTCCAGAACTATATTGAACAGGTAGGGGGAGAGTGTCAGCCTTGTCTAGTCCCTGATTTTAATGGGATTGCTTCAAGTTTCTCTCCATTTAGTTTGATGTTGGCTACTGGCTTGCTGTATATTGCTTTTACTATGTTTAGGTATGGACCTTGAATTCCTGATCTTCCCAAGATCGATCCATTCTTATCTCCTTGTACAAAGCTCATGTCCAAGTGGATAAAGGACCTTCACATAAAACCAGACACACTGAAACTAATAGAAGAGAAAGTGGGGTAGAACCTTGAATACCTAGGCACAGGAGAAAATTTCCTGAACAGAATACCAATGGCTTATGCTCTAAGATCAAGAATTATCAAATGGGACTTCTTAAAATTGCAAAGTTTCTGTAAGGCAAAGGACACTGTCAATAGGAAAAAATGGCAACCAACAGATTGGGAAAAGATCTTTACCAATCCCACATCCGATAGAGGACTAATATCCAATATATACAAAGAACTCAAGAAATTAGACTCTAGGCAAACAAATAACCCTATTAAAAAATGGGGTATGGAGCTAAACAAAGAATTCTCAACTGAGGAAATGCAAATGGCCGAGAAGCACATAAAGAAATGTTCAGCATTCTTGGTCATCAGGGAAATGCAAATCAAAACAACCCTGAGATTCCACCTCACACCAGTCAGAGTGGCTAAAAAAAAAACTCATGTGATAGCAGATGCTGGAGAGGATGTGGAGAAAGAGGAACACTCCTCCATTGTTGATGGGATTGCAAGATGGTGCAACCATTATGGAAATCAGTCTGGCGGTTCCTCAGAAAATTGGACATATCTCTACCTGAGGACCCAGCTATATCACTCCTGGGCATATATCCAGAAGATGCTCTAACACATAAGAAGGACATATGCTCCACTATGTTCATAGCAGCTTTATTTATAATAGCCAGAAACTGGAAAGAACCCAGATGTCCTTCAACAGAGGAATGGATACAAAATTGTGGTACATTTATATAATGGAATATTACTCAGCTATTAAAAACAATGAATTTGATAAATTTTTATGTAAATGGATGGAACTAGAAAATATCATCCTGAGTGAAGTAACCCAGTCACAAAAGAACATACATGGTATTCACTCACTGATTATTGGATTTTAGCCCAGAAGCTTGAAATACCCTAGATTCAACTCACAGACCACATAAAGCTCATGAAGAATGACGACCAAGTGGGGGGGGGGACTTCAGTCCTTCTTAGAAGGATAACAGAATACTCAAGGGTGCAAATATGGAGACACAGTGCAGGACAGAAACTGAAGGATGGGCCGTCTACAGACTATTCCACCTGGATATCCATCCCGTGTGCAGTTACCAAAGGTAGAGGTTGATGTGGATGTCAGGATGTACATGCTGACAGGAGCCTGATATAGCTGTCTCCCTAGAAATCTGCAAGAGTCTGACATACTCAGAGACAGATGCTCACAGCTAACCATCAAACTGATCATGGGGTTCCCAATGGAGAAGATAGAGTGAAGGCTGAAGGAGTTGAAAGGATTCATGACACCATGAGGAAAGCAACAATCCCAACCAACCAGAGCCCCCAGGGTCTAAACCACCAGCCTGGGAGCGCTTAGGGAGGGACCCATGGCTCCAGTTATATATGCAAGGGAGCTATATATAAGTGGGAGAAGAGATCCTTGGTCCCATGAAGGCTGGACATCGTGGGGGGCGATATTCGAGGTTGGGGAGGTGAGATACAGGGGAGGATGGGTGGGGATACACCAACGTGGAGGAAGGAGGAGGGGGGAAGGGATAGCAAGTTCCTGGGAGGGAGGGGGAAATGGGGTAAGGAGAGAACATCTGAAATGTAAATAAAATTTCCAATTAAAAAAAAAAGAGTAGAGATAACAGGAATTTTCCTGAATTGTAAGGTTATGCAGTTTCAAGAGGGCTGGCAAAACAGGTCTATGCCATAAAGAAGGTATTATTGTGTGGGTAAATTTAGAATAAGACAAATGGGCAGAGCTGCATTGTTCTGGAAGTGTTGGTTTTTAAGTAACCAAGCCATGTATCAGATGAGAAACTCTTCATCTTGTTTAGGATTATATACCATTCCATTTTTTCCACTTTCTCCTGTATCACTTGAACTCAAATTGTAGTTTCTGAGAACTTTTTATTGCACATTTATATAATTGTCCATTGATTTTACCATGATTTTCCATTTCCATTATTCAATTATGTGAGTGCATAGTTTAGGTGCTGCCAGGTCCCATTCCTCTATGCTGTTTCCGCAGAATTTTATTTAACTGCAGCTTAGAAGGTCTTCAGCGTCAACAGTTATGTCTTTAGGTTAAAATTTCTTCTGTTATCTCTACAATATATGTATTTAGATTCCTGAGGGTCCTTCCCAGAGACAAACATCCAAATCAGTGCATTGCATTTTTACCTATTTTCTGTATCTCTGAACATTGTCTCAGACATTTTTTCCTTCACTTCCCATCAAAGGCATCTTAGTTGAAACAATGCAATTAGAAGACAGAAAAAGAAAGCCTGACTGAGCCCCAGAGTTCTGTATGCTAAGATTATAAGTTGGTACTTTGTAACTGTTTTCATGTTTTCTATGGGTTTTAGGAGGAAAGTCTGTGCTATTAAAAATTATATTAAGTAATTAATCACTTGTGTGTATGTTTATTTATGTATGTGATCATGTGTGTGCCATGGTGTGCTTGTGAATGTCAGAGGACAATCCATGGGAACCATTACTCTTCTATCATGTGATTCAGGTTGCTAGTCTAGGAAATAAGTGTCCTTACCCATTGAGCTATATGGCTAGTTTTACTGTTGAGAATCTTATTTGAAATAATAAAATATTTATTTTAAGTAAATTGAAAATTAAATATAAAATGAGAACCCTAGAACTCCTACTAAAATTAACTCAAAAATTCAATAACATTGCAACTAAATACAGTAAAATTGACTGCAAATAATTATTAAAATTATTAAAATGAAAGCAGAAAAGGAGATAGTCTGTAATAAAAACTGGAAAGGATATATGGAAAGTAAGTATTAAAATTGTAGGCACAAATGTGAACCTTTAGAGAGCTACATTGAATATAAATAGCTAAGCATTCCTATTAAAACTTGGGCAATATCAGAAGGAAATTAAAAAGACAAAGCAAATCAAAGATGTGATACACAGGGTCATTCCACCTCTGAGAAATCTTGTTTAATATAATTGCATATGTAACTGAAAAAAAATGAAAAAATGTAGAAAAGGATGCAAGCATCACAAACAAGAAACACAGGGTTTCTATTAATACCAGGTAATGTAGACCTCAGAGAAAAATATGAACAGTGAGAAGACCAGTGTTACATGAAGATTAAAGAGAATGTTCTCTGAGAACATACAGTGCTCCTACAGGCAAATCCTCATGATATAGTAATGATGCTAAGACAGTCTTAAAGCATCAATGAACAACTGACAGTCCTGAAAGGAATGACAGGAATTAGACCTCTTGAGACAGGCCTTGCATGTCTGTCTTAATAATGATGGAGAATCACTGAGTGCAGAGACAAAAACAACACCATCAACCAACCAGATCTAACGAACATGGATGCCTTTTTATCATATAATAGTAAAACACAGATCCCATGAAGGCACAAACAACATTTACCAAAATAGATGGTACCATGTCGGAAAACACAACAGAGCAAGGGTGGAGACGCTGAAATCACAAATGTATTGTTATCAAAATGGAGAAAACCATAAAATCAACTAATGCAAAGATAGCTGTAAATCTATCTAAATCGACTTTAAAACTTGTCAGTTAACCATGTGCTTCTAAATAATTCATGATTTGTGAAGTAGAACTTTGATAAATTAGACTTCAGTAAGATCAAAAGTACTTGTAGAATTCAAGACACTGTTCAGAAAATGTGAACCATTCAAACAACTACTTTAATTGGTCAGATTCAGGAACACAAACAGGTAAGGGAAAGTGTGCTTCACACAAGAGCCACTAGGGAACTGTGTGTGTCAACATGAAAACAGAATGAAAAAATTAAGATACTAAAGCTATAATATCAGTGGTTTGCAAAGATGTCCAGAAACTGGACACGTGGGTTCATATCTAAAACAACAGGAAATGAAGTATTTTGTATCACTGCTGAGAACACAGAAAGGATAAATTACTCTGGAAAGCTGAGTGCTTCTTCTTAGCATTACTCTCCTCTCTATGTGTGACAATTCTAGTTCATCAACTCTGCTCCAGATAAATAAACTCATGGTCTCATATAATGTACACTAGTTTTTATTTGCTACCAAAGCTAAGTAAATATCTTGAATGTATTTCAGTGGATGAGTTTATAAATTAGCCGTACTATATTTATATAACCAAGTTCTAAACAGCAAGGAAAACAAGCTGTTGATGAATGGATGAATCTCAAAAACATTGCTGAAATAAAGTCATCTTTATCAATAGCATATAGTATAAGAGTAGATTTAAAGGACAAGATGAAAAGGACAAAATTCCTGGATTTTCCTGGAGATTAGCACCTGTGATTCAAATATCATGTCCACTTACAACAATTTCTATCAAGCGTCATCCAATAAAGTCTCAGAGTATTTCAGATCTAGTGAGATGTGTTGTAGCAAGATATTGGAATATTAAGAATAATGGGAGAGCCTGAAGCATGTATTGATTATTCTCTATTCCTTCACAGTGTTTTCTTGTTTGCCTTATATTTGAACATATATAGTTTTAAGCTCTATAGAAATGAATTTAAATTAGTTCCCCATAGGGGTGGTCTTTTTTTTCGTCTGAGATGAAGATATTTTGTGAGTTCAAAAGTGATATATAAGAGCTGTACCTAATGAAAATTTCTCATTTTGCAAAGTATTCTTCCAGCCAAATGGAAGTAATGTTGACCTTTTGTTATGTGACTGTCTCATATTTACAGATCATTCATTTAGTTACCCAATTGCTTATCCAGTAAATCATTCAAGATTTGTGCACCATCCTCCTGCTGGGAGCCAAGAAAATAATGAGGAGAGAAAACAAACTAGATTCTAAATTAAAGATGTTTTGTTTTGTAGCCCAAATAGATCATTTGTAACACCTAAGAACAGTTACTGATTATACTAATCCCATTTGCAAACTGGATTTTTAGAAAACTGGTGCTGAAATTTCATGCATAAGGTGTACATGGAGTGGGTCCAATGGAAATGTTCAGCAAAGGAAGAGATTAACCTTTCAAATCTTCATAACAATGGCCCCAACTGATTCTAAGCAGTCTTGCTACTATGGTATCCATTTAGAACAACCTATTGGTGGCAAGGAAGGAGCTTGGCTTTTACCTTTCTTTTATTTAGTCAGCGAAGGTGAGTGGTTCCTAAAGCCCTTGACTGAGTATGGCATGGGCCAGGATTCTCCACATAGCTCAAGGTAATGGTTTGATTAAGATCTTCTGTCCTCCAACATTCTGAGAGATAAAGAAACAAACATTTCAATTATGAATTACAGGATAGAGTGTTATAATATTCACCATCTGCCATGGTATTAGATCTTCAGGATTTCTGTTAGTACCTGGCACATAGGTACTTAGTGAGTTAGATTCTAGTGTCTTAAGCAAAATCTACTGAGGAAGTTGAAATTTATGGTAAAATGTTATTGTGAATCTCTGGGGGAATCATTACCCTTTGCAAATTCACAAACCTCTATGGAATACCATCAATAGTGTTAGAAAACTAAACTACAGAGTGCACAGTTACAATTTGAATTTCTGAGAAGCAACAAAATTTAACTTAGTAAACATGTTGCATGTTGGATGCCTGCACATTTTATATGCACATATTCACATACTATTCTTTATTAGTGCTTTCTATTAAAAAAATGTTTACTTCTCTGAAATTGAAATTTAAGATAGTGCATTTTATTTTATTTGGCACTTGGGATGGGTGACCAGGGGCATCAGAATGATATTTTAAATAGTAGTAGTGGGTTGAAAATTTACCAACAGTACAAGAAATTCAATCAGCCTTTCATAGGATCTGTGATGATTATTAGTTTGTCATCTTAGGTCTCAGTTGTGTACTTTTATGATTTCTGAATTTCAGAGAAGTTGAAACGTTTAAGTATATTCTTCAGGTCCTTTCTATGGCAGGACTTGGTAGGGAGGCAAAAGATGAAGTAGAAACCTTTCTCTCAACTTCCAGCTATGCTTTCAGCATCTATGACTGGAGTAAGAGTCTTCATCAGCTGTGAACTCACACAACCACTCTGGAACCCGGTCAGTACTACTGATTTCTGTTGCTGCAGCAGCAGCTCTGTGATTCCTGGATTCTATGCAACAACAGTATCCAGGATCCATGACCACCACCGTGGCGGGTCTGTACATCAGTGAGAATTGAAGGTTAGGTCTCTCTAGGTCGGTAATTTGATCAGATTAGAAATCTTAGAATTATTCAGAATGATTTAAGATTAGATCAGACTACCAGAGCTCCCAGTTAAAGTTTCTATCTGAGAACTTAGAGGTGTCCAAGGGTCAGTGCTGGACCAATACGCATTTCTTACAGCATCCACACTTACAGAATTTGTATTTGAGCACTATTCTTCCATTTTCTTACCCAAATCCCTTGTCCTCGCTTCTGAGCCACTTCTAGGCATCATGAGTATCCAGCTAGTAAATAACTCGTGCGTTACATCCCTTCAGGTCTTATTCTGCCATAGACAGATCATGTTATACTGATGACAACTTATCAGGACTTAGGGATGAAGTCAGATAGAATCTGGGTAGAGAAAGCTGCAGGGGTGACCCTCTCAAAGGGTATTTTCCTTAGACTTACCAGAAAATCCATCAAATCCCCTAAACAATCCCTTACAGAAAGGAACTATATTGGATTTCTCACTTATTTGTTGCAGGGATACATGCATTTTAGAAAGAACAAGACACAGAATCCAGCGAACAACATTGATAATTCATCCCCTGGCACTATCTCCACTAATAAGAGAAGCCAAATGATGAAACTTAAAAACATTCTGTCACAGAACAGGCTAGTGAACATGGGCATTGTTTGATAGGGTGCAAGGACATACTGTCTAGAGAACATAGACATATCTTATATTAAATGGCGAGGCTTTTTGTTTCTAACTATTTGATTCTGCCAAATGTTATCTATCATTTCTGTGGTTTAGTAACCACTTAGAATGTGTTAGTCCTATTCTCCAGACTAGTACCAGTTTTAATAATGGCATCTATGTAAAGGAAATTGCTGTTCTTAGAAGCTCTCCATAAGACACTTTCAGAGTATTATTTCTTTTCTCTATACAAAATGAGAATTGCATCCAAATTATTCAGTTTAAATTAAGTGAAGTAGTTTACATATTTTATGGACAATAATCATAGTCTACCATTTACTGGGTCATTGTGAGAATAATAAATCAAAATCTATTGCTATTGCACTGCAGACAAAATATTTCCACAACTCTTCCTCACATTCACAAATTGTCCAAGCTATGTAATCTGCTGTCCATTACTGGGTATAAGAAATGCACTCTGAGAGCTTCTAATAGTCCAGCTTAGTTGACTCTGTTAGTCTTCTGGTAGAGTTCCCATCCTCTTCAGGAGCTTCAATCCTTCATCCAACTGTCCCATAAGAGTTCTCAACCTCCACCCAGTGTTTGACTGTGGGTATCTGCATCAGTTTTAGTTAGCTGCTTGGTGGACCCATGGGACAGTTCTCAAAATGGCCAGTCACTGGTCAGTCATTCTTTCACTCCCTGGTCCATCTTTGTCCCTGCATTTCTTTTAGACAGGACCAATTTTGGGTCAAAAGTTTTGTAGGTGGGTTGGTATCCTCATTCCTCCACTGGAAGTCCTGTCTGACTTCTAGAGGTGGTCTCTTCAGGTTCCATATCCCAGCTGTTGGTCATTTCTGCTAAGGTCACCTTCATTGACTCCTGGGAGCCTTCCTCATCCTGGGTTTCTGGGACTTCATAGAGAATTCCTCCATCCCCAACCCATGGAACCTGCATAATTCTGTTTATTATCAGACTCTCAACTCTCTTTCCCCATGCTGATCTTGCTCCCCTATTCCCCAAACCCTTCCCTCACCCACACAGATCCCTCCCTCTCTCTGCCTCTCATGACTACTTTGTTCCTCCTTCTAAGTGGCATTGAAGCATCCTCACGTGAGCCTTTTTTCTTGTTTAACTTCTTTGGGTCTATGGATTGTATCATAGATATTCTGAACTTTTTGTCTAATATTCACTATTAGTTGAGTACATATCATGAATATCTTTTGGGGTTTGGGTTACCTCACTCAGGATGATATTTTCTAGTTGCATCTATTTGCTTGTAAAATTCATGATATTCTGGTTTTAAATAGTTGAATAGTATTCCATTGTGTAAATGGACCACATTTTTTGTATCTATTCATCAGTTGAGGTACATCTGGGTTGTTTCCTGTTTCTGACTGTTTAAATAAAGATGCTATGAATATAGTGGATCATGTATCCTTGGGGTATGGTGTTGCGTATATGTCAAAGAGTGGTGTAGCTGGGTGTTCAGGCAGAACTATTTCCAATTTTCATTCATTCATCAATGCCATCATTCATTCATCAGCATATCATTCATTCAGAAATGCCATCATTCATTTATTAATACTATCATTCATTTTTCAATATTCCTGTTTCATTTCTTTGCTCTTTTTTCCCTTAAAATTGTCCAGTTGACATTTTTCTTCAAAATTCTTAGTTTAATGTAAATGTATTTAGTGTATTTCTGGTTTTTAAAAGTTGTATTTTTCTTTTTCTGTATTGTTTAACCATGACAACCTTTGAACTAAGTATAATTTTTTTTGGATAAATATATAATTTTTAGGTATAATTTTTTGATGGTAAACACAAGTGCCACTGTCCATATATAGCACAATATTTGTCATTTTTTAAATATTTGTTTTTATTTTTATGTCTGGTGTGTGTGAGTGCATGTGTGAGTGGAGTGTGTATGTGTGTAAGTGCATGTGTGCATGTGTATATGTGTGAGTGTGTGTGTGTGTGTGCATGTGTGCATGTGCGCACTCGAGTATACAGGTCAGAAATGTGTGTTACATCACCTTAACTCAAGATATAGGAACTGATGGGAATGCAATTCAGATTTTCAGGAAATATAACAAGCTATCTCAAACACTAAGCTATCTGTCTAACCCCCAGAGTATATTTAGATATATTTCCAATGTCTTAGTTTTCAAAATAATGTTGTGAGCAACACTGTGGTTGTTAGATTTATTAGATTTACTTCTGTTAGTTTTTAGTTCCAAATTGTATTTGTAGCATACTTGAATCTTACAACCGAGGTGACCTAGTACAAAGATATGAGTATATATAAGCCTTTTTGACAACTGAATTAATGTTCACAATATAACATGTCTATTTATATTGCAATAGCCAGTAAAACCTATGATATCTTGAAACAATCATTACTCTCTAATTTTGAGGGAAAATGAGCCAATCTGCAGACTGATTGAATCTTTGAACACTTTTGACAAATTTCTAAATCTTTATGATCATCAATCCTCATATATTAGATAAGAAAGTAGCAGTATGTCGAAAAATATGCCTTCCTACTTTCATCTTCTGTGTTTTAATGGCTGCATACTCATAAGAAAAGATAAGGTAATACTTTCAAATATTAATATATTTCTTTAAAGTAGCATGATATTTTCAAATAATATACCATTGAAATTTCTTTATTAATGCCCTAGAAAACTTATATTTATATAGGTTTAATTTGCTGAAAATTAGTGAATAATAAAATTTAAATTAATTTTCAAGTATTTACTGAAAATTATTGTGTGTTAATCATTAAACATTAATATTAATAACATGTATCTCTCCTATTTTAAACAGTGCTTTCCATTTTCATAATTTTTGGAAAAAATAAGTACTTAGGGATAGGATTGACATTTAATTAACTTTTAAATTAACTTGTAGATTGACTTTCAAGTATGTTTTTTGTCAAGTGTGCTATGAGCTCTATGCTATGAGAATATCCGGTCAAGCTCATATTGAGAAGACAAATGTGTACAAAGGAACACTACACTTAAAGAATGTTTTAGATAACTATGAACTTCTTAACATTATGTTAAGCACAACAATGTCAAATCACCCATTCTTGGACATAAGTGTGTCCATTATGCTATTTTGCAGGTGGAATACAGCTTTAACCCATGCAGAATTACTTAGGATCATGCACTGATCATTTAAAAACATTAGCTCACATATTTACATAATTTTCTAACCAGTAACAGTTTTGATTATAAATCATGGGGAATTTTTGTAGATATTTTCAATAATTTCATAAAAAATTAACATTTTGAAGTATGTTGCCTTATGATAAATATATTTTCCCACATTTCTATTCTATATTTATAAATTCACATATCAGAACTGGAAATGTATATGGACTATTCCCTTTAAAGAGACAGATTCACCTAATTTATTATTCAGTGACTGCTGTCACATACTGATCTGGACATACAAAACTTGGGCCAAGTCATTGTTATTCTAAATGCAACAGCTATTGAAAGAAAAAGGAGGCAGGGTTCGCTGGTAAGCTGAAAAACAGTCTTTATGATTAAGACCAACATTATTCAGTACTTACCCATGTACAGTAAATGTTGTATATACAGTGGTTTAGTAACTCCTACTGAAATCCTTATGCTGATGCAGGAGAGTTACAAATTCAAAACCAGTCTAGGCTACATAGTGACAATCTGTCTCAAAAGCAAAACCCAATAATATTTTATCGAATAGAAAAGAAATGCTCTGGATACATTTATCAGTTTTTTACATGATAAAAATATGTAGACATATCTTAGAATTCAATGAAAGTAATATTTTCTTGTTGCATAGTGGACATTCCAACAGGAAACGATCTTTGGCCTTTCTTTCTTTTCAAACCTGTGTTAACAGAGAGCCAATGCTTGAAGCATGAGTGCTCCCAATGCTCTATTTAGCGTTAAATGCCAACAACAGGAAAGGTGTGCTGTATGTGTGTTTGTGTGTGTGTGTTTGTGTGTGTGTTGTGATGAAGGCCATCCAACATCCCATTAAAAAGGGGGATATGGAAGTAATCTTATGATATAGCTAAGGATGTAATGAGAGGTCATGTACTCTCTGAAGAGTATTGGCATACCCCAAAGAAACACTTTATATAGGAATCCTTTATACATCACTGTCTTTGAATGAAATATTTTCAATGTTTTGAAATATGATCCATTGAATGACTTACCAAGCCTAGCAAAACTCAAAAGATTGGAATATGGAATAGCACACTATCATTATGAGTATTCTTTTTTTTTTTGAGTTCTATTTTTCTTCTTTTTTTTATTCTTAATCACAATGTAGTATTAATTTAGTAAAGGTTCCAGAGCCAGGAGGAGGGTCTAGCCACTAACTTTCAACAAGTGTGGTCAGAAAGCAGTGAAAATCTCTGCTGATTTCTAACTATTTTTTCTTTATTCCTCTACTTGCAGACCAAGCAATGTTCAAGGCTAGAGAGAAAAAAAAATAGAAAAAAAAAAAACCTCAAAATGAATTTGTTGTCAGCTGTTCCTGGATATACTTAGTGAAGTCTAACCAAGAAAAAGGTAAGCATGATTGGTCTTACAAATCCAGAACCTTTTACAATGAGAGGGATAATTCTTGCTGGCAGATATAAAAAGGAACATGAACTGAGATTACTCCAGGAAAATGCACAAATCTCATCTTATATAAAGTAGTAAATCAGCTACACCACTCCATTTTGTAGAACTTGTCATAATGCTTAGATAGGTGGACTGTTCTACTGTAAGCACAGCATGTTATTAGTAACATTTTTAGATAATTGAAAAAAAACAACTGTTTTTTATAAGTAATAAGTATTGCCAAGCAGACCAAGTGGATGTTCATCTGTGCCAATTTTCTTATTAAAAAATCCAATCTTCAGGGTTTTTGACTGTGGGGTGGCAACCCCATCTCTCCACTTGATGCCTTGTCTTTCTACTGGAGGTGGACTCTACAAGTTCCCTCTGCTCACTGTAGGGCATTTCACTGAAGGTCCCTCCCTTGAGACCTGAGAGTCTGTCACCTGCCAGGTCTCTGGTTCATTCTAGAGTATCTCCCCATCTCCTACCTCCCCAAGTTGCCTGTTTTTTACAATGTAAAGTGTCTAAATGTATGCCCCATTAATAACATGGCTCCCCACATTCAAATTGAGAGCAGTAATCGAAATAAATCATTTGATGTGAACTATTCATTTAATATTCATATTAAATGGATATCATAGATCTCATTAAAGTAGTTTATGTGATAAGATGAAGTATTTTTGATAAGTTGCTCATAATTCAAAAACTTGAAGAGTTACCAAGTTATCTTAAAAAAAAACATCCATTGTTCTACAACCATTACCTACTACACTTTCAGTAAAGCTACACAGTAAAAGTATATTTTCCATAGAGCTATCTTATAGTTTTCCATGTGCCTGCAAATCCTGAAGGGAATAAATGAATGAACAGACTCACCTAAGCAAAAGTGGTCATATTTAGAATCAAGTATGCCATGTTTTTGTGCAAACACAATGGGGATGAGTAAGTCTTGAAGAGTCACTATTTCCAAAGAAATGGTAAAGTAAACCTGCCTATCAGCAGTCTCCTAGACTGGTATCTGACAAAGAGAGGGAGAAGACATGACAAATTGACTAGCAGACCCTCAACACATCAGATATCTTGAGGCTTTTGAGGCTTAGGTTGAATCCAGCTGAGTGACATGCTGGTATTTCAGCTAAGTGCTTGCTGTTGTCTTTAACCTACTGTTCTATTGCTATTTATTTTGCTGTCACAGGCATAAAAAACAACGCCCAACTTACAGAGACTCTTGGCTAAGAGAATTTTGATAAGCATTATCTTCTACTATATCTCTGATACATTGTTGCATGACTTTAGCTTATAAACCCAGCAAGAGTAAACAGGCCTCCAATAAGTAACTTGTTATTCTTTTGTCCTTTCAAAACTATCTAAGCTGTCACTCAAATAACTGTCTATATTTTTTTATTCAAAACCCTGTAATTTACGGGTTCACATGTCAGATTTTGTGAAAAACTTGACATTGTCTCAGGGAGAACTCCAATTTAACTCTGTGTGGTTGAATAAGTGAATGAATGCTTCCAGGCTCAGTGATTATCCAAGTTACACCTGCAGGGTTGATTGTTTAGGAATTATCTTTCACTTCATTCCCTAGTTGCTCATGTGTGCTAGAGCTTCTCTCTCTCTCTCTCTCTCTCTCTCTCCTCTCTCTCTCTCTCTCTCTATCTCTTCTCTCTCTCCTTTTGCCCTCTTTCTCTTAACCCAACTCCTCCTTTTTTATGTTCTTCACTCTTCCTTTATTTTTGTCACATTCCTAAGTTCCAGCTATAGAGGAATTAAGTATTAAGTGTATGTGTATATGATGTATATGTATATGATATGTGTATATATGTATATAAGTATATGTATCATGTAAAACAAATCAATTTTAATTTTTTATGAAAAATTTCTTTTTTGCTGTAAGAGTCTCTTAGTATTTAATTTGTGTTCTCTTAATGTCAACAGAAAACACAATGTAGAACCACAAAACACACTTTGAATATCACCTGTTAAAACATGTATAGATGGGCCTGGGGAGTTGATCAGCAGTAAAGACCAAAAACCATTCTGACAGAAATTCTGAGTTCAGTTCCCACCACCCACATGAGGCAACTAACAACCACTTATAACTCCAGCTCCAGAAGATCTGCCATCCTCTTATACCTCCTTGGATACTATAGTCATGTTTCAGACTCATATATGTTCTCCTTGCTGCTTCTGTCTCTGTTAGTCCATATGCACTTGCTTAGTTGATTCCACTATTTATGTTTACTCTTTGCCTAGATAACTGTCCATTAATAAGATTGTATATTGAAGTGTCCCACTATCAGTGTGTATGGATCAATATGTAATTGAAGTTGGTAATCATGTCCTTTTACAAACTTGGGTACCCGTGTTTTGGGGGTATAAATGTTAGGAATTGAAATGTCTTGGTGAGTTTTTTCCTTTGGTAAGTATGTAGTGTCTTTCCTCATCTCTTTTGATTAGTTTTTGTTTGAAGTCTATTTTGCTGGTTATCAAAATGGCTCTATCACCTTTATTCTTACTTCTATTTGTTTCAAATATGTTTTTCCTTCATTTTATTCTGAGATAAAGATATATTTCTTGGATACAGCACAAGGATGGGTTCTCGTTTTGCATCCTTATGTTAGTCCGCATCTTATTATTGGTGTCTTGAGACCATTGATATTGAGGGATATGAATGATAAATAAAAATGATCAATTGTTGATGGTGGTGGTGATTGGTGTGTGTGTGTGTGTGTGTGTGTGTGCGGGCTCGCGCTCAGCGCACATCTTCACAGGTATTAGTACTTAATTTCTTTTGTTTTTCCTGGTGGGAGGTTATTTATCCCAGTGTTTTCATAGGTATAGTTTGCTTAGGTTGAAGCTGTCCTTCAAGTACCTTCTCTACCACTGGATTTGTAGTTAGCTATTGTTCAAATTTGACTTTATCATGGAATATCTTACTTTCTTTACTTATGACATTGTAAGTTTTGCTGGGTATAGTAGTCTGACTAGTATCTGTGGCTTCTTAGAGACAGCATATCTTCCATTAACTTCTGTATTTTACAGTCTCAATTGACAAGTCAATGTAATTGTAATAGGTCTGCCTTCATATGTTACTGAGCATTTTCCCTAGCAGATTTTAATATTCTTTCTTTATATTGTATGTTTAGTGTTTTTATTAGTACATGAGAAGAGGACTTTCTTTTCTGGTCCAATATATTTGGTGTTCTTTATAGTTCATGGACTTTTATAAGCATCTCCCTCTTTAGTTCAGAAATTTTTTCTTCTGTGATATTGTTGGAGATATTTCTTTTGGTTTTTAAGCTGGTATTTTTCTCCTTCTATTCTTATTAATCTTAGGTTGTACCTTTTCATACTGTCAAAGATGTCCAGGATGTTTTATGACAAGAATATTTTAGATTTAACATTTTCTTTGACTAATGTATTCATTTTTTCTATTATATCTTCAATCCTGAGTTTCTCTCTTACATCTCTTGCATTCTATTGTAAAGCTGTTCACTGAAATTCCTGTTCCAATTCATAAAGTTTTTATTTCTGGAATTCCCTGATTGTGTTTTCTTTATCTATTATATTTCCATTTTCAGATCTTGAACAATTATATTCATTTTCTTTCAAATTTCTGTTTGTGTTTTCCTTAAGTGATTTATTAATTTCCTTTCCAAGAAGCTCTATCATCTTCATTTAGTTGGCTTTAAGGTCTTTTTCTTGAGTTTAATCTGTGCTGGAATATTCATGGCCAACTGTGGTAGAATAACATGGTTCTGTTAGAAATATTTTATTTCATATGTAATTATTGTGGTTTTTACATTAGGATCTACACATCTGGGTTTGGGGTGATTAGAGGTCTAGATGCTGATTTCTGGATTGCCTTTGTTGGTTAGGTGTGTTTTGTTGGTTAGTTTCTGTTTTTTTATTTATTGTTATTTTTTAAATATCTTTTATAAAGATTTACTTTCCATCCCAATCACAGCTTTTACTCCTTTCTCTCCTCTCCCAGTCTCTCCCTTTCATATCCACTCCCCCCCCACTCCCTTTCTCCTCAGAGAAGGGGAGGTTTCCTATGGATATCAACCTATGTTGGCATATCAAGTTGTAGTAGGATTATGTACATCTCATATTGAGGTTAGACAAAACTGCCAAGTTAGGGCAAAGGGATTGAAAAGCAAGCAACAGAGCAAGAGCCAGCCTCTGCTTCAGTTTTTAGGGGTCTAACATAAAGGCCAAGAAGCATATCTGTCATTATAAATAGGAAGCTTTGTTCCATTTCATGTTTGCTCTTTTGTTTGAGTTTCAGTGTCTGTGAGCCCATGTTAGTCGACTATAGGTTTTCTTGTGGTGTCCTTGACTCCACCAGCTCAGGCAATCTTTCCCCTGACTCTTCTACAAGACTCTCTGAGCTCTTCCAGATGTTTGGAGGTGGATCTCTGCATCTGTTTCTATCAGCTGCTGGGCGAAGCCTCTCAGAGGACAATTATCCTATGGCCTGTCTACAAGCATAGCAGAGTATCTTTGAGAGTGTCTGGGGTGGACTCTCTCTCATGGCATGGGTCTCAAGTTGGGCCAGTCATTGATTGACCATTCCCTCAATTTCTGCACCATCTTTATCACTGTGTATCCTATAAGTAGGTTTAAGGTTTTATGGGTAGGTTGGTATCCCTTTCCTCTACATTAGAAGTCTGGGCTGGTTACAGGAGGTGGCTATTCAGGTTCCAGATCCACAATTGCTAGAAGTCTTAGCTAGGGTAGTCCTCATAGGTTTCCTTGTCTCAGAGATGCCATGTCCTCACCAATTTCAGTCCAATTCTCTCTCCAGTTCTTCATCCCTCCTTCCTCCCCACAATCTGATTGCTCCTGTTCCCCTCTACATCTAGTATTTCATCCAGTTCTCTCTTTCCATTCACATCTGATGATTTTATTTCGTCTTCTCAAAAGATTCAAGTATCCTCCCTTGGTTCTTTCTTATTGCACTGATTCTTTGGGTCTGTGGGTTGTAACATGTTTGGTTTTCCTTTACTTTATGGCTAATATACACTTAGAAGCAAGTACATACTATGTTTGTCTTTCTGGGTCTACATTACCTCACTCAAGATAATATATTCGTAGTTTCTGTCCTTGTTTGTAATAGCTATGTATAATTCCATTGTATAGATGTATCACATTTCTTTATTAATTTTTCAGTTGAGGGACATTAGGTTGTTTCTATTTTCTGGCTATCACAAATAAATCTGCTATGAACATAGTTGATCAAGTGTTCTTATGGTAGTGAAGCATCTTTTGGCTATTTGCCCAGATGTTGGTATAGTATTGCTTTTAAGATTGCTATTTCCAGTTTTAATTGGAAACCTTGTCAAATGTATACTAAGTGGTTTATTACTAATTTGCCTTGCCTACCGAATGGATCTTTCTTTAGCATACAACTTAATGTGGTTGCCCTGAGTATTTTATCTTGAGCATTCTGACAAGTAAAATAGAATTCAGAGTCATTCCCTGTGACTAGGATTTAAATTCTTAAGTACTCTGATGTGAAGATCCTGATAATATTATCTACTCATTTGTGTCCGATGTTTGTTGGTGTTATATCTTAATTGTGAAGTAGTGGAAACTTCTTCATTATTTTGTCAATAAAGTTTAGGCTTCATGGGTCATTTATTGTTGACTTGTGCCGAGTCTGGTATTCTATCAGCAACTTGCCTTTGCATACTCTATTTCCTTTATTCAGATATATTGTATCCATTTTATATTGAGGTCTTTGATCAAGATGGACTTTAGTTTTTACATAGTTATAAATATGAATCATTTGCATTCTTCTACATGTAGACATCCCTCAGACTAGCACCATATGTTGAAGAAATGCTTCTTTTTGCTATTTATAGTTTTGACTTCTTTGTCAAAAATCAAGTATTTGTAGATGTGTGGATTTATTTCTATATCTTTGATTAAACTCCATTTGTAATGTGGTTTTTTATACCAATACTATTTGGTATTTTATTACTATTGCTCTGTAGTACAGCCTAAATCAGTGAAGGCGATATCTCCAGAAGTTCTTTTATGTCCAGGATTGCTTTAGCTATCCTAGCTATTTTGTTATTCCTTAAGAAATTGATTATTGTTCTTTCAAGGTCTGCAAAGAACTGTGTTGGGATTTTGATTGGCATTGCACTAAATCTGTAGATTTTTTTGGTAAGATGGCCATTTTTACTATATTGTTCCCATTGATTCATGAGCATGGGAGATCTATTCATCTTCTGATATCTTCTCAATTTCTTTCTTCAGAGACTTGAAGTTCTTGTTATACTGATCTATCACTTGCTTGTTAGATTTAAATCAGGGTATTTTATATTATTTATGACTCTTGTGAAAGGTGTTGTTTCCTTAAGTTTTTTTTCTCATTCCATCATTTGTATAGAGGGGGATTATTGCCTATTTAAAAATTAATTTTAAATCTAGCGTCTATCATGAAAGTGTTTACCAACTGCAGAGTTCTCTGGTAGAACTTCTGTTGTCACGTATGTATTCTATCACATGATCTATAATAACTATATTTTGACTTCTTCCTTTCCAATTTGTATGCCCTTGATCTCCCTTATTTGCCCTATGGCTCTAGCAAAAACTTCAAGTACTGTATTTAACAGATACAGAGAGATTTGAACAGCCTTTTCTTGTCCCTGATTTTCCTGGTATTGCTTTAAGTTTCCCTTCATTTAATTTAAGTGTTTTATCAGTATCAGCTTGCTGTATATTTCTATTAGTGTATTTAGAAATGGAGCTTGTGTCCATGATCTCTTCAAGACTTTTTAATATGAAGAAGTCAAAGGTTTTTCACCCTCCATGAGATTATCATGTGGATTCTATTACTTCATTTATATGGTGGATTACATTGATAGATTTTTGTATATTAATTCATCCCTGCATCCCTGGGATAGGGCCTACTTGATTGTAGTGGATGATTGTTTCTAATTTGTTCTTGGATTCACTTTGCAAATATTTCATTGAGCATTTTTCATCAATGTTCACAAGGGAAATAGGATTAAAATTCTTTTCCGTTTATTGAGTCTTTTTGTGTTTTATGTATTTAGCTGACTGTGGACTGCCTAGAATGAGTTCAGGAATGTTCCCTCTGTTTCTGTTTCTTGCAATAGTTTAAGAGTATTGGTGTTAGCTCTTCTTTGAAAGTCTGATGGAATTCTGTTTTGAAACCATCCGGCCCTGGGCTTTTTTGGCTAGGAGACTTTTGTTACCTGATCTTTATTTAACTTTGGTAAGTGATATCTATAAATAAAATCACCCAGTTCTTTTAGATTTTCCAATTTTGTGGAGTATATTTTTTTTCAATTAAGATCTAATGTTTCTTTGTATTTCTTAGGCATCTGTTATTATGTCCCCCCTCTCATTTCTGATTTTGAGAATTTGGATATTGTCTCTCTGCCTTTTAGCTAATAAGGCTAAGAGTTTGTCTATCTTGTTGATTTTCTCCAAAACAAAAACAAAAACAAAAAACAACAGTGCTTCATTTTGTTGATTCTTTGTGTTGTTCTGTTTGGTTTCTAATTCATTGATTTTAGCCCCAAGTTTATTTATTTATTTCTACTCCTCTTTGGTTATTTGCTTACTTTTGTCTAGAGCTTTCAGGTGTGCTAAGTTTATAGTATGAGATCTGTCTTACTCCTTTATAAAGACACTTAGTGCTATGAATGCTCCTCTTAGCACTGTTTACATTTTGCTCCATAAGTTTCCATATATTGTGTCTTATTTTCATTTAATTTTAGACAATCTTTCATTTCTTTATTTTGTCCCTGATCCCAGTAGCAGTGAGTAGAGAGTTGTTTGGTTTCCATGAGATTGTATTGTTTATGTTGTTGATGATGTTCAGCTTTCTTTCATGGTGGTATTATAAGATATAAGGAATTGTTTTAATTTTTTAATATATTGAGTCTTACTTTGTGATGTATATGGTTGGTATATATTGGATATATATATATGAATATGAAGTATATGTTATATATATGATGTATATGAAGTATATGGTTGGTTTTGAAGAAGGTTCTTTGAGGTGCTGAGAAGAATGTATACTTTTCTATGATTGGGTGAAATGTTTTGTAGATATTGTTAGGTCCATTCGATTCATAATATCTGATCATTTCATTATTTTGTTGTTTAGTTTCTGTATTTTTGGCATGTCCATTAATGAGAATGGGGTGTTGAACCTCCCACTATTAATGTATTAGTTTTGATGTGTGATTCAAGCTTTAGTAATATTTCTTTTATGAATGTAGGTGCCCATGCATTTGGGCATAGATATTCAGAATTGAGAAGTCATCTTGGTGGATCTTTCCTTTGATGAGTATGAGTTACTTCCCCATCTATTTTGATTAATTTTGGTTGACAGTCTGTTTTATTAGACATTATAATGGCTACTCCAGTTACCTCTGGGTGTGTTTGCTTGGAAAACTTTTTTTCCAGCATTTTACTCTGAAGTAATGTCTATCTTTGTTGCTGAGCTGTACTTTTTGTGTGTAGTAAAATGATGGATTTTTTTTCTTATCAATTCAGTTAGTCTGTGTCTTTTTATTGGGAAATTGAGATCAATGAGTGGAACGATATTATTATCAAATGATTGCTAGTTTCTGTTATTTTGTTTGTGTTGGTAGTGTGCTTGTGTATAGTTGTGTCATGCATATTTGTGTGTGTGTGTGTGTGTGTGTGTGTGTGTGTGTGTGTATGCTTCCTTCTTTTTGTTTTGCTGGTGTGTATTTATTATTCCTGTGTTTTCTTGGGTGTCAGTACCCTTCTTGGGTGGCAGTTTCCTTCTAGTATCTTCTATAAGACTGTGTTTGTGGACAGAATTTGATTTTGTTTTGGAGCTCTTATTTTCTCCAATATGTTAACTGAAAATTTTGCTGGGTATAATAATCTGGGCTGGCTTTTTGTTCTCTTAGAAACTGCAAGACATCTATCCAGGTTCTTTGGGTTTTAGAGTTTCAGTTGAGACTGTGAGTGCAATTCTGATAGACCTGCTTTTATATTTTACTTAGGCTTTTTCCCTTGCAGCTAGTAATATTCTTTCTTTATACTGTGCCTTTAGTGTTTTGACTAATATATGGCTGGAGGATTTTCTTTTCTGGCCCAATATATTTTTGATCCTTAAGCTTCTTGTGTGCTTATAAACCATTTCTTTTTTTAGGTTAGAGAAATTTTCTTTTATAATTTTGTTGAAATACTTTATGGGCCTTGGATCTGGAAATATTCTTTTTCTTCTATTTGTATTACTCTTAGGTTTGATCTTCTCAGACTGTTCCAGATTTCCTCTGTGTTTTTTGTTAAGAACATTTTATATTTAACATTCTTGTTGACCAATGTTTGATTTCTTTCCTGAGACTTTTCTCTTCTATTTCATGTATTCTTTGGTGATGCTTGTGTAGTTCCTGTACTCTTTCCTTGGTTTTCCATTTCAAGGATTCTCTTAGTTTATGTTGTATTTATTGCTTTATTTCTGTTTTCAGTTTGAGACAAGTTTTATGTATTTTCTTCACCTGTTTGATTGTAATTCTTATATTTCTTAAAATAAATTATTCATTTCCTCTTGAAATGTTTCTGCCATTTTCATAAGATTGACTTAAGACCATTTTCTTGGGCTTTGGTTGTGTTAGATAGCCAGGGCTTGTTGTGGTAGGATAGATGGGCTCTGGTTGTTTGTGTTCTTATACTAGCTTTTACCATATGGTTGTTCCTGGTGGTACTGGTAGGCAACTAGGGATGAAGGCAATGTTATGAGCTGAAAAGATGGAATGAATGGGAGTAGGTACAGTTTATCACTGTTGGATGAACCTTAGTAGGACTTGGCAGGAGGCAGATTGATGTGAGGCTTTTACCTGGTACTCCTTGATGCCTGCAGTCATCCATGAATGCAGGCAGTAATATTGAATAGGCAACGGAGCTCAGAGGATGGGGCACAGCTTACATCTGCTCGAAGTGCCCTTGGAGGACTAGCTAACATGGGATTGGAGGCAGATCTAATCTGGATGTTCTTGGTGCCAGCAGTCCTCAGGGAATGCAGTCAGGATATAGGCAAGAAATGGATCTCAGGGAAGGTTACAATTTTCTGCTGCTGCTACTAGGTATCCTAAAGGGACCTGGAGGCAAAGGGTCCTGGGTCAGAGTCCTATCTGGTTGTCTCAGATGTTGGGAGGCCTCCAGGAATGCCTTTTTCTTCTATCAGGGAACAGGGTGCATATCACTGTTCCTGAGTGTGCCCTAGGGTGACGACCACCAGGAGATTAAAAGATGTCTCACTTTGTCGTCCTTGGTGCCAGTAGGCATCAGAAAATGCAGGCAGAGTCCATAGGCAAGAAATGGAACTCAGGAGACAGGGTGCAGCTAACCACCTCTGTATTTTATTTTCTTACTGGAGTTTCGTGCAGTGTGATGGCTATGAATTGCCTGTTTTTCTGGATTTGTCAGCATGTGTGTTCATGGGAAATGCCTGATGGTAAGGATACTGGGATGAGTTTGAAAAGGTAATTTTGAGGGGGTCATTGTGATCCCTTGAGGATGGGGCCAGAGAGGTAAAGGAAGACCATAACAGTTTGTTGTTTTTTTTTTTCCTACTACCAAGATGGGAGTGATTGAATCTCAGGAACAATAGAAGAAATAAGCACACACCTTCAGCCTATTGGTTGCCCTGGAAGTTGCACCTCTTATGTTAGCATGGATCATCTGCAGGGGTTGTGTCTGGGAGAAAGTAACAACTAGGCATAAAAAGGTTAGAAAGGGAAAATCCATGGCATACACAAGAGATGGGAGCAGGGATATAAGAATGCTACAAGGATGCCCTGCTGCAGAGCTGGGCATGAGTCTAGGGGTTTATATTTGGGGGAACACAGGGAAAAGAGATGGTTTGTAGACAGCCTATGTGAATTCTTAGCATGATAACCTGTGAGAGTGCTGTTGGGAAAAAGTAATGGGGCAGGGCATTGGAAAGGGAAGATCTATCTTTCCTTTCCCACAGAAAATGGGAACTAGTTCTTGTGGCAGTAGGAAAAGCTGCCATGGGTATTCTTTTGCAAAGCTGGGGATGAGACTGAAGAATTGAATGTGGGAAGAGTGAGAGAAGAAAAATTCTTATAAAGATGCAATAACTTAACAAAGTAATTTTTAAGGCAACTCTCTAAAATATAATTTTCCAGTGATAAAATTCATTATGTTATATGTTAAACACAATTTTTATTTTACCTTCCTATTACACGAACTGAAAAAAATCCTATGATCATCAGGACAGGAGAAATTCTTGTCTTGGTCTCAACTGAACCTGCATAATTGAGAGAGGATTTAGATTTAAAATTATATCAGTACATAAATGAAGTTATTTGAAAGGAGTGTGTGCTATAAAGAAAGCTAAGTAGAATAATCTGTAGCATAAGCTAGAGTATGTCATAGCATATGACAGACAGGATGTGTGTAGGTCTCTATAAAGCTGGCATTTTTGATGAGTTCTGAAAGTCAGAGGAAGCTAGTTTACAGAAGACTGAGGAGAGAGCATCTCAGCCACTGGCAACAGTGTCTGTGGGAAGCTAAATAGAAAACAGGAGACTCCATGGTTTCTAGGGAGAGCAGTGGGCTTGGAGCCAAGGACCTCACCAGAAACATCTTATTAGGATTTAGATTCTGTCTGCTGTTGAAAAGTGAACTACTGCAGAGTTGTTAAGGCAGGACATAAAGTATGAGATATCACAGATATTATGGAATCATCACATTTGATATGTGAAGGCAGTTAAATGAGGAGGGACATTAGCAGAAAAAAACTGAAAGCACAGAGGATACTGAAAGGTACTGTATGGAAGAAAAGAAACTGAAAACGTTTCCGGTAAAGGAAGATGTACTCAAAGCACTATATAAGACTCTAAACAGCAAAGATGAAAAATAGGTTCGAGTGATATGTGAAAAATGTTTGTGGTGTCGGGGGGCACATCTAGGAAGTGGAGGAACTAAGGGGGAACTGGTGCATAATGTACTAATAATTTTGAAATTTTGTACTGTAATATTTTCTACTGTTTATGGCTCATACAAATATTAGTGAACTAAAATGTGATTCAAATATTTCAACTATAAAAAAATAATTAAAGTCAATCTTCTGTAGACCAGACTACGTGTATTCTTTCATTAAGTAAAATAGTCAGTTTGTGGCAAAGTATAAAGAGAAGGTTCTAGTTCATTGGAAGAAAAATAAACACAAGAAATATCCCCCTCCACTTTCATGAAGCAACTATTTGGACAGAATTTTCTATTAAAACAAATTTACCATTTTTTTCCTATTATAGATCATTGATTTAGTGTTGTCTTTCAAAACTGTTTACTTATCCCACATCCTAGAACTTTTTCCTTTATACATTTATCTACAAAGTTGAAGTTACAACTGCAAACTATTTTGAGTTAAGTGTGACCATGTTTAAAGTTTTGAGATTGTTGGCTTTGCTCAGGAAGATGGAGGTCTGATGTCAATCCTGTACTTTGTCTCTAAGTTTGAGAAGAGCCAGGTTTTTCAGGACTGTTTGGCTGAGATGGAGGCCTTATTATCTACTACTTTTCCACCTTGCTAGCCTGTATCTTCCTGCTTCTTTATCTGGAGACCTGAGTCTTTAATCACTTTATTTCTATTTTCTTTATCTGGTTTTTTGCTATTTCAAGATTTGTACTTCTGCTGTGAGTCTGAGTTTTTGAAAGATGACCACATCCTTTTGAAGGAAAATCACAGGTAACTCTGTACTCTGTTGTGGTTAAGGATTTTACATTCTGCACCTCTGTATCAATGACTTGTTTTGGCTTTCAGATCTTTTGAGGATTATTGTATATTCAATAGTCAAGGATTTTAGATGCATTTAACAGGAAGAATAGAACACTGTTCATCTTTCTTTTACCCAGAACAGTTATATTCACTGATTTTCATGATGTATTTCTGTATTTCAAATATTTCAAGGAATCATTCACTATTGTACTTAAAGAGAGTGAGATATAAAAGAATTTAATATTTTGAGAAAAGCATATTGTGGCTTAGTATTCCATCCAACATTCTCTGTTCCTTCACACAACCTTACAATCACTGAATCTTTCCTCTTGATTCTATTTTGTTAACTTTTATTTTCTTTCCATAAATGAAGGTAACATTTGTTTCAGGTTTTCTTAAAGAAATTCTTGCAGTCTCTTCTTGTGTGTATATCTCTGTATGAATCTATTCAGAGGGAAATCCTTTTGGCTACCCCATCAGTGCTGTTCCTAGGACAGAGAAGGAAAAACTTACCTTCTTTCTTTAAACAGCAATCAGTTCCAAAAATTATTCTAGATCTTGTCAAACCTCTTTCCAGAGTTTTCTAATAGAATTTTAACATGGTGACATGTGAGGAGAATCTTTTGTCCTACATATGTAGATAATCTGCTTCAAAAACCATAGTTATCTGACCTAAATAGTGATCAGAGAAGTAAAGATGCATATAATCTTGATAGGCTGCTCTACAAGTTTGGTTTTGTTTGGCCAAGCCAAGTACCATTCCAGATTCCATAAGTCTCAGAGAGAATAGTTAGTGTTTCTGTTTAGTATATTTTGAGGTACCTGCAAGTCTAAGTATTTTGCCTTCTGAATGAGACATCTTCCTGTGTTCAAATTAAGCATGTATGCACTAGATGTAATGTGTAGCACAGGTGAGGTTCTGATCACAGAAAAAAATAATAAGTACAATTCTGCATATGAAAACATATCAATAGTTTTCCTAGAAAGAGTCAAATCAAAATGTAGAAAATGTCACTGTGTAAAACCAGACTAAAGTCTCTTATTTAACATTGACTAATTCCATAAAGAATTGACTTCATTATGGACTGACTTGTGACCATAGACATGTCATGTATAATTAAAGGCTGGCCCACCCTAAATATGGGAAGGCAGTTAAATATGAGCAGAATTTCACATGCATTTTTTATATATGTTCAAGTGACTATGTCACTAAAGTTTGAGTATATTCAACCACGTAATATTTATGTGGACACATTGTATATATGTTCGATCATATATGTATCTATGCATCTACCTACCCATCTAACTTGATCTAGAAAAAGTTGTACAAATCCTAACTAGAAAAAGCATGTATTTTCCAGGAAAATGCACATGACTTTTGTTGGGAGCCGACGCCTAGCAGAAAGCGGCTATCATCTTTGCAGCCATCTCCGGCCCTATACCCTGACAAGAGATTTGTTTTTCAACAGCCCACCACAGCTGAGCACACTCTGATAAACATTTTGTTTTTCTCACATATTCTGTTTTGTTGTATAGTGTCCACAGCTGCAAGGCACATGGCAAAGTGCCTTCAGCTATGTTTCCTTGCTTGTACATGGCTGCAAGGCACGTGGTAAATCATCTTCAACTGTGTTCCCCTGCTTGCGCCTATAAATACCCAGGATTTCCTTTCAATAAACGAGACTTGATCAGACTTTCTGTCTTGGTTCCATTCTTCGTGTCTCTTTCCCCTCTATCCCCACTCTTTCTCCTGCTAGACCCTATTTGTTGACTGACCCAAACGGACCGGATCAGACTTTGAATTCCATCTGTATTTTTTTTAAAGAAAGAGAGAATGATAAAAAAAAGAATATAAAGTTAGTTGTATAGAGAGGAGGGGAGAACCTGAGAGAAATAGGAGAAGTAGAGACAATCAAAATATATAGTCTGAAAATAATTCAATAAAATCATAAAACATAATGAAAGCAAAGAAAAGGGATAAAACAGAAAGTTAAACCTGTATTTGACTTATTGGACACTTACACCCTTGAGTAACAATGGTATTCAAAAGGAAAGTAGACTAAATAGTCATGGAATCCATGCACCTGGAATCCATTAGGTGAGTCTTCAAACTCAAAGAATGAAGTAGGTAGAAGCACTAGTAGAAATTGTTCTATTGTTTTGCCTATTTAGTGACATGTTGTGATTGAGATTTTTGATTCTATTGAATAGAGTAATAATCCACATATAGGATATTTCCTTATATTGTACTTTATTGCACATATTGCAATTGAAAAACATTTACATTGTGTCCAGTTTTTCTCTTTGAACTTTAATGTTTTCATCTAATTTTTTTATATTTGAGTCACTTTTTTAAAAGTGGGATGAAAGAGACCACTGTTTCCTTTTTCTACATTCAATGACCACATGATACATTACCCTTCATAAAAGTTTAATGTGGTCCAGCTGTACACACTTTACCTTTATAGTACTCAAATTTCACAATATCTTTATTTATAAACTATAATTTTCCATTATTTCTAATACCAAATTTTTAAAAATATTGTAATTGCAATCTCTAAATATGCCTAAAGAGGCTAGTGTTTTAAATTCGTATTCAACTCAATTATCCATTGATTTTATAACTGATTTTCTTAATAGAACTGCTTGGAGTTGGAAGGTCAGATGAACAGAAATTGAGCATCTAGTAAACAAGTCTCTAATTAATTTGTAAATACAGCAATATCCCCCCCCATTTTCACATACTTGCCTTAATTGATTTTATTTACATTTAACAATTTTGCATATAAGGTTCTGTTATTCTTTTGAAAATAATAATGATAGAAAACAAACAAGAAAAACTCACTAAATCCTTTAAAAGCAATTCTCATTTTTAAGAATCACAAGTAAACATCTCTGTGACTAAATATATTGTCTCAATTTAATTTATCTGGAGTAAAATTCTAGGTACTTCTTTCACTGTGTTGACATTAGACTCATACAGCCCTAAGGCTTTGCTTCTCCTTCCTCCCTTTAGGTGCCTGGAGGCTACACATGGCCACTATGTACTATGGTTGTTTGGTTCCCTCTGCAAATACAGTCTTATTCTTTCCATCCTAACTTGGTTATATTTACCTATATTTTACTTCTTTAACCCTTTTCATAGCTATAATATAATTGCTAGTATCATGTACTGGATTCTTAATGTTGTTGTCTTATTTTATGTGCTAAAATTTCTGTGTAAGCATGGTTTTATTGATTTGTTATTTTTATTATCATTAACCATCAGATCCCCATGTTCATTTTAATCCCTATGCATTGCCACTTCAATATTTCTATCCTGAGAGTTCTGTTTTCTTTTTCTTTTCTTCTTTTTTCTTTCTTGAGACAGGGTCTTTCTTTGTATTCCTTATTGTCCTGGAACTCACTCTGTAGATCAGGCTGGCCTCTAGAGATTCATTTGCCTCTGCCTCCCAAGTGCTGGGACAAAAGGGATGCACCAACATCACCAGAGTCTCCTGAGAATGTTTCTAGTGTAAGTTTTCCCTCAAACTTACAGCATTTTGTATTTTTGTTTCGGTATACTGACTAAATTTTAACTGAATGCCTCAAAATAATCTGCAGATTATTCGAGATTTTGATGCTGTCTTATTCCTCACTTAGAGTTTATTTTCTCATCTTCTAAACAGTGAAGTTTGGATCAGATCCTCCTTGATTTATTCGGATATGAGTCTTATTTGAACTTCAAATGCAGTCTTTGTTGAGGCCCCTTCTGCTCTTTCCACTCATTCTTCTATATAAACCTTTCTTGGGGAGGGTCCACATTTGTTTCGAAATTTCCTCATAGGGGACTCAGTCTTTTACATATGTCTCACAAATCTGACAGGATATTGTATGATCTTAGATTTTCAGTATTTTGCCTAATTCAGCCTTATACATGCCTCTGTCACTGCTAATGGATTACTGAATTCCACATGTAGAAAAGTCATTGCATATATTTACAAAACTATGTTATCTTTTATTTTTGTGACTTTCCTTTCAAGTCTTACAGGCTTTGCTTTTCTGGGGTGATTTCATACTCAGCATCTCCAAAATTTCACACAGTTCATGAAGTTATTCTCACGAATACAAATTGCCTAGAGTCTACCTCTCTATAACCGGGCACTGAGTCTTCATCTCACTTTTATTTTATTCTTTGCTGTTAAGGCTGATCCATAACTATTAACAGTCACATTAGAACATCGGAATCCAGAATGCTTCTCAAGTTCATCACCTGTTGTTCTAGGACACAGTTAATCAGTGATTACAGGATATGTAATATTTCACATAATTTAAGGAAAGGAAAAGGGGGTGTAACTTCTGTTTATTACTGAATAGGATGGAACGACAACTGAACTGTTCTATAATCATTAGTGTTTGACCTTTCACATTATTCTCCCATCTTCCTGAGGAATTTTATAGAAAATTCCTCTTATAGTGTAATGGATGTTTATTCTTCTCATTGACTGCAATGTTCTATTATTAAAAGAGAATGTCTTCATGATAATTTTCTTACTGAACAACAATTTTCATCTGAATCTCTTATAAAATGAGGATTACAAAATTGTGAAATGTAGCTCTAGCTTGAAGCAATCACCAGAGTAATACAAAGTAAAATTGCATAAAAATGCAGAAGCTTATAAAAATCTTTTAATAACTTCCTGTATATTTTGCTCACTTTTTGTTTTTCCCACAGTTGTTTTAACATTTTTAAAATTATATATTTTTTTTACTTTTGAAATTGATTATTTTATTTATTTACATTTCAAATGTTGTCTCCATTCCTGGTTTCCCCTCCACAATTCTTCCATCCCCTTCTCCTTTGCCTCTAAGAGGGTGTTCTACCCACCCACTCCTGCCTCACTCCTCTAGCACCCCCTTTTGCTGAGCTAACAAACCTCCACAGGACCAAGTGCCCGCCTCCATTTATATCACATAAGACAATCTTCTGCTACATAGGTAGCAGGAGGTATGGACCAGATCATGTATATTCTTTGGTTCGTTTTTTTCCTGGGAATTCTGAGAGATCCAGTTAGCTGATATTGTTGTTCTTCCCATGGTGTTTCAATCCCCTTCAGCTTCTTTAGTCCTTCCTGTAACACTTCCATTGGGATCCCTGGGCTCAGTCCAATGGTTGGCTGTGAGTATCTGCATCTGTCTTAGTCTTGTGCTAAAGCCTCTCCGAAGACCAGGCTCCTGTCTGCAAGCACTTCTTGGCATTGGCAATGGAGTTGGGGTTTGGTGTCTGCAGATGGATAATTCCCTTTATGGGGTGGTCTCTGGACAGCTTTTCCTTCAGTCTTTATTCCATCTTTTGGCCCTACATTACCTTTACACAGGAATAATTCTGGGTTAAAATTTTGAGGTGGGTGGGTGGCCCTATCTCTCAACTGGAGGCCATGTCTATCTATGGAGGAAGTCTCTTCAGGTTCTATTTCCCCTCTGTTTGGTATTTAGGCTATTGTCATCCCCACTGGGTCCTTGGAGCCTCTTGCATCACCTAGCATCTGGGACTTTCTAGTGGTTCCCAAACTACCACTGCATAATATTTCTATTCAGTTTCCTTGCCCTCTGGCCTTCTCTCTTGTCTCTTTCCATACCTGATCCTGTCTCCCCCTTTTCCCTTCTCCTCCTCTCTCCCACTCAGGTTCCTCCATCCCTCTACTTCCCATGATTATTTTGTTCCCCATGGTAAATGCAAGTGAAACATCCACATGTTGACTTTCCTTTTTTGTTAAGCTTCTTATGTTCTGAGTTGTATCATGGATATTCTGAGCTTTTTGACTAATATGCACTTATCAGTGAGTACATACCATGTATGTTCTTTGGAGTCTGAGTTACCTCACTCAAGATGATATTTTCTAGTTCCATCCATTTGCCTGCAAAATTTATGAAATTGTCGTTTTTAATAGCTGAGTAGTATTTCATTGTGTAAATGTACTGCGTTTTCTGTATCCATTCTTCCATTAAAGGACATCTGGGTTGTTTCCAGCTTCTAATTTATAAATGAGACTGATATGAACATAGTGGAACATGTATCCTTGTTATATGTTGGAACATCTTTTGGGTATCATCCCAGGAGTAGTGTAGTAGAGTCTTCAGGTAGAACTATTTCCAAATTTCTGAGGAGCTGCCAGATTGATTTCCAAAGTGGTTATAATAGCTGAAATCCCCCCAACAATGGAAGACTGTTCCTCTTCCTCCACTTCCTTTCCTGCATCTGTTGTCACCTGAGATTCGGATCTTAGCCATTCTGATTGGTGTGAGGTCAAATCTCAGGGAAATTTTTATTTGTGTTTCCCTGATGACTTAATGTTGAACATTTCGCTGAGTGCTCTCAGCCATTCAAGATTCGTCAGTTGAGAATTCTTTGTTTAGCTCTGTACCCAATTTGAGTTATTTGGTTTTCCTGGAGTCTAACTTCTTGAGTTCTTTGCATATTGTGGATATTAGCCCTCTATTGGATGTAGGATTGGTAAGAATCTTTTCCCAATCTATAAATTGCTGTTTTGTATTACTGACAGTGTCCTTTGCCTTACAGAAACTTTTCAGTTTTACGAGGGCCTATTTGTGAATTCTTGATTTTAGAGCCTGAGCCATTGGTGTTCTGTTCAGGAAATCTTCCCCCATGTGGATGTGTTCAAGGCTCTTTCCTACTTTCTCTTCTAATAGATTCAGCATATCTGGTTTTATGGTGGTCTTTCATCTGCTTGGACTTGAACTTTGTACAAGGAGAGAAAATGGATCAATATGTGTTCTTCTACATGTAGTCTGCCAGTTGAACCAATACTGTTTGTTGAAAATGCTTTCTTTTTTCCACTGGATAGTTTTGGATTCTTTGTCAAAGTTCAAGTGATTATAGGTGTGTGGGTTTATTTCTGCGTCTTCAATTCTATTTCATTGATCTACCTGTCTGTCTCTGTACCAATACCTTGCAGCTGTTTCTACTATTGCTCTGTAGTACAGCTTTAGGTCAGGGATGGTGATTCCCCAAGAAGTTCTTTGATTGTTGAAAATTGTTTCTGTTTTCCTGGGATTTTTGTTATTCTTGATGAAGTTGGGAGTCACTCTTTTTGTAATGGTAAAGAATTGCATTGGAATTTTGATGGAGATTGCATTGAATCTATAGATTGCTTTTGCTAAGATAGTCATTTTTACTATGTACATCCTATCAATCCATGATCATGGAAAATCTTTCTATCTTCTGAAGTCTTCCTTGATTTCTTTCTTGAGGCACTTGAAGTTCTGTTCATATAGATCTTTCACTTACTTACTTAGAGTTAAACCAAGATATTTTCTATTATTTGTGAATATTGTGAAGGGTGTTGCGTTCCTAATTTCTTTCTCAGCATATTTATTTAAATTTATGTTGAATAATGCAGAGATCATTTTGTTTGTGGTAAGGCACTTTAAAATTTATAAAATTGTGAAAAATATGATTAAGTTGATTAATTAAGGAAATATTTTATCTCATTGAACATGGTTTAAATGTTGAAAAGGTAAATTATTGCTTTACATTTTTACATAATTATTCAAGTAGATATAGAGTAATTTAAACAAAATATGTATTAAATATTGAAATACTTTGTACTGAATATTGAAATTCCTTGGCTTATTTTTTTTCTCTCAAGTAATTATGCCATATAAGATGTTTGTTTCATGTATTTTAAGTAAATTAATTTTTGTTAATTATCCAGTGAAACATAAATTAATTCAATTCGAAGTGAAATTAGACACACCCAATTCAAGGCTACTTTGAGTTATACATTTATAAAAATAATCCACATATAGTTAGCAAAATTGCTTTTATATAAAAGAAATTAATTCCATCACTGGTACATAGAGGAGTAAGTATCATTTGTATTATTTTCTAATGTAGTTGCAAGTGTGAATGTGTATTTGTGTGTGTGTTTGTGTGTGTATGTGTGTGTATGTGTGTGTGTATGTGAGAGAGAGAGGGAGAGAGAGAGAGAGAGAGAGAGAGAGAGAGAGAGAGAGAGAGAAAGAAAGAGAAAGAGAAAGAGAGAGAGTCATTGTGTTAATTTTAGTTTTTACAAGTACAAGTTCTACAGTATTGTAGGTTCTAATTTTCTCCAAACCTTGGTGTCCTCTATGACCAATTCATCAAAAAATTAACTATTTGTATTACTTTAAAATCTGAGGAGACCATTTGACTTTAGAATGGACAGACAGATGAATATAGATTCCCTGCTTATTTTTATGATATTCTTCCTTCTAGGATTAGTGAAATACTCAGAGCTGCAGAGCTGTGACTGCTCTCCTAGAAGACAGGGTGTCTGAGTCAGAGATATTCCTGGTGAAGGAGACTTTGACTGAGAGGGAGATGAGAAATCATAGGAGTTTCTGTAATCTGCAGACTTTCAACATAAGCTGTTCACTGATTAAGTAACCAGAAAATCTTGGCAACAAATCTACTTCCATCCACTTAATTTATTTCTACATTGTTGCTAACTGTTTTATTCTATCTGTGGATAACAACTACAGGTACTCTAGAAGACTATCACCCAAAATGAGAGCAGAATTGTCCTTTGAATTTTTCCAGTCTACTACGTTATTAACACTGATTTACATCCAGTGTCTCATACTGGGTTTATGTGAATGAAAATCATGAAGAAGTCATTTATAAATTCCTTTGTTGCTTCTTTCTTCTAGCAAGCTGCTGTTGAGATAAATACTTGCCACTGGGGGTTTTTACATTTCATTTCATAATTATTAGTGGGTACAATTTCTTTAAATGATTATAACGGTTTCTTTTTCCATTCACCTTTGAGTTGAGACACATTGTAATGTTTTTGTTGAGCCAACTATTAGCTATATTAAACAACATTGCTATGGATACTCTTGCATGTTTATTTCTTCAAATGATTTTTAATTATCTGGTATAAATGTCTATTTTATATTTTGTTAATTTTAGTAGTATTTCTTCCTTTTCTAATTTTTATATTATTTATTATTACTATGAATCATTTACGCAACATAATTTGTTTTAACATGATATTGTCACTCCATATGTATACTTCAGTCTTATTAAGCCCCTGAAATAAATATTTTAACTCTGTCTTAATATGTATATATAAATGCACTCAAAATATTTCATAACAGACTTCAAACACAGAAGTAAACAATTTTGATTGAATATACCTAAGAATATATTTTCAGTTTGAGTAGGTAATGCTTTCTCATGACACATACAAAACTAAATAAATAAATGTATCAACTTCATTGAGTGTAAAGTTTATATATCAAATCTACTTTGATGTAGGAAATGGATAGATCATTAAATTACCTATTGTGTCAGATGCATACCTGTACTCAGCTTCTTAATTCCTATGTAAGAGTTGAGATTGCCATTTCAATAAAGTATAAGGGCCTGAGGGACAACGATTTAATCATTGGAAGATTTAAACATTTGCTTAGTAGATGTTTCTTTACATACGCTTGCTTTGGGATTCTTATATTGACTTCTGTCTTAGTCATTGTTCCATTGTAGTGAAGTGACCCCAAGATATAGCAACTTTTACTAAATAAAAGCACATGCTTAGGACTTGCTTATGTTCTGAGGTTTAGTTCATTATCATCATGGTGAGAAGCATGTAGACAGACATGGTGCTGAAGAGGTAGATGAGAGTTCTATATTTGGATTCACAAGCAGCAGGCTGAAGAAGACACTGAACATTGCTTAGGCATATGAAATCCCAAATCCTACCTCCAAAATCACACCTACCCCAACAAGGCCATACTTTATCATCCCTGTCAAGTAGCACTACTCTGTAATGACCGAACACTCAAATATACGAGCCAATACAATTCCATTCCTATTCAGTCTACCACATCATATCTCATGGTCCCCATAGGCTTATAAACATATCATAATACAAAGCTTCATTCTATCCAACTTCAAGAAGCTCCATAATCTAGCACAGTCTCAACACTGTTTAATAGCCCAAAGTTCAAAATTTCTTCTGAGACTCATGGTAATTGTTGGGAGCCATAATGGGAAAAGCTAATAATTAGCAGGTGATCATCCTGAAATGCTTGCCTCAGATTATAATCTGCGACAGGTGCGCCACATTCAGCAAGGCTGTGTGGAGATATTTTAGGAAAAATCCCTGCTATTGATATGCTTTTCCTATTATTATTATTATTAAACATATGTAACAATCACTAGCAATAGCACACTCCTTTGGAGCAGATCTCTGCAGACCCAAGAAGATGTACTGTCTTGTAGTGATGCTATATAGACAAATAGACGACTTCTTAAGTCTTAATGATGACCCTATAAGAATTCCTAAAATTATATCAATGATTATTTAGCTCTTTTATAGTGGGACTGGTATTAAGTCCCTTTCTGACAATCAATACTGCTCTGAGAACTCTTCCAGTCTCCCAAGTGTCATGGTTAACAGCTCTTAGATAGTAACCAGACTTCTCCTGCTCAGAGCACATTCCAATGTGGTTGTAAAACAATTAACCAAGGGTCACTAAAAGGGAACTCACGATTTATTATAGGTGCTAGGACAGAAGAGAAAATATTGCTTGGGTTTATCTATACAAAACTTCACTAATTTCTTAAGTTATAGTTTTAAACCTTCGATGAACCTGTGGAGCTAGAAAGGTGATGGATGTTTAGTCAGATAATTACTCCTAATGGATATGCATGTAAACATTTTCTGTTGTAAACTTGTATTTCAATTTATGATTTGAATTTTGGTGTGAGCTTGTGATGAACTTTGTAACATGTGATCATGTACTCTGAATGAGGTATAAGACAAAGGGACTTTCGTTAGCAGCCCGCTTTTTTCCTCCTCTCTTCTCTACTCTTCTCTCCACTCCTCTCTCTTCTCTCCCTCTTCTGTCTTCCCTGCTTAGAATCTCTCCATTTAGGACCTTTCCACTTTTTCTCTTAGATAGCTTTCATAGGAAACTTTTTTCACTTAATAATAAACTGTGATAACTTCTTTAAGTGTCGTTTTCTTCCTGCACCTCAAACTAACAGATCTAAGTTAGAGCCTGGCAGCGCCTGCAGAGAGGGTACAAAGGCCATTTGCCTAATCCTCTGCTGTCCCTGGCTGAGGCCAGAAACTGCACTTTCTGGAGGATACCAGAGGGCGGGCCAGCTACAGTAGCCTAACCCTAAGTCTTACCCTCGGCCTACCTTCTTCCCATTCCCGGGTGGGGGGGGGGTTGCCTCAAGAAGAACCAACCCACTGGAGGAGACAAAAGAAGATCACCTTCAGTCTCTCAGAGCTCCAAGGGTTCAAGTTCGTTTACTCTGTTGATCTTCCTGTGCAGTTCCGTGGAGCATACCTAGTCTACACAGATCTACCTCCATGGGCTGAACCTAGGCCTCCCTTCACATATGTTGTAAATGTGCAGCTTGGTTTTCATGTAGGTCTCAAACATCTGGAGTGGGGGCTATCCCAAAACATGCAGCCTGTATATGGAGTATGGTCTTCTAAAAAAAAAAAAAAACAGTTGTTCAGTTATTCATGGAATATTATTTTTTTTATATCTCTTGTATTCAGTTTGCAACTACTTCATTGAGAATTTTGTATGTATATTCATGAGGGATACTGGACTATAACTTATATATTTTTGTTGGGTTTACACTTGATTTCACTATTTCAATATTATTTGCTTTGTGAAGGAGCTTATTGAGGTTCTGAATTTTTTTAAACATAACTCAAAAAGTATTGCTTGTTTGAAGGCTCTATAGAATTCTTGTATAAGTATATCTGACCCTTGGTATTTTGCTTGTTTGTTTCTTTTCATTTTATTCTGTTTGAATGCTTTTTAAATTTTTTTGATTTGCTGAAAATAAAAAAAAAAAAAACAAACAAATAAACAAATAAAAACACACACACACACACACAAAAAAGAAGATCACCTTCTCCTCCCACCGTGCCTTGACAGGCTCCCGGCAGGTAATGTCTTAACTGTAATCCCCTATAAAGTCAAAATAAAAATGCAGATTATATTATTCCAACATACAATGGCACAAAATATTCATTATCATTCTATATGGGAGGAAAGTAAACAAAGAGAGGATATACTAGACTTACCAACTTTTGTTAACAGGAGAAGATGATTCAATAACCTTTTAACTGATTATTCCAAAACCTCTTTCATGGCCAAAGATGCCAAGCTCTGTTGCTTGCTGGATCCAGAACATGATCCTTTGATTTCATTTACATCTGCATCAGCTTTCTTGTTTTCTTCACTACCTAATCTTGACTGTCTTGGAACTCACTCTCTAGGTCAGGCTGTCCTTGAACTCAGAGATTCTATTTCATTCTGACTCTACCTCCAGAGTGCTAAGGTTAGTGATATGTACCACGAACCAAGCCCTAACCTTTTCCTTAATTTCTTTCTGCAAATGGCTATCTTGCCGAAAGCAACCTACAGATTTAATGCAATCCCTATCAAAATTCCCACTCAATTCTTTACAGAGATAGAAAGAGCAATCTTAAAATTCATTTGGAATAACAAAAAACCCAGGATAGTGAAAACGACACTCAACAATAAAAGAACTTCTGGGGGAATCTCCATCCCCCATTTCAAGCTGTACTACAAAGCAATAGTGATAAAAACAGCATGGTATTGGAACAGAGACAGTCAGGAGGATCAATGGAATAGAATAGAAGACCCAGAAATGAACCCCCATACCTATGGTCACTTGATCTTCAACAAAGGAGCTCAAACTATCCAGTGGAAAAAAGACAGCATTTTCAACAAATGGTGCTGGTCCAACTGGAGGTCAACTTGTAGAAGAATGCAAATTGATCCATACTTATCTCCTTGTACAAAGCTCAATTCCAAGTGGATCAAGGACCTCCACATAAAACCAGCTACACTGAAACTAATAGAAGAGAAAATAGGGAAAAGCCTTGATCACATGGGCACAGGGGAAAAGTTCCTGAACAGAACACCAATGGCGTATGCTCTAAGATCAAGAATTGACAAATGGGATCTCATAAAACTGCAAAGCTTCTGTAAAGCAAAGGATACGGTCAACAGGACAAAGCGGGAACCAACAGATTGGGAAAAGATCTTCACCAACTTTACATCTGATAGAGGGCTAATATCCAAGGTATACAAAGAACTGAAGAAACTAGATTCCAGACCATCAAATAACCCTATTAAAAAATGGGGTAGAGAGTTGAACAAAGAACTCTCAACTGAGGAAACTCGAATGATTGAGAAGCATCTAAAGAAGTGTTTAGCATCCCTAGTCATCAGGGAAATGCAAATGAAAACAACACTGAGATTCCACCTCACACCAGTCAGATTGGCTAAGATCCAAAACACAGGTGACAGCAGATGTTGGCGAGGATGTGGAGAAAGAGGAACACTCCTCCATTGTTGGTGGGATTGCAAGCTGGTACAACCACTATGGAAAGCAGTCTGGCGATACCTCAGAAAATTGAACATGGTGTTACCTGAGGACCCAGCTATACCCCTCCTGGGCATATACCCAGAAGATATTTCAACATGCAACAGGGCCACATGCTCCACTATGTTTATAGCGGCCTTATTTATAATAGCCAGAAGCTGGAAAGAACCCAGATGTCCTTCAACAGAAGAATGGATACAGAAATTGTGGTACATTTACACAATGGAGTACTACTCAGCTATTAAAAATAATGAGCTCATGAAATTCTTAGGCAAATGGATGGAGCTAGAAAATATCATCCTTAGTGAGATGACCCAATCACAAAAGAACACACATGGTATGCACTCACTGATAAGCAGATATTAGCCCCAAAACACACAATACCTAAGATGCAACGCATAAACCTCATGAAACTCAGGAAGAAGGAGGAAGACCAAAGGGAGGTGCTTTTGTCCTTTTTAGAATGAGTATCAAAAGATTCAACCAGAGCTCCCAGGATCTAAACCTCCAGCCTGAGGACAGGGGCAAGCTGTCCTCTGTGAGGCCCTAACCAGCAGCTGACTCAGACAGATACAGACATCCAGAGCCAAACAGTGGATGGAGCTTGAGGACTCTTATAGAAGAATAGGCGGAAGGATTGTGGGCCCTAAGGAGATAGGAACTGCACAGGAAGATCAACAGAGTAAACCAACCTGAACCCTTGGAGCTCTCAGAGACTGAATCACCAACTGTGGAGCATAACCAGTCTACACAGATCTACCTCCATGGGCTGGACCTAGGCCTCCCTGCACATATGTTGTAAATGTGCAGCTTGGTTTTCATGTAGGTCTCAAACATCTGGAGCGGGGGCTATCCCAAAACATGCAGCCTATATATGGAGTATGGTCTTCTAGCTGGGTGCCTCATCTGGCCTCAATGGGAGAGGAAGCACCTAGCCTCTCAGAGACTTAAAGTGGCAGGGTGGGGAATACAGGAGGAGGGGGTACTCAGAAAACAAAAGAATGGGAAGGATTGTGGGAGGGGTGACTGGATGGGTTATAAAGTGAATAAGCAAAAAAATAAAATTAAAAAAGAAAAAAAAAAAAAAAGCTTAGCTGAATGGGGTTCTACTTCCTGAGGTCACAACCTTTATTCCATTCACCATTAGGCCAGAGAATAAGAAGGAGCCAGAAGGTTAGAACATATTTCCAAAGTTAATATGAGGCCAGGCAGAGCAATTCAGTCTAGAAGCCTAGAAAATCCAGATTGGATCAGTTAGCCAGGAAAATAAGATTATATGGGTTAGAAGTTCCCAGGCCTAGGTCTAGGGATAGTTAGAACAGAGAAGGAAAACTGGTCTCAGCCTTAGCCATGTATTTTCGTAGCTTGGATAAGGCTCTCATCTCATTACTTCATCAGTGAAATACATTTACAAAATATCTATAAAAATACATTTTTATTTGGATATTTTCAGATTGAGACACTAAACCCAGGTACCTATACTTTAGAGAAAATGTTAGTGTTTAGTGCATTGTTTCAAAGCTAGTACCTATCATTTTCAGGAAATGCTAATTTTAGAAAATGAATAGTCTTATTTCTATGTGGCAAACTGGGTTTTGAGTTAAATTGGAGACTCCCTTTGCTGATTAACTACTAGATTATAAGAGGTTCAAGAATAATGGCCCTGCCTGTCTTGACCAGCCTGATAGGAAGGGTAGTACATGCTAATTGAAACCCCTACAGGTATTTTAGATACAGATGTTTCTATGATGAAAGGAAGGCAAGTTATTCATCCTAGACATTTTTGTTATAAAAAGGCAATCATTAAGCATCTCTTACACATTCTACAGCTCCTCTGCACTAATAAGCACAAAGCTCTAGGACAATGAATCTACCTGTAAACATGCTTGTCAATTCTAAGGATTATCTTATATGACTAATGCAATTTCCTCACTTATATTTGTACTGCAAGATCTGTGAACACCAAATACAGTAGTTCCCTCTCAACACTGAGACAGGACTTGAGTATCTACTTGAGAAACCACCAGCATGAACTGAACAAGAGGATGATACACATAAACTTAACTTTATCTTTCCCATATTTTTAACCAAAGATACACTACTCCTTTCTAATTTGATCACTCATTTCCATATCTCATTGATATTATTATACCTACAGTTCAGAACTATCAGTTAATGATTAGGCAAGATTTCAAGCATTATTAATGTCTCAGTACAATGTGTGTGGTCACTGGCCTCTAGAAAAGAGTTACACTGGAGAGGTTCCATGGGCATGAGGCTGGTGTTAAACCAGTGACAGCTGTTACAGTGATGCTAAGATGAAGTGAGGGAGAACAATTCTCAGACTTCGGAGAGGAGTTATCACTCAGAGCAGACTCCTTTTCATGACGTGATAAATAAATAGTCCCAAGCATCTGCAAAAAACAGATACTGGCTGAGCAGGATTTTATGACATAGTTTTATTGTCATATGGAAAAGCATATTTACAGAGACAGATTCATTTATAAGTTTCCTATGTTAACTCTAGATCTGATGCAACATAGAGTCTCTTGAGAAGGAGTCCTTGTTGAAGGACTGCCCATAACAATTTGGCCTATGGCCATGTCTGTAAAAAAAATCGCTTGATTGTCAATGAAAATACAAAGGGTCCAGCCCACTCTGAATGACAGCATTCTCTGGGTAGGTAACCCTAAGTTATATAAGAAACGTATTCAAGCATGGGGCTGTGAGAAAGTGAGTGAGTGGTATCCCTTAATCGTTTCTCCTTCAAGTTAGTCTTGTGCTCTTTTTCTGAGATCCCTCATTAATGGACTCCAAACTGTATATTGAAATACATTCCTTCCATCTCTAAGCTGTTTTGGACCAGTGTTTTTTGTTTTTTTTTTCTTCTTTTTTTTTTTTTTCAAAGTTATAGAACAACAGGAATAGGCATTCAGTGATCTACAGGTGACATTCAAACTTGGCATATTTTCCATGTGGTAATTTTTTGGTTTGTCTTACTATATTTTATTTTGTTATATTTTGATATTTAAAAATAGCTAAAAATTGCCCCTAGATCCGTGTTAGTTTAAGCTCATCTCTGTAACATTTTTTTTTTAAAATGTGTACTTTTCTGTGAATATTAATTCAGACATTAAGGATGCCTCATTTCAATCCAAGTCCACTCTTAATTAGTTGACAGATGACGTTTTAACCTTAACCTGGCTTAGCATCTGTATTTGTAAAATATAGATTCAACATCACATATGAGATGTAAAAGTACATTTGAAGGACTTGGTACCTCATATGCACACTAGGACTCCTCATTTTACATTGTAGTCTCTCTTCCACAGTTTGTGCCAGCTGGATTGTTGAAAGCTCAATTCCTTTCTGTATGTTTCCCAGGGACACTGGAGACTTGCAAATTTCCATTCAAAACAGAGATGTAGTAAATTTGCTTCCTCACTAAAAACCAAGTCATTCTCCTTTTCTATGCAGTAGCACAGTCACCTGAACATTAAAATTGAAACAGCTAGCTTTTCTATTATACATTCGAGTTTCTGAAGATTTTGAAATCTTTTATATGTGTCTGCTGATTCTCTATATGGGACCCATGTGCTTACGGGTGATCATGAGGCCAGAAGTAATCACTGGGATCTCATTAATCGGAGTCAAAGGAGGTCGCAAGCCACGGGTAGTGACACTAAGAAATAACTGTGGGCCTCTACAAGAGCAGTAACTTTTCTTAGGAGCTGACGCAGGCTTCTTCTCTCTTACCTTTTATTAGTTCAGTTGACAATCAAACTTTGTTGACACCACAAGGTATCCCAGCATTTCCATATGCCTTGCTGTGTTCATGTGCTTTTCTATTTCAATATATCTCTAAGTTATATATGATATTTGAAATTTTCTTCCCACCATATCTTCAATCATTCCCTTTCCTAGCACAGCTGTCCTTCGATGACTTTCATAGCATCATATTTGCATGTGCTTTTTAGTAGCATTTCTTGCACAATGAATGCTTTTGGTAGTTCACTTATTTGAATTGACAATAAAACCTGTTTTCGTTTTCTTGTCTACAGTATGCTATATGCTTTTTTCAATGTATAACTCATAATATCTTTTATCACCCATAACTCTTTTATGTCAGGATTATGGCTTCTGTTCACCTGTAATGGACATGGATAATGGATATTATTAACCATAGGAAATGTTAAAATCAGAGATCAGGTTCATATCTAAGTTGTATGATTCCATTACCTACCAGATCATTTTAAATATTTTTCCTTCTGGATTAATCAAGGTCAATGTCTTATTAAACTCTCCACATCCTCTCTATTCTGTAGTCATAGCTATTTTCTAGGACAAATGAACATGTGATATGTATTTTATGATATCATAAATATTAAATATTGTTGTTTTGAATGAAACATGAAAACAAGAAAAAGAAACACAAATTTAACATATCATTTGCTCTAGATAGTTTCCATGTAAGTGAAAGACAAGTGCTTTGTAGTCAAAGGGAAGTTAGAAATTTGGTGGGGACCCATTACTTCATGGGATTGATTCAGCATCAGGGCTTCAGGAAGGTCACAGTGTCTGATTATGAGGTACTGTGGGTATAGAATCAGAGGATTTAGAGGGGTCCTCTGAGGAATGACTGTAAAGATAAAAGACATGCCTATGCTACCCTGGCAACTTCCCTGCTTCACTCATGATTGCATCAGATTCAGCCTGCATTTTGATAGTTTCACTTAATATTATCCAGTTTTCTTCTAAAGTTTGAGCTGTATAAGATTACATAGGCCAAGTTATGAAAAAAAATATCTATTTTTACATTCAATTCACACTTACCAAGCAAAGAAATTTGAGGATACCTCACTTTGCCGTATGGAAAATCCTCTCTAAGTCATTTTAGGCTTTTTATTCTTAGGGACCATCTGGTGCAAAGTCTGAGATTCTAGTTTGAAACTTTTAATTTATAATATTTTTTCATTGCATATTTTCAAATCATCTGTCTTCTCCTTTTTGTTTATGGTTTAAAGTACAATTACTTCCTTTCCTCGCCACCATGCCCCAGTTGGTAGTTATGCACAGATTATGGATAGTTTCAGAGTGCTTTCCTATTAAAAAGATCCTTGAAGACAATCAGTGAGCTAGAAGAAGCTGAGGAGGACGGCAACCCTGTAGGAGGACCAATGGTCTTAATTAACCTGGACCCCTGAGATCTCTTACATACTGGAACACCATCCAAGCAGCATACAACAGCTGATATGAGGCCCCCAACACATATACAGCAGAGGACTGCCAGGTCTGCATTTAGTCAGAGAAGATGAACCTAACCCTCAAGAGACTGGACTCAGGGAGTTTATAGATCTGGTGGGGTGGTAGTGGGGGATGGAGACATCCTTGTGGAGACAGGGAGACTGGGAGGAGGTATGGGATGTAGAACAGTCAGAGGATGGACTGGGAGGAAAATAAAATCTGGAGTTTAAAATTAATTAATTAATTAATTAAAAAATAGAGAGAGATAGAGAATCAGTGATCTTTGCCTGAGCCTTTGGTGAAACCACTGAGCATACAACTTCATGGGGATAAACCTAGGGTCCATTTTATAATTCACTCTGACTTAGTCTCTTCACCAACAAAATGAAGTACTCAAATTTGTTTGTATCATCTTCAAAAACCTGAAGATATTTTCATAAAGAACTAATGTTTGTGTTAAACAAGTCAAATGGGAACTATGCTTTCTTTTAATCTTTATTATGGTCAAAGTTAACCCAACATACAGAGAAGATTATTCAACCATGAGCTTTTATTTAGGAGCAAAGATTACAATATAGGACTCACACATAGGCTAAGATGGCCTCTGGCTTGTTCCTCATGCAAAGGGAAGTTTGAGAGTTTTTCAGATAAAGAAATCTTTCCAAATTCCTTATATCTCTAGCAATCTGATTGCAAGGTTAATATACATGAAGCTTGCCCTAAGGTTCCTTTGACAACTGCAACAAAACAAAATTCAGAGGTACCTTCTGAAATATAAGACATGGTGTTTTACTTGATTGACCTCAAAAGACAGTTTTTAGAATAATTGTTGATGACTTGAGTGTCATTTTCCTGTGCAAATTTAGCTGTGTTTTATCTAAACAGGACATGCATATTTTCATATCTGTGCCTAGTTTCAATGGACCATACAATGTATAAAATCTCCATGGACCTGATAAAATTCCATGTATTTATTTTTGGACACAAGAATGGCATACAAAACACCACTTAGCAGTCTAAGAACAGAAGGTGACTCACACAGATGCTTCAAACACAAACTCCAGTAATTACAACCTGACAAGTTTTTTCACGAAACATTTTCCTATACCGGAATACAACGATTAAGATAATTCTATTTTTCAGTCTTTTATATGGAAATCACAGCCTAACATATCTGTTCCTAGTGTTCTAGGTGACTTTTATCAGATGACTACAGAATGATCCTCTTAGTCCTCTATTTTAGTTCCAAATAAGCTGAGTTGCTGGAATGTATTAGGAAAGTGGAATACTGAGAAGTTACATTTGCTTTGGTCCTTCACACATACTTAGTTTTCCCTTAGGCTCTTAGAAACCATCTTCTCTTCCTCAAGACATGGTAAGGTTCTGGACCAGGCCATACAAATCCAGTTTTAGACCCCTCTTACAGTTTAGAATTTCTCCCTGTTCTTAGGTAGGTAGAGAATTGAGTCTGAACCTCTCAACTTTCTCTGAACTTCTGATTTTTGAGTCAATTAAGTGTTCTTTGTGATATAGCAGCAAAATTCTTTCTAAAATATGGAGAAAGACATGCATATTTTAGTGTTAAATTTGTTTTACTTTTAGTTGTTAGTGATTTAGCTGCATAATATGTGTTGCCATAATCTACACAGAAGATGGGTGTCTCTCCTGCTGAGTTAATTTCATCCTAAACTTTAGAAACAATAAACATAGACAATGACACACTTTCTGCCACTTTCAGTATCGTGGTGCTGATGGTCCTATGTCAGACATGGCTCTTAATACAGTGGAGATGGTTTTAAATTATCTTCCTGCAGCTGTATTACTCAATTAGGTGCTATTTCTTTCCTATGTGCTTAGATATGATATTAAGAGAAAGGAGTAGTTTACCTGTCCTTGACAACCAAATAACCAGAGACTGAGAATACACCAGTTTTTATTGTACCTAGAATTTTTTTCAATGAAAAGATAGGAAATGCTGAGGAATTTTAATGAAAAAGCAGTTTGTCATGTAAGGAAGGTCATCACCATCTCTGGTGGTCTGAATAGAAATGGTCCCCATTGGCTCATATATGTGGATGCTTATTCATTATGAAGTGATACTACTTGACAGGGATTAGGAGGCATGGTGTTGTTAGGGTAGTGTGGCCTTGGTAGAGGAAGTGTGTCACAGGTGGTGGGCTTTAGGGTTTCATATGCTCAAGACAGGCCCAGTTTAATTTCTTCCTGCTTCCTGCTGCCTGCCAATCCAGATGTTGATCTTTTAGCCGTGTCTCAGCTTGAGTGCACATATGCTTCATGCCATAAAGATACTGAACTAACCACTGAACTATAACCCAGCTCTAATTAAATGTTTTTCTTTATAAGAGTTTACATGTTCATGGTGTCTCCTCATAGTAATAGATGCCCTAACTAAAAAAAAATGTACCCAGTGATTGGGGGATTGCCTTGTCAGGGAAGACAATTCTTGTTCTGGAAGAATATTTAATCCCTGGGAAGTTTGGACTAGAAAAGTAGGCTTAATAGGCAATATAATCGGAGCATTGAAAACAGTAGTGTTGAGGGTGGTTTGAATTGTGGGGCTCAACTTAATATGTTTCAGGGATGAAAGTATTAATATGTAGCCAAGAGATCTTGTGATATTTTGATGAAGATGGCTGTTTTTTTGTCCTTGTCCAAGAAATCTGCCCACGCTAAATTGAAGAGTTATAGATTAACAGCTTTGGTAGATGAAATTCCCAGATATCCCAGTACTGGCTGTGTTGTTTGGTTATCAGTGGGCACACATATGCAGATCTATAACAAAAAAAAGAAAGCTGAACAAGAAAAAATACAAATGTACAGTATGAGAGTCAGAGAAACAGGAAGAAAAAGTTTAAAGAAAAGTCTGATCTTGAATGGAATCAAAGAATCAGTTCTCAGTCCGTGGATCCTAATTTTTGGGGGGTTGTATATCAGATATCTTGCATATCTGATATTTATATTATGATTCATAGCAGCAGCAAAGTTGTAGTTATGAAGTAGCAATGAAACAATTTTTTTGGTTGTGGCTCACCATAGTATGAAAGACTATATTTACGGTTACAACATTAGGAAGTTTGAGAGCCACTGGAATAAACGGAGTGGTGGCCTCAGGAAAAAAATCCCACCCAGTAAGCTTCCAACTTGTAAAATGGAATGGAAGAACATCTTAGGGTCAGATGTGATAACACAAGCCTTTAATCCCTGTGCCCAAAAGACAGAGGCAGTCGGCCACTGGAATTCAGAGTTCAAAGTTAACTTGGTCTCTAGAGTAAGTTCCAGGAAAGACCAAACTTAGGCAGTGAAGGAAACCATGAAAAACAGAAAGTTCATGCAGATGTAATTGAATTACAAGGCCATGATCCAGCCTCAGCAAGCAGAACTTGGCAGCTTCAGCCACATGCTTCTGGCTTCAATGTCAAGAATACAAGAAAGGAGTATCTCCATTGCCTCCCCACAACTAAGGAAAACCACTGAGGTCAGGAATGTCCCTGAATGGAGACACAGAGAGGCCTTTGCATAAAGCTGTGAAGGTGAAACCTGGAGATGCCGGAGTTGCTGTCAAGGAGAGCTGCTAAGAGAGATTGGAAGCAGCTCAAGAGAGAGAATTCTACAGTCTACAAAGCTGAAAGGAGTTGAAGCTGAAGACTGCTTTGCCATCAGACATGGAGATGCAGAAATTAAAGTTTGCTCTGTTGATTTTCAGATTTGTGTTTGTCCAATATTTTCTCATTATACTCCACTGCCTCCTATTTATAATGGTAATGTATATTCTGTACCATTGTATGTTGTAAGTATGCCATCTGATTTTTGATTTTGTTTCATAGGGGGTTACAGTTCAGGGACTGACATGTGTCACAGAGGAGACTTTCAACTTTGGACTTTTAAGCAGTCTTGAGACAGTGATAGACTAGGGAGATATTTGAAGTAGGTCAGAATGCAGTTTTGTATTATGATATGTTACAAGTCTATGGGGACCGAGAATGGAAAGTGCTGATTTGAATAGCATTGGCCCTCATAGGAACATATATTTGAAACTTGGTAATTAGAGTGTGTTACTTGACAAGGATTGGGAGATATGACTTTGTTGGAGTAGGTGTGGTCTTTGTGGAGGAAGGGTGTCACTGAAGTAGTTTTGGGGGTTTCAAAAGTTCAAGCCAAGTCCAAGTGTCTCTTGATTCATGCTGCCTGCTGATCTGTATATTCAACTCTCTCCAGCTACCATGACTACTGTTTTGCCACCATCCTTCCAATCATGATGACAATATACTAGATCTCTTAATTGTAAGATAGTTCCAAGTAAATGCTTTCTTTTATAAGAGTTGCTATGCTCATGGTGTCTCTTCATAGCAATAGTAAGTCTAACTAAGACACTATCTTTACAGCTGAACAATGAATTAAGACTTAAAAAATCAACTAGCAGTTTCAAAGTTGGGACAGTGAAGAATATATAAAGGTAACTAAGTAGTCAAACACACAGGGGAAAATGCCAAGGTACATTCTGAAAGTGCCACCAGTGTCAATTATGTAGATTAGGGGTGAGAAGTTAAATGAAGGGAATAAATTCAATATACTGGGACCCAACAAGAGGATTTATAAGGCTTATATTGGAGTTAGCCCATTTTGTGTTGACAGTTCTCACTACATATTTAAAGTACTGGGTAACATGAGGTGTAATTTGTTCTTTAAAATATCACTTCTGAGTCGGGGACATGACTCAGGGAATCAAAGAACTTTCTGAATAAGAATGAGGACTAGAGTTCAAATCACTAGGACCAATGAAAAAAGCCAGACATGGCAACAAACGTTTAGTCTGTAACTCTGGAGTTCTGAGATACAGGTTGGAAAGTCACGGAAGTATGCTGACCATCAAGCCTGTCTGAAATGGTGACTTTCCAGTTCAATGAACGACCCTGTCACAAGAGAATAAGATAGCAAGTAACAGAAGAAGATACCCACTGTCCTCTCATAATATTTTCAGGACATTATGAACTAGAGATGTACATATGTGACTAATGAGATTAACAATCTTAAAGAATTGGTTGTGAGATCCAGATAATATCATTGATTTATTATAGACTTGGTTCACTGCAGGGTGGTTAGCTTGCACGTGGGTGCGGGCATGGGTCCTGTTGGGTGGAGTTGTAGGTACCCACGTGTCTTCCCCCCCCCCCAGGGGCTCAGGAAGACACAGCGCAGAAATTTGACTGGGCCCCCGGGCGGATGCTGGTCTGTGAGAAGCCGCTCGGGCTCCGCCCAGGCATGGGGAGATTCTCAGTCTGAAGTTCCACGGTGCCAGGGCTCTTGAGTGGACCCGGAGCCAGTGGTCTCATTCTTGAGCTCTCGGACACTGCTGGTGACCGTGGAAGAACAGAGACATGAGAGGAATGAGCGAAGAGAATGAAGCCCCGACAGCTCCCTGCAGGAAGGAGACTATTGGTTACTGCACTCGCCCAGCTCTGTCGGTTTGCTGGGCTAGCTTGCTTTAATTGGCAGCCTCCATGACTAGAACGTAGAGAAGCCCTCCACGGGAGATTAGGCTGTGGCTTGATACTCGGAGGCCTCCTCCACGGTTCTCCACAGCAGGCCCCAAAGACATGAGGAAGTCCATGGTTTTAAAGGGTTATTGTCATGGTGGGAAGGTAGATGAATCTGACTGTACCCCTGCACCCCCAGGGCAGTCTTTGGTTAAATACCATTTGTAAGGAGGAGGGTCTGGGAAGGAACACTTAATTGGCTATGCCCTCTGGCCTTCAAGTAACTCATTAATATGCCCTATACGACTGACAGGGACTGATCAAATGAAGGTCTTAGATCATGTGTCAGGAGCCTGGAGTCTGGGAACCTAGTGAAATATATGTAGTCCTTCCCTCGCAGGCATAGGACACCTTTCGGTCTCCGGCTATCTTTAGCCAGTTCTCTCCCAGAAACCAAGCCATCCTTTCATGGTCCCACAGTTTACAGTATATATTTAGTAAGATTATCATTGTCAATACTGTAGCTATTTAGGCACAAGCCATGACTAGTAGAAATACAGGCAATGAAAAGGAAGAGTGAAAGCAGAGTGGATGGTGGTGGAGGAGAATGAATGAATGAATGAATGAGTTAGATAAATAAAGCCAACAAAGAGGCTACTTTGAGACAGCTGGCTTTCATGGTCGAGGCAAGAACACATTCACTAGCATTTGTGCTAAGCACTATGATTTATTAGCCAGTGCAGCTCTAACCACCTTATATTTAATAGCCCATTTAATCTTCACAAAAACCATTGTGAGGCACCTGAGGAAACGGCAGCAATGAAATGAACACTGGAGAGTAAATTGTTTGAGGCAATCTCTTTGTGAATTCCTGAATGTCACCACAAGTTTCAGGACCTGATGTAGGCTTTGGAAGGAAATCCTTAACTGTAGATGCCTATTATTCATGAATAGCAAGTTAAACTTACCGTTAAAAAGAAAAAGAAAAGGAAAACAAAACAGTAGAACAGTACTTGCTTAATATTTTTGGAAGGTGGATTTCAGGTTGTTCTTCCCCACAGAATGCCCAAATCAAATAGTCAACCACTTATAGATGCATATAACGTCCTTCTTTTTCTTTTACCATCTCTAAGTTATAAGACATAATACCAAAGTAAGTATGTGTATGTCAATGTGAAGCTACTGTTTAGGCAATGCTGACAAGATAAGATTGACATATACATGTTTCAAGCAAGTAGATTTTACCCAATTTCTTATTTCAATGTCAATCTTATTTATTTTATTTATTCCTTCACAATGAATATATGTATATGTATACGTATACGTGCACCTGCAGGTGCATTCATTATTCATTCTCCTCCTCCAGCATCACCCACCCCTCTTTCTTTCTCACTTTCCAATTCCTGTGTTTCTAGTAGTCATGATTGGTGCCTAAGTAGCTCCAGTATTGACACTGATAATGTTTTATTAAATATCTACTGTGTAACAAGTACTATGATAAATCAAATATTATCTGGGTCTTCCAACCAATTCTTTAAGATTGCTAATCTTATTATTCACATATGTACATCTCTAGTTCATAATGTCCTGAAAATATTGTGAGAGGACAGTGGGTATCTTCTTCTATTACTTCCCATCTTATGCTATAGAGGCTGCGTCATTCACTAAACTGGAAGTTCACCACTTCAGACAGGCTGCTGGTCAGCATGTTTCAGTGACTTTCCTGCCTCTGTCTCACAACTTCAGAGTTATACAAATCCAAAACATTCATTGTCATATCTGACTTTTTCATTGGACTTAATGTTTTCAACTCTAGTCCTCATTTATATATCTGTCTATCTGTCTGTATGTATGTATATATGTATTTACATATGTATGTATATATCTGTATCTATATTTATATATCTGTATCTATATAGATGTAGAGATATAGATGTAGATGCAGATATAGGTATAGATGATGTAGATATAGTAAGTCACTCTTTGATCAAAGTCTTCCTAATTATATTTTTTCATCTTCTTTCGCTTTTAATAAAAAATACTTATTCCCAGGTCAGCTTCATATTTTCTTGCATTTTTAAAGGTGTTTTGTTTTGGTTTTGTTTGTTTGCTTTTCATGGCCTTTGGCATTTGAAAGGAGATGCACATATGAGCATGAAGGCATATATTTATTTGAGTAAGGCCACTGTATCATTGTAAACAAAAGCTTTCTCTCCCCAGAAAACTTTAATTTCCTTTAGTTTCTTAGGAAGACATAAGTCTTCCAAGATATGTTTGCTGTTACCTGGGTAAATCTTTGCCTTTAAAGCCCTCAGATACAGTGGAATGACTTTATCATCTTTGTGTTTGACAAAAGATGATGTCCATGCATATCAGAGCAGAGTAGCATTATAATGTAGATGATGGTGACTACTTTTCTACCTCACTACCTTTTAGACCCTACCTGTAGGTGACGTGAAGTTTGAGCACATAGGAGGACTCAGTCACCTTCCAAAAACTTCTGCTACCATGGCCTCTAAATAAAATTCAACTACATCGGGTGCCTTGTTTCGAGTTACATATCCTGAGCTTTAATAATGCCTTCCTTTGAATGGTGGGTTACTCATACTGTTTGCTCAATACTACAACAACACTGAGAAGAAGAAAAGTGTTCAATCATTCAAAATGATGAAATGGTAATTTATTAAGAGCCTTGACTACTGAACCAACACATTATTGATTTCCAAATGTCGATATTACCCTGTGCTTTCTTATAAAGTGTGTTTCCCTGAGGGAATTCCTACTTTGTGAACAGAGTACAGATCATGCCATTTAGTCCCCACTAAAAACTTATCAAATCATGCATTATAACCCAGCTAATCTAAGGTCAGGGCAAACCAACTGTCAAGCTGGATTTGGCAAGAGGGGACAAAACAATCATAAGGACGTAGCTACTTATGTGACCCTTTAGCACACATCCATCATTTCCTTTACACAGGTACTATGCTATGACTATGTCTTTCATCCATTTCTGCCTGCAAGTTTTAAGGAAATTTCAGCTTAAGGAGTGGAAACAAGGAGGATTTTAACATTATTATGAGGCAAAAAGGCACATAAATATACACGTGTAGGGTTGATAGCTTAGGATAGTAAAAAAATAGACTCATTTCAAGAACATATTTAGGAGAGCTAAGACATGATACCTTCCCTTTACAGTATTTCAAATTTGTGTGTGTGTGTGTTGGTGTGTGTGTGTGTGTGTGTATGAGTGTGTGTGCACCTGCACACATTCAGAAAATAAGGACACTCAATTCAGGTAGTTTCACAAATATTGTTTGGCCACAGGTTTGTATTCCTGCACAAAACACCATGACCAAGAAGCAAATTGGGGAGGAAAGGGTTTAGTCAGCTTACACTTTCACATTGCTGTTCACCACCAAAGAAACTAAGGGCAGGAACTCACACAGGGCAGGAACCTGGAAGAAGAACCTGATTCAGAGGCCATGGAGGAATGCTGCTTACTAGTTTGCTTTCTGGCTTGCTCAGCTTGCTTTCTCATAGAACGTAGGACTACTAACCCAGGGATGGCACCAACCCACAATGGGTTGGGCCCTTCCCCCTTGATCACTAATTGAGAAAATACATTACAGCTGGATCTTATGGAGGCATTTCCTCAAGGGAGGCTCCTTTCTCTGTGATAACTCCAGCTTGTGTCAAGTTGATACACAAAACCAGCCAGTACAGAGAAGTACTACAATTTGAAAAATCAGAACTTCATCTTCAATAATTTCTTTATAGAATCTATCCATCTAAGGAACATATATATCTGAATATACTATTGCAAAAATCAAATGCTTTCCTAATGCTACCTTACTAACCATTCCTGCATCTAGTCTGAAACCCTAGGTTAATACCAGGGTATTTCTAATGTCCAGGTTCTAGCTACCTAAGACTCACTCTAATGGTCATTTCATAACCCCATACACTTTTGTTCTTGGTTTTAGGACCTTTAATAAACCCTAGTAGCTGCTTAAGACACTGTATGCTACTTTTACGTTATGCTTCCTCCTCTCTAACATAAATCAACTATATTTTCTTGTCTATATTTACAACCTGATATGATACCTGGTTATCCTTGAGATGTAAAATTATGCCTTCAAATAGATATAGATATAGATATAGATATAAGAGATATGTAATCATTTATTATCCAATGTTAATACCCTGAAACACAATTCAACACCTACTATAAATGCTACATCTTTCTCCTCTGAAGGGAATTATCTTCATACATGAAGTAAAATTTTATGTTTCATTTTATATATTTATTTACTCTATCAAACCCAATGATCTACCATGCTGAGGTGTAACCTCCTCAATTTTTGACTTTGTCAACACTCCAAACATTGATCAGATGCTCATCATTTTTTTAAACACTGCTTTCATATATATGAGTTATTCTAACAATTAACTGCCCAGGTGATACAAAACCACAGGACTACTGTAAAATAAAACTAATTGTATCAGCTACTCTCTTGCTTCTTTGATGATAATGTTATGGTCCCCACAGGCTTTGTTCACATGTCCTGTCTATATTAATCATTTCTCATGTTGTAATTTTTGAGATACCATGTAGCCTTGGCTGTCCTGTAACTTGCTTTGTAGATCAGGCTGGCCTTGAACTCATAGAATTCCATCTGCCTCTGCCTATAGAGTGCCTGGATGTAAGGCAGGCAGCAGGCAACATCTTAGCCAGCTTATTTACTTTTAAATATTTGGTAATGGAATTCATTTTTCATATCATATAACCTTTAACTAAGAGCTTAGTTTTGATAAAAAAGCTGTCATTTTTTTCAACAACTGCATGCACTGTTATATGTGCTCATATATCTTATTAATTCATTTCCTATCTTCATTACTTCTTTGACAATTGCATGTAACATATATCTATCATATTGTATTCATGCCTTATCAACTCTTCCCAGATCCCCCTTTCTTCCATACCCATCCAACTTTCAGTCCTCTTAAAAGTCAAAAATGAAGTCTAAGTTCAGTTCCTTGAATATCCTTGGATACATGGCCTTCTAAGGTGTCACTCTCCAAGGGCTACATGTTTTGATAAAACCATCTGGTCCTCTCTCAGAAAATAACAATTTCCAATAGCTCAATGGCTAGGTTGGTGTTGTTTGCCTAACTCCCTTCTCCATGCTGGGAGTTTGGTCTGGCTTGAACTTCTACAGGTTTTGTTCATACTGTCCCAACCTTTGTAAGTTCATGTGTACAGATGCTTTGTAAAACTCATTGTTGTTTAAACCAAAACAAAAACAACAGAAAATTAGGACTCAGAAGTCAAATAGCTTGCTTAATATAACTTGATTATTTTTCTGCAACAAAAAATTCAAATCTTCCTGATGCTCATTTTCATGTATTTAATTTTGTTATAGTTAACACTGGAACAATCTTCATATATAGTTTTTATACTTTTGAATTATTCCCTTAGGTTAGTTTACAAAGATCAATGCTGTAGATCAATAGCTATAAATATGCTTTTCAGATCTATTGATGTAGGCTGAAAAATAAAGTAGCTCAAAGACACTGGGTGTAGTTCCTATAATATTCCTTGCTTATTTCACAGAAACATACCAGGCTAGGCTGAGTCATGGGGTACCAGTGACATGGTAATTTTTATGCCTTTGAACACATTTTCCAAATGTAACTGAGAATTTTTATTTGTATTTTTCAACATTTATCTTTTACCACTTTCCTATTAGTATTCTAACATATCCCCCAAAACATGAGGAAAAACTAAAATGTATAGTTTGTGATCTGTGAATGCCAATGTATGTGTTCATGTGGTTTCCTGTGTCTATGTATGTACCCGAACACTGGTATGTGCTGTTTGTATGTGTATGTCTGTGCTTGTATATATGTGTGGGTTTGCAACTATATGTGTATCTGTATGCCTGTTTGTATGTATGTGCATGTTTATAATATATATGGATGAGTTTGTGCCTGTGCATACACATAAACAATAGCAAAGATCTGTAATTCTTTCAGTGTTGTAGAAATTATTTAATCTCAAATGGTGGTTTCTAACCTGTCTTCGATCATTCACCTCCCAGACAAAAGACATCCAATCTTTATATTTATAGTAACTCCAAGTTATAATTTATAATTTTCTCCACTCTTATTCTGGCTGGCCAGCCCACATGGCCAGTTCTTATGATCCCTTACCCCATGGTGTCTCCTTCCTCCTCTTTCTGTTCCTTCTTTCTCATGGTCTCCTGCCTCCCACCCCAAGACTTGGAATCAAAAATGCTGCCTATCTCTCTTCTGCCAAGCTATAGGCTATACACACCTTTATTCATTAATACCAATCAGGGATAACTTGGGAAGCAAGTTACACAGCATCACCTAGGTCTACACGAAGTTTCTCTTGTCTCTGGGGCCAAGCAAACCTTAAGGTCCAATATTTAGCATTACAGCACATAGCAAAATACCAAACCTCAACACTTTAGAAGATGCCTTTGTGTGTTGAGCATGCTCCTTTTATTGGTCTTCTAGCAATAACGACTGATTTGCTTGTAAGGAGTAGGATGCCCCCCTGATTACTTCACATGTTTAGAGTGTTTTGGGTGACATTAACACTGGTTATTTTTTCTTCTTGATCCTGAGGATGAATCATAACCATGGAAAAAGTGTCAAAACAGGTAGAGGGCAAATGTACCAAGAAGATTTTCTAGAAATACTGAAGAAGTAGTGGTCTCTGTGATTTCTAGCCATTTTTTCCTCTTTTTTTTTTTATTGGAAATTTTTTATTGGAAATTTTTTTTTACATTTTAGATGTTCTCTCCTTACCCCATTTCCCCCCCTCCCTCCCAGGAACTCACTATCCTTCCCCCCTCCTCCTGCCTCCACGTTGGTGTACCCCCACCCACCCTCCCCCGTATCTCACCTCCTCACCCTCGAGTACCCCCCCCCTCACGACGTCCAGCCTTGATGGGACCAAGGATCTCTTCTCCCACTTATATATAGCTCCCTTGCATATATAGCTGGAGCCATGGGTCCCGCACTAAGCACTCCCAGGCTGGTGGTTTAGACCCTGGGGGCTCTGGTTGGTTGGGATTGTTGCTTTCCTCATGGTGTCTCAAATCCTCTCAACTCCTTCAGCCTTCACTCTATCTTCTCCATTGGGAACCCCATGCTCAGTTTAATGGTTAGCTGTGAGCATCTGCCTCTGAGTATGTCAGACTCTTGCAGACCTCTAAGGAGACAGCTATATCAGGCTCCTGTCAGCATGTACATCCTGACATCCACATCAACCTCTACCTTTGGTGACTGCACATGGAATGGATATCCAGGTGGAATGGTCTGTAAACAGTCTGTCCTTCAGTTTCTGTCCTGCACCGTGTCTCCATATTTGCACCCTTGAGTATTTTGTTACTCCTTCTAAGAAGGACTGAAGGCTCCCCTATTTGGTCATCATTCTTCATGAGCTTTATGTGGTCTGTGAGTTGAATCTTGGGTATTTCAGGCTTCTGGGCTAAAATCCAATAATCAGTGAGTGAATACCATGTATGTTCTTTTGTGATTGGGTTACTTCACTCAGGATATTTTTCTAGTTCCATCCATTTACATAAGAATTTATCAAATTCATTGTTTTTAATAGCTGAGTAATATTCCATTGTATAGGACAAAACGGCAACCAACAGATTGGGAAAAGATCTTTACAAATCCCACATCCAATAGAGGACTAATATCCAATATATACAAAGAACTCAAGAAATTAGACTCTAGGCAACCAAATAACCCTATTAAAAAATGGAGTAAGGAGCTAAACAAAGAATTCTCAACTGAGGAAATGCGAATGGCCGAGAAGCACCTAAAGAAATGTTCAGCATCCTTGGTCATCAGGGAAATGCAAATCAAAACAACCCTGAGATTCCACTTCACACCAGTCAGAATGGCTAAAATAAAAAACTCAGGTGATAGCAGATGTTGGCGAGGATGTGGAGAAAGAGGAACACTCCTCCATTGTTGGTGGGATTGCAAGATGGTGCAACCACTATGGAAATCAGTCTGGCAGTTCCTCAGAAAATTGGACATATCACTACCTGAGGACCCAGCTATACCACTCCTGGGTATATATCCAGAAGATGCTCTAACACATAACAAGGACATATGCTCCACTATGTTCATAGCAGCTTTATTTATAATAGCCAGAAACTGGAAAGAACCCAGATGCCCTTAAACAGAGGAATGGATACAAAAAATGTGGTACATTTTTTCCTTTTTAAAATTTTGTTTATTTATTCATTTTACATTCCAATATCTGCACCCCTTTTCCTCCTAGTCCCTCCCTCACAGAGCTCCACTTCCAGACCCTCCCCTTCTCCACCAAGAGTGGACCCCTAGGTATAACACTACCCTGGAAAATCAAGTCAGTAAAGGATTAGGCACATCTACTCGCACTGAGGCCAGACAAAGCAGCCCACTTAGGGGTACAGGATCCACGGACAGGCAGCAAACCAGGATAAGACCACACTCCTGTTGTTAGGAGACCTTCAAGAAGACCAAGCTGCACCTATGCTACATATATGCAAGAGGGCCTAGGTCCAGCCAATGCCCACTCTTTGATTGATGGTTCAGTCTCTGGGAGCCCTCAAACATTGTTAGTTGACCCTATTGGTCTTACTGTGGAGTCCCTATCCTCTTCCTGTTCCACAGTTCTTCTCCAAACTCTTCTACAAGACTCCACTATCTCTATCTAATATTTGGCTCTGAGTATTTGCATCCGTTTCAGTCAGCTTTTGGGTGGAGCCTCTCAAAGGACAGATACGCTAGGTTCTTATCTGCAAGCATAACAGAGTATTATTGATAATGTCAAGGATTAATGTTTGCCCATGTGATGGGTCCAAATTTAGGCCAGTCATTGGTTGTTCATTCCCACCATCTCTGCTCCATTTTTGTCCCTGAACATCTTGTTGTCAAGGCACATTTTGGATCAAAGATTTTGTTGGTGGGGTATTGTACTTATCCCTCTACTAGAAGTCCTGCCTGGCTACAGGAGGTGACCACTTCAGGTTCCATCTCTCATATAAGGATCAGCTAGAGTCACCCCCATATACTCTCTGGTGCTTCCCTTCATTCCAGGTCTCTGAAAAGTCCTAGAGATGTCCTCCCCTTGCCCACTGCCAAATCCATTCTCTCTTTCTGCCCTCTCTACACCCTCTTCCGAGTTCCCCTCCCCTTCCCCTCTCTGTCCCAGTTTCCTCCCTCTGATATCCATTGTATTTCCTCTTCTGAGAAAGATTCAATCATCCTTCCTGAATTTAATAAGAATTCTTCCTGAAAAAAATAAGAATTTTTCCAGGTGTCCCTAAGCAGAGAGAAAATATTATAAAATATCTACTAACTCTGTGGTTATGTACATAAAATTTAGTCATGTTTTAATATAAATCAAACATCTTCAAAGAGAAAACATCTTTGTGTAAGATTTGGAATTTGCATATGATCTGACATTAAGAACACAAAGTGGTTCTGGTGCTAGACTTCAATGTTAGTGAATTTTAATATGCTTTATATGATAAACTCATGGAATGTACAGAATAACATTTGCTTAAAATTTATCTTCTACCAAATGGAGTTCATATAAGAAGTCTGTAGGCTATTATGAAAACCAAAATATAAACAAACACTTATTTTTTTATGATCTTAAGTATGTCCCTACCCTCAGAATAATTCTAGGCCTTGAAAGGACTCTAGTGTTGGGTAGTGATGTCTTTCTGATCAAATCCTACCAGGAACTAGGCATGTCCTAGAGTTAACCTAATATTATCTCAGTCTTAATCACATTATCCTCTCTTGAAGCTTTTGTATTCCCTAGCTAAGCTTAGAGGTACTCAGGTACCTATAATTCTTTCTTAAAGCTTTTTATCCATATACTTCCATAGCTCAGATCTAGCCAATAGACAATGGGATGTTTCTTTTATGAAAAGAAGGCATTTGATTTTTAACTTTTGTCCTTATTCTGTTTTTCTGTTAGGCATCATGAAGAGAAGAATCTGCACTTCTTTCTCTCCAGGCCCTTGATCATTCATCTGCTGAACTTTGGTTTTTATATTCTTGGTCTGAGATATAAGATGTTAGCTTCTTGGTTACTTATGTCAGTAGTCCTTCCTTCCTTCCCCCCTCGGCCCCCTGCACTCCTAACTGAGTAATTTCACTAGTGTTTTTGGAATAATGATGTTGCAGTAATCTCTGGTTTTATATTGAAAATGTTGAATAGAATTTCAATTATTTTAATTATTCAGTATAATTTATTTACTAATCTTTAAATTGTATCTTCAAAACACTGAGGTTATATAACAGCACAATTTCTGTTCCTTGAACTGAAACCTAATGTCATGAGTGCTGAGTTCATGCTTCTTTTGCAGATTTTGTGCTTACAAAGATCTTGCTCAATCCCAATGCCTAATAAATAATCAGCCATTACTATTATGTCCATATTGCTACTACCCTTTTTAAGATGATATCATAGAAACTGGATGGACATAGTTTATCTCATTCATTTAGTTCTTAATATCACTAAAAAGTCTATATTAGAAATTCACATTTTTGTATTTATAGAGCTCTATTATTTCATACCACTTCAGTCCATGTACATTGACACATGTGGATACCTTGCTAGTAAGTATATTATAATTACTGATTATAGGCTAGAGAGTTATTTATATCTGAAGATTATATAGTAATTAGATGTGAAGCTATTATGGGAAACTTGGCACTAGCGATGTGAGCAATTGCTATAAAGCTATAAGTGTGTACTGTTTAATTTTATGATTATTTGTACCATATGAAAGAGCAAGTTGCCAAAAAACAAACCAGAAGGGTATTGTGAATCTGTTATCCATGTCCTTTTAATAATGTGATGCCTTGCAGTGCCAAAAGCACAGATTGCTTGAGTTTCAAGGATGGAGGCCTTGAGGGCAGAGTTGGGTTTAGAATGAGTGTTTGTAAAGTAAGCACAATGAACTTCTGGCAGATAAGATATCTGTGTGCTTGAGTCAGAGGGAAATTGTACACATGAGGGTAAAGGTCATTGTGAGTTATTCTGTAACAGTTTTGAATGTCTGGTAACAGTTATTATATTTATTGATGTATAAATGATGATACAAACCATTGAGAATGAGTGAGGAAAATAGTAAGAGTAGCAATGTGTGTCTTCCTTGTTAACATGTAAGACTTCACCACATGCCCACATCATAGATATGAAACAGTAAATCCTAGGAAAAGAATCAGCCTCTGTTTACACAAACACCTTTTGATGAAAAAAAAAAAAGATTCAAATGGAAAATCTGCCTGCAGGGTTCTCTGTGTTATCTGTCAGAGACCAAGAGTCTTCAGGTGCCAGTGGCTCAGTCTTCTGCCTGCTTCCTTTCCAATGCTGTCAGTGAATAAAGCATACAGCCTGTATCCACAATTCCTGTTCTTTATTCTCAGGAAGGGAAGTCAGTTCAGTTATCAACTCTAGCTGTTGTCAGACCTGACCCCTTCTTCCCTTTATAGAAGGTGTTATCCCTTCTTCAATCACATTCCATTTATTTACAAGCATAAAGAAATAAGCTTACGCTTGTATTGAAAAACATCAGATCATATAGACTTTCCAACCTCACCTCATGAAAGAATGGTCTGTGGTCTCTCCATACATATGGGCAGATAATTTCACGCACTAACCTATAGTGACCAAACTGCTTCTTGCTATAAGATGTTAATTAATTAATATTTTGGCAAATTCTTTATTATGATGTCTTTTGGAAAGCTTTTGTTTTTGATGTAATTGAGCAACAGAAATATGTACACAATTGTTGCGTGCACTTTCATAAGTTTGGTATATATATATATATGTGTATATATATATATATATATATATATATATATATATATTCACAAAATCATTGGCATAATTTGAAGTAATCCGTGCCCATCATTGTGTAAAGATTTAGTGCTTTTCTCCATTTTTTTGTTATTACTTTTGCAAAACAGCATGAATGCCACCATAGCCTACATACTCTAGGCGAACAGTAAAATACTTTTAACTGTATTCTCTGTTATGCAAGAGTTGATTAGAAGTGGCTCATGTTACATGATTTTAATTTTATATCCAGTGAATGATTTCACTTTTCCTCTCATCTCTAGTCTCTGGAGTCAGCCATTTTATTCTTTACTTCCATAGCTGTGTATTTTTGAAATATACCATAAGTTGGATTAAAAAGGTGACATGATACTGCCTAAAGACCTCCATAAACACTACACAGAAAAACATGAAAGAAAAATCCCAGTTAGGACTAATGAGTCAACCAAGTTGCAGAATATAAAATATGAAGAAAACTCAATTGTTTTCAATTATTTTCTAACTAATAACAACAATATTAAAACAAAACTAAACTAAACTAAAAAGTTTTCAATAGCTTAAAAAAACCCAACCAAACATATGATTTTAATTTTAGTGTAGTTAGTCAAAACTTATACCACAATTTACAAAAGAATGTGGGACTACAATTAACTGGAAAGATATCCCATGCTCATGGTTTAAAAAAAAAAATCCTAAAATGATAATATTTTCTAAAATACAGACTTCATTTTATGCTCATTAAAGGAAAAATTCTGTTTTTTAATAAAACTGTTAAGACATACTAAAACTCTTATAATTAAGTAAGGTGGCATTGAGGATAGAGGTATAGCTTGGTGGTTAAGACCACTGGCCACTCTTTCAGGAAATGGGGGATTATTTCCTAGACACCACATGGTAGCTCATACCTGTCTGTAATATAGTTTTTTTAGGCTCCAATGACTCCATTTTGGTTTCTGCAGACATTGTGTGCATGTGGTAAACATACTTACATACATACAGGCAAAACCGCCAAACACATAAAACAATAGAGCATTTATAAATATGATATTGACATAAAACATAACAGAGTAATGGAACAGAATGCAATTACACAAAATAAAAACATACAGTATGCAAAATAAAAATATATATCAATGGACCTTTGATAGGGCTTTCAAGACTATGCACTGGATAAAAATAATTTCTTCAACTGATGATAAAGGAACTAGAGATTCATGGGCAAATGTTGAAACTGAACAACGATCTTACATGCTACACAAAAATCTTTTAAAAAAATGAAGTACTCTACAGAAGTCCTCTTCAAAGAATGGCCTCTGCAAATAGACATGCTTGGATTCTACTAGCTCCTCCATTTTTCAGACTATTGCCAGTCCTCTCTGCTATACTTTGAACTTTTTTTTCTCATTTTGTTCACAAATTTTGATAGATTTTCTAGGTGATAATAAAGACCCTATATTAGTTGAATAAGTAAACAATAGACTAAAACAACCCAAAACAGCAATTCCTTTTAATTTTCCCAGTTTATTAGTATACTGACATATTCTTCAATCTCCTGATATGATGATGTAAAAACCATGAAACAGACACTTGCTTGACTTTTCCATTGTTTCAAACTGAAAGTTGTGGATGCTTGATAAATAAAAATTTTAGAAATGTACTAATAATTTTTCAGAGTGTCAAAAGAGGAGTTGGTAATGAATGGAGAAGGTATGTGAGAATAAGGAGGAACTAGCATTTGAAGAAATAGAAGGACAGATCTTCCTTCTTGGCTCAGTCACTGAAAGTCTTTGGTTGAATTTGCAGAAGCAATTCTACAGTGATATAGTCATTTCATTTATTCAGTGCATTGGCTTATATGGATGTGTGTGCTCTTGAATAGTGGTATTAGCATGTATTAAACTGTGTGTGCAAAGGGACTACTATGCCAAACTATGCCTGGATATTTATGCCTTTGTAAAGAAATGCAAATAAATGCTAATTAGTTTCTGATGCCAAGATAAAGGGAAAAGAATACAAAAGTATTGAGCATTGGGTTCTATCATATGCAAGCAAAAATAGGGAGAAGTTACATATGCCTGATTTTATCTTCACATATATTTCATAATTACGGATTATGTATGACAATCAAAATATAAACTTTTTTTTTTTTTTTTACCTTTTAAAGGAACAATAGGAATAGACAAGTGAATCACAGGTTCATATATCCTCTATGTATGAAGTAGTTCCCTAGGAAACTTCGAGTGCTTTTAGTCATTAACAGGCCAGGGATTGATAAAATAAGTGTGAATCATTATCAGCAGATGATTTTCCAATCAACACAGTATGTATCTGTTTTGTGAAGATGATGAAAGAGTATAGAAAAAGAACTATGCCATGTTGCATTTGATAAAAGGCAAAGTGGCAATTTTACAATGAAAATGAAGACACATCATACCAAAACCTATGGGACACACTGAAGGCAGTGCTAAGAGGAAAGCTCATAGCTCTAAGTGCATACAAAAAGAAACTGGAGAGAGAACACACTAGCAGCTTGACAACTCACCTGAAAGCTCTAGAACAAAAAGAAGCAAAAACACCCAAGAGGAGTAGACGGCAGGAAATAATTAAACTCAGGGCTGAAATCAACCAAATAGAAACAAAGAGAACTATACAAAGAATCAATAAAACCAGGAGCTGGTTCTTTGAGAAAATCAACAAAATAGATAAACCCTTGGCCAGACTAATCAGAGGGCAGAGAGACAGTATCCAAATCAATAAAATCCAAACTGAAAAGGGTGACATAACAACAGAAACCGAGGAAATTCAACAAATCATCAGATCCTACTACAAAAGCCTATACTCAACAAAATTGGAAAATCTGGATGAAATGGACAATTTTCTAGACAAGTATCAGTTACCAATGTTAAATCAGGATCAAATAAACCATCTTAACAGTCCCATAACTGCGAAAGAAATAGAAGCAGTCATTAAAAGTCTCCCCACCAAAAAAAGTCCATGTCCAGACCGTTTTAGTGCAGAATTCTATCAAACCTTCAAGGAAGATCTAATACAAATTCTCTTCAAACTATTCCCCAAAATAGAAACGGAAGGAACACTACCTAATTCATTCTATGAAGCCACAATTACGCTTATACCTAAACCACACAAAGATCCAACAAGAAAAGAGAACTTCAGACCAATCTCCCTTATGAATATCGATGCAAAAATACTGAATAAAATTCTCTCGAACCGAATCCAAGAACACATCAAAACACTTATCCACCATGATCAAGTAGGCTTTATCCCAGGAATGCAGGGTTGGTTCAATATACGGAAATCCATCAACGTAATCCACTACAAAAATAAACTCAAAGAAAAAAACCACATGATCATATCTCTTGATGCTGAGAAAGCATTTGACAAAATTCAACACCCCTTCATGATAAAAGTCTTGGAAAGATCAGGAATTCAAGGTCCATACCTAAACATAGTAAAAGCAATATACAGCAAGCCAGTAGCCAACATCAAACTAAATGGAGAGAAACTTGAAGCAATCCCATTAAAATCAGGGACTAGACAAGGCTGCCCACTCTCCCCCTACCTGTTCAATATAGTTCTGGAAGTCCTAGCCAGAGCAATTAGGCAACAGAAGGAGATCAAAGGGATACAAATTGGAAAGGAAGAAGTCAAAGTTTCACTATTTGCAGATGACATGTTAGTATACTTAAGTGACCCCAAGACTTTCTCGTTCTATGTTGTAATGTCGATGACACATCTCAAATGGTAAGGAAAAGGGTAAATTGTATTAGTTCAGTCAATTAGAAGCAACTGGTTTCTGCAGGAACTACTGAAAATTATTGCTAAAATTATTCATCTTCCTTTATTCATTTCATAATACTGATTTAGGTTAGAAAATATAATTTTTAATACTTTCCCTTTGCAATATGAACACTGTGTCTCAGGGAAAGATTCCTCAAGGTTCCTGTCTCTGTATTTAAAAAGCTTGGTATATTTAAGCAACAGTCCAAAATTCAAGTTGCAAGTGCTTTCCTTCCAATGTTCTATACATTTTAACTGTAAATTTGCCAGTATCTAGACTCATTTGGGAAATGGGCATGCCTGTGGGGAATTAACCTTGATTGCTGTAACTGGTAAGGAAAGATCTGTCAATTCTGTGTAATTCCATTCTCTGGGTAAGACCCTGGACTGTATACATAGAGAAAGGAAACTGAGCAGTGGCACCCATTCAGTGCTCTCTTCTGTCTTCAGGTTTTGTATGACCAGATGCTTCAATGCCTTAAATCATATTTGCACCCTGAAAAGCTTTATCTCCTTTTAGACATCCATTTCCCTCTCTAAATGTCTAGTGCTTGCATTCTTCTGACTTCTACTTTAAGTGAAACATTTCCATCCTCTCTGTCCTCCTTTAAGCTGGCACAATAAACTGTAATATCTTTCCAGCATCCTCAGTGATATTTGCTGAGTGAGTGCTATTTAGAAAACAAGTCTTTACAGGGAGAAAATACAGACTCAAAAATGTATCTTTTTTTTTCACAATTAACTTGGATTGACCCACAACTTATGTTCCTTGATTGTGTTCTCTTCTCAACACAATTCATCTTTAACACATTTTCTCAATGAACTCATCTCTGCTCTTCTACATAAAAGTAGACCTCTGACATAGTTCTTCCACAACTATGGCTCTGTTATGTGCAAGTGATCTTGTATTCTGTGTCCTCTCCATGTTTTGGGGTTAGTCGTGTTCTATCCAGAACATATTCACTTACTGGAGATTTACAACCTCTCAGTGAATGCTGTGCTAAGCCTTTTAGCTACCACTCTATCATATCATTTTGTGAAGTACTATTGATCATCTCAATGTATATTTCAGAACATACAGACAAAACAAGAGTACCTGGGTGGTTCTTACAATGAGACATTTTGAAAATGCCTGTGTGGTGTCAGTATAAGAGTATCTGATAAATTATGTATTCTCCAAGAGCATGGGAATTTTAAGAGTGTGTAGAGAGACTCAAAATAGAAAGAGATTATCTTCCACATTCTCTTTCCTTTTCTTTTGAATGTATCTCAAATTCAAGATATTGACTTTGGTTTTTACATTTGACCTTACTTATAGATAACAGAGAGTGGCTACATAGTTCCAAATTGGGCTGTAATAATGCTTTGCAAACCCAAACCCCACCCTTCCACATTTTATGTACATCATGATCATGCCTCAGACTTCTTTTATGGGATTCCTCACAATTCCTACATCACTGTGACGGCTGAAAAGGATTGGTGCTTCTTGGGAATAGAATCTGGGCTGTGAGGCATATTTGTGTAACTAGTGTACTTGGGATCATTCTTCCTTATTCTTTGACTAGATAAACCTGAGCAAAAAATTCTCAGAAGCTGATATTATTTTCCCTTGACCAGGATTCAACCTTCATTTCCCAATCATATGAAAATGTTGGAATGACATCAGAGTGTGTTGACTTTCACCATCTCCTTTTTTATTAATAATGCCATGGAATTTATCTTTGAATCTCTCTCTCTCTCTCTCTCTCTCTCTCTCTCTCTCTCTCTCTCTCTCTTCTCTCTCTCTCTCTCTCTCTCTTTCTCTTTGTCTCTCTCTCTCTCTCTCTCTCTCTCTCTCCCACTCACACACACACACACACACACACACACACACACACAAATCTTAAATCCTTTTATATCAATCAAACCAGACAACCTAGGATGGACCCAGAGTTATGGCATGATTCACTATGAGGATAATCTATGATGCTGCCTCTACTTCTTAGTTCCAAAATAAACAACTCACTGGAGATAGAGCAAAGCAATCATGCATCTTCAAAATACACTGAATCCTCATCTGATTGTTAATAATGATTTTGAAAGAAATATAAGTTTAAAACTACAAGCCACTACAAACCAAGGTCATGAAGCATCTTTAATCTAAGAGATAATATGAAGGCCAGGCTGTCTTTGCTTTTAGAGTTCTATTACATTGAAACATTTCCCCTAGGCTATAAGAAAACTACACAGTGCACACAGGAATGACAGAGGGTCAGCAGTTTAATATACTTATGTGCTTATGTCAGTATATGGTTATATGTACTATTCAAGGAGCCAACTTTATCTGGCCTTCAGATTGATGTTCAAGTCTCTGAAGGATTACAGTGGGCAATCAATTTTTAAGGACTCTGTGATGTTTTCTTTGAGGTACAGCATGGTTAAATGATTTGCTGAAAGCCTCACAGAGCATTAGCACAATGAGAACATTCCATTACAAAAGAAAAGTAAGCTTTGATGTTAGACCAAATGAAGTGTCTGATCTGGGTTCTGTACTTTCTCACATGAGTGACCATAAGCATGGCTTTGTATCCTCCTTAAGCTTCAGATAATTATTTGTATAATGTAGGATTAAAATACCTGCCTCACTAGGATGTGAAATAGTACAGTCATTACAGCACACCTGGCACATAAGCTCACTAATGATTGGCAGTAGGGACACTCCATCCGGGCTGTGCCCAGGCAATGGTGATTGGAAGCATATGCATTACATTCTTCAAAACAGTATTTCTGCAGCTACACTTTTCAAGTTCATTATCATTGTGCTATCTCTCATCTTCTCTGACAGAGATACTGAGGTCCCCTCTTATCTGTATATATGTTCTTATTTTCAAAAGAAAGCAATCTCTAGAAAACATATTCTCTGGAAGTACAGTGAGAAAACTAGGCAAGTGTGGAGTGTGATTCAGTATTCTTAGGGTGATTTGAAGCTGATGAGGACATGCATCTTACTAGACGCATGAATTTCTTTATTTCTTTAAAAAAGAGAATTGGGCCAGCACAGCTGAACTTACATAAATAAAAGGCTTCATTCCCTAGAACACGATTCTCATTTGTTCTACACTCTAACCCTATGCACACAGCACTTGTTAGAAGATATTCATATTTCTTTGGCATACTCCCAGCTCTGATACTAGTAGCATCCATCCCATCCATGTCTATAGTCTGTGTGTGTGTGTGTGTGTGTGTGTGTGTTAGTGTCAAGAGAGAATTCCTTACATTAACATATGTGTAAATGTCAAAGGACATCTTGTGGAAATTCTTTCTTTTCACCATTGGTGTCCTGGGGTTTGCACTCAGGATATAAGGCCTTGTACAAGACCTTTTTCTTTTCCTGCCAAGACCTCTCACTGGCTCCAACCCATCAAATCAAGAATGACAAGACCTAACAAACTTCCATTAAAAAAGCAAGCAAACAAAAACCTATTTTCCTTTCATTTCCTAGCTTAGATGCCTGATCAGAAAGAGTCCTGGCAATGTGCAGATGCTGGAAACTAAATCATTTCAAACACAGAATCAAATTCCTTTGACAAATTTTGAGGTCGAAGAGGATTTTTTGTTGCTAGTTTAATGGGTAGGTATCCACTTCCAGAAGGACAGAGGGTCTTATCTATTTCAAAAAGATTAAAATAATCACTAGGAAAAGTTGAAACAAAAAAAAAACTGAGCTTTATTAGGAAAGGAGTTTGAAAGTTGACTTCGTATTGATAAAGCAAGTCAGAAATTCATTGGTGCAGCTGAAATGACTTGAAGCAAATGAGTGGTCTTTCTCTGGAGGAGTTGTGATGGGCTCTTGATAGGACTGTGAGGAATTCAGTCACAGCTCTGAGTTCTCAGGTGTTTGGTTATATGCTGTTAGTCAAGTTGAAAGGGGCTGCTGAGAGAAGGTCAAACTCAGTGACCTCTGGCCAGGGCATACCTATGGAGGTGTTTTTCCCACCACGACTCACTTCTAGAAACACAGATACATAAGAAATCTTTCTTGAGAGTCTCATAAAACAACTGGGAGGTATGGCCACTCTCTGAAAAGGGGCTATCAAGATAAGGACGACAGAAATCAAGAAGTGTAGTAGCCCAGAAACGTATTTGACAAACCTACTTTGATTATTTCTCTCCTTCATCTTTCACCTTTAGAAAGTTATCTTACATCCCTTGTGACTCATTTTACCAATATGTAACAGAATTATCCCACATGTTCTTTTATATGTGTGAATATAAAGATTAAATCCAAAATAATGCATAAAGTGGCACTGCACACACACACACACACACACACACACACACACACACACACACACACTTTTTATGCAACTGGCCAAGAAGACGAGTGCTATGCTAATACCTAAACCCTTTCGCTGTTCATTTGTCTTTATTTAAGATGAGCTATGACTAGTTCAGTTTATTGATTGCTTCCCATTGCTCATCTGTTGAAATGGGTTTATTAACATTTTTCCTCATTTCGCAGTTGTTCTTCAATCTCCTTGCATACAGTGCATTTTTTTTAATGCCAAATCAAGTTATATCTCGTTTTGTTCCTTTTAATCAGATAGACTTCTGGCCTTAGTCCATTAAATACAAAATTCTGGTGTTCTCACTATAGTGATTAATAACATGGACTATAGGTCAATTTGAGCACAAATCTCTTTTTCCCACAAACCAGCTGTATAAATTAAAGCAGAATTAGCCTCTCCAAGTAACAGTTTAAATATGGTTCAAAATTAGATTGACATCTTACATCTGCTCATTTGTAATTTACAAATAAAACATGTATATATGTGTATAATATATATATGTATTATAAAGAATAAATCCAAATATATATATAGAATAAATCATACATACATATATCCATATCCAAAATAATGCATAAGGTGTATTATTTGTGTGTGTACATGTTTGGCATACAAAATATTTCCAAAGTCAAATACAATATGGTACTAATTTCTACAAATCACACAGTATATGCTATAAACACTGTCATTAAAGAGATATTACTTGAGTTGATATTGTAAACACTAAATTTAAATCGTTGCCCAATACATTGATATTCTACTCAAGAGAACAGAGTATACATCTGATCTCTTCCTCAAAGCATACTCTACTCCTACATAAAGCAGTTCACCATATGTATATTCATGTCTGTAAGATTGACCAGAGAAAAGCCATCTATGCTTTCAAAGGCATCCAATTTTCCAGCCTGATCCAGAAACATAAGTGAAAGGACAGTGACAAATCTTCAAGATAATAGCAGCAGGCGGGATCACAGAGGTGAAGAATCCGTTATCTGATGTAAACTGCTCATCCATGTGAGGTGAATGAACTCTTTACAGGGTGCCATTTAGTTCATGGGCAAAGATAATTTACTGAACATACCCAGTGCCTGAGGCTGCTGAATTTGTTCCATTTGGCTAAACACACTGCTCCAATGTACTTGTTTATTCTCCTTATTCATCTAATACTGGCCCAGTGCATTAATAAGAAATGACAAGTGATTCATTCACATTCTGTATACTACACAACTCTAATCATGACCATTCCTTACTTCCAGTAAATAAGTTATTTTTAAATTCACATTTTTGCTTTCTCCCCCCCTTGATCTACTTTCAGATGGGACTAATGACTATCAGGCAATGTGGAAAATTCACAGTCTTTGTAACTTCTAATACAAATGTATCCTTGGTTTATCTACTCATTTAAGTAGTCATAAGAAAACCTTTTGACCTTGGGAAATGTAGACTGTCTCACAATATCAAAAGTGATTACCTGTCTAGACAGGAAATGATTGTTAAACTTGCATTTTGCTTTTCAGATTGACAATTCTGCCCATGGGTATATCATCCATAGAATAGCAATATATGTTAGACAGATTGTATAATTGAATTGTCTATACCATTAAGAAACAATGTATAACTCCTTAGAAAAAGAGATAACTTGAAAAATAGAAGAAACACAAAACCATCAAGCTAATATCCATAAGATATATGCAAAGGACATAGAACAAACACACACAGTTCAGTGGGGTTGTATTCTCCAGGTGTCCTCCATTCCCTCTGACTTCTACCATCTTCCTACCTTCTTCAGCAGGTCCCTGCTCTCCTAAAGGAGGGATGTGATAGAGACCTTCAATTTAGAACCTTTTCACATAATGTCTGGCTGTGGGTCTCTGCACATGCTCCCAAGGCACTTATCTATGCGCACACTATCATTAAGAATAATTACATTGAAAAACAGTTTTTTCCAGTTATGTTTGGTTCTACTCTAAATCAATTTCCTATCCAGTCTCCAGTTCCTGGCCAACCAGTGTAGAGAATAGGCCAGTTAAATCAAACTTTGGTTGGTCACTCCCACCAAAGTTCTGTGCCATCATTGCCCCAGCATATCTTCCAGGCAGGACATGTTGTAGGTGGAAGGTTTTATGGTTGGGACGGTGTCCAGGTTTCTCTTTTGGTAGGCCTACAGAGTACCTTCTCACACCAAAGGAGGTAGAATGTAGGGGTAAAGGCTCCAAGCTTGCATCAGCTCAAATGCCCACATTAGAAAGAGATCTTCTGTCTTCACATCAGCTTGAGTTGTTTAGAAATCTTCACTGGACCTTCCCCCTACACATACACTCAGCCAACAACTCAACCAAATGAAACCAAGTCCTACCACTAGCCTAGCCTTGTCTAGCTACAAAAAATGGCAAGTTTAGACTACACATTCTCCATCATTAGTCTTCTATAAGGGTTACCCTTATAGATTCCAGAAAGTTTCCTTTGCACCAGGTTTCCACATTGTTCCTGTCCCCATTCTCTATCACAGGCAAACACCTTCCAATTTCAACCATCTCTTCTGAATTCTCTTTCTCTGTCCCTATGCCCATTGTACACATCTGAAATTTCCCATGCTTCCATTCCTACCTTCCTTCAGTACACAAACAGAATCTATTCTCTTTCCATTTCTCAGGGAGATACTTCCCCTTTATTACCTTCTTCTTTAATTTACCTCTCTTTCTTCCTATAGAATTGGTTTGTCTTATTCTATTTTGTTTTGTCTTGTTTGGCTATCTCTCTTGGAATCCTGCTCTCTTATGAAGAGAAAATGGAGAGAATAGATCTGGGGGAGAGAGGATATGAATAGAGTTTTGGAGGAAATTAGAAGATGTAGAAAGAAGAGAAACTATGTTTGGGATGTATTGTATGAGAAAAGAATATATTTTAAATAAAAATACATAAAAATAGAGACAAATGGAAGATTAAAGTCTAAAGAACTTTATTAATACTCAGAGAAAGAGAATTAGACAGCATTGTCTACCTAGCAAACTCTTAAATGAATGCATGTATGCATGAATAAATGGATGAGAATATACCCAGTAATATAAAATTTGCAGACATAGAGGTTTACTATAGAAGAAGTGTTTAGAAATTGATGAGGGGAGAAGATTTAAATACAAATACTAACCAAGATAATATCATAGACTAAATTTGAAGAGTTACATATCTAGTTCTGTTTCACTCTAGAGCTCTGTATAATCTGTGAGAAAAAGTACAAATGTGTCTATAATAATTGATATTTTTTGGTTGATACTTGGACCAAGTTAGAGGAATCTGAGAGGAGATAACCTCACTTTCAAAGGTGCCCCACCAGATTAACCTGCAGGCAATGCTGTGTGACATTTTCTTGATTGAGTATTTCTTTGTGAGGCCCTGTCTTCCATAGTAGTGACACTCTTGGACATATGGTTCTCAGTTCTAAAAAAAAAAAAAAAAAAAAAAAAGCAGGCTTGCAAGTCATGAGGAACAAACCTGTAAGAAGCATGCCTATATGGCTCCTACTTCAGTTCCTGGGTCCAGGTTGCAGCCTTAGTTCCTTCCAGGATAAACTAAATATAACCTGAAAGATGAAATAAACTGTTTTCTCTCCAAGTTACTTTTTAGTGTTTATCACAGAAACAGGAAAGAAACTGGGAAAGTGTCTTATAGACATGAATATCCATGTTATCAAAGAGAAGAGAACAACTCAATATTCAGCAAGTATATAACACAAATATTTTACATTTATGTTAGAGTGCATCAATGGGAATATGAACATTGGGGACACAAAATCCCAATAAATTTAATGGATTTCAATCACATAATGTGTTGAATCAAAGAATAGAAATCACGCACATTAGTGGACCATGGTGTAAGATTTCAGTAAAGCTGTGAGGATGATATCTAGGTTATTAATAATATTTTACATGTGAACACACATTATGCTACATTACTTCTCTGGTTAGAAGTTCTTTTCTATTTATATTTCATTCATTTTAAAAATACATGCTTTTTATATAAAAGTTGGGATTAAGATACAAAGGAGAACTAAGGTAAAAATCACAGTTCACAGCAATGTTTGTTGATATTATTGCTGAACAAATAGTTTCTATAGGAAAAATGCAGAACAGAAGCCAATAACACTGGGGTGCATGATGATTTTACTGGTGCTACTTTTTTCATGGTCTCCTGATATTGTCTCCCTCCCAGTTTGGAACTTTCATCACTTTACCCTTCCTCAGCTTAGAATTGATTAGACAAACACTTCCACCTCTGTGTCTGAGAACTGTCTTCTCCCCAGCACCCAACTACTAGTAGACTGAAGGGAGACAAGCCTTGGAATTCAGATTAGTCCAGCTAGGACCCTGTCACTTTGTTTCTCAAAATCCTACAATCTCATCCAGTTATCCTTTGATACCTAAACTAAACTCTACAAAAATTTTGTTGACAACTTTCTTGACACAATGAAAGAAACTAATTAAGAAAAACTACTGCTGATGAGATGGATCACTTGGTAAAAACACAAGTATGTAAACCTAAGTTTGGATCACCAGAACCTATCAATTCCAGATACATAGAATGCATCTCTAATGCCACAACACCTGTAGTAAGATAGAAGAATATCAGGGTATCCAGGTACCATATAGCTGGATGTACATAGTGGTAAATAAAAAAGGGCCTGTCTTTGAAACTGTAGGATGCAAGGACTGTCTTCTAAGATTATCTGTTGTTCACTGGATATACGCTGTGTCACATAGGCACTCATGAACACATAACTGTACAGGTATGTGTGGGCCTGCACAAGGGAGGGTACATGCATATGCAAGTGTGTTTGTGCACATGAGCTTGTGTGTGTGTGTGTGTGTGTGTGTGTGTGTTAAAATTTAGCAGACAACTAATGATTTAGGAGTTTAAAAACAGAATCTTCCACCAAAGAAAATCTAGGACTTAATGGCTTCAATGCAACATTTCCCCTTCTCCTTCCCCCCAAAAATGCTTAAATAACTAATACTAATTAGTCACAGAGTAACTCTCATATCTGAGGAAGAAGAAATACCCCAAGCTCATTATTTGAGAAAAGCAACACTGTGAATACCAAAATTACATAATTATACAAGAAAGAGAAAGCTAAAAGGAAAAAAGGAATATTCTTCATGAACATAGATGTTCTATCATTCATTCAATAAAACACTAGTAAACTTCATTGGACAACACATAAAAAACATGATTTATCATGACCATGTGGGAACAGTCCCATGGATAACAGGGTATTGCAATATTTCCAGATCAAAATATTTGACACACTACTTCCAATCAATGGCATCACTATATAAATATGGACAAAGTAGCAGCATACAACATCCCTTCATGTTAAACTAAACAAAACAAAAGATAAAACCTCAATAGAAATTAATTATGTAGCAGATGTCCTTTAGTATATGGACGCCAGATATTGAAAACCTATAGCTAACATCATATAGAAAAGGCAAAGTTTGAAAGTACTTCCTCTGAGATCTTTAACATTGATGGAGTACATTCTCTATCATTTATGTTACAAGCTACTTACAAAAAGTTCTAACTAGAGAAATTATTGAGGAGAAATAATTAAAGAGTACCTACACTGTAAGAGAAAATATCATGTTTTTCATGTTTAGATAAAAGGTCAGATAGATAGATATACATAATAGATAATATATAATGAATAGATGACAGATATGCATAGATATGTGATATGTAGGTAGGTAGGTAGGTAGATAAATAGATAGATAGATAGATAGATAGATAGATAGATAGATAGATAGATAGATAGATGATAGATAGATATTAGACAGAAAAATCACAGATCTTAAATATTCTACAAAAACTGTTTGAATAATAAATAAGTTTAGTAAATATGGTGATGTAAAATAATTGTAGTACTTATATAGATTTTTAGCTAACAAATATCACATGAAATAAAAAGGAAACACTAAAAAAAGGAAACACTATTAAAATAGCACAAAATATATAAGAATAAATTTAAAAGAAGTAAAGGATATCTAACATAAATCTGTAAAAGATTGTGGGAGACTGATGAAGTCACAGTTCACAAAAATATGTAACATGAGATTATGTTCTTTTTGCTTGATGGTGAGCTAATGGTTTTCCTAAAATGCCACAACTCACAAAAATGTGTGGGTGATCTATTGTTTTGTTGAAACACCTGTTTTGATGATTAAGGATGACCAAAGCAGTTCCCAACTGAGATATTTTCTTAGGACGTTGACATTATATTAAATAATGACAGCTATAAGGATGAGACTATCAGTTTTCTCTCAAGCCATCCCTCACTCTTACTAGACTGCCCATTGTCACATCTGGCAGGTGTGTGCATTTATGGGCTTTCATGATCACAGTGGCATGAGGAAAACAAACAGTATTCAGTAATATTTATCTGCTTCTATGCTTTTATCTTTACTGACATTGAGATGATTATTAGAAACAAATTTTTTCAACTTGTTCCATGCCTATGTTTATTTTTTGAAAATTCTAAAATAGTTAATGTGCTTGGTTTTTACATGTATCTTTTTGGTTTTCCTGGGTTGTGACATTTCAGAGTTTTCATTTCTCCTGTGACTATCTCAGTCTTTGAAGGACATGTTTGCAGGATGGTTATTTTTACTTTACCTTTAACCCACCATCCAGGTTTTTTTTTTTTTTTTTTTTTTTTAATCAACACCAACTTTAAATGAAAATGACCATGGAGCAGAATCTGGAGGCTGGTCCTGCATTGTTAGTGAAATTCCAACCAGCTCTCTGTCCAAATGTAATTGAAAGAGAGAATGAAATGTAGGACTAGCTAGCTGTTTACCAGCATGAGATTGGAAGTCTTTAAACACAGAGATGTCTATTTATAAGACCACATTCATACAGTAGCTGGAAATTGTCATATATACTCAGCGACATATTATGTGATAATATTTAATAGCAGTTGATTAACAACAACGAAGTATTTGTGTGAAAATTGTAAAAAAAATACATTTAATGCTAAAATGTTGGGTACATTTCTTTTAAGATGAGAAAAAAAAAAGATATCAATACAAGGTGTCACATCTATCATTGTATTGGTCTATTGAATAAAAACAAGTATAAACACAGCATGCACAAAATGAAAAAAATACTCAATTTTGAAGTTATAGTAAAATAATTATAATAAATTATTTATTGTTTACTTGCTGGACAAATGCTATACAGAAATTAATTTCATAGATCCCTCTAGTTAAATAGTTGAAGAACACACCCCCACAAATATACATCTCCTTTGGAGACAACAGTCACCCCCTGGACTTCCCCCTGACCCCTCAGGAATCATTGCATTCCTGCCCCAAACTGAGGCAGACTCCCTTTGCTCATCCACAACAGTCTCTGGATATCCCAACATAGCTGAAACATAAGAAAAAGACCTTAAAACCAATTATATGAAGATCATAAAGCCAATTAAAGAGAACATAAGTGCCTTAAAAAAATCTAGGAAACAGAAACAAATAATTCGAATAAAAAAATCTTATTTTAAAAGGTCCTCTTGAAAAATAATTAGGAATTCAAATAGGACCTATAAAGGCAAGCTTCACCAACAGAATACAAGAGATCTGAGAAAGAATCTCAGGCATTGAAAATATGATAGAAGAAATGTATACACCAGTTAAAAATATTAAAAAAATTTCTGACACAAATAATCCAGGAAACCTGTAATACTATGAAAAGACAAAACCTAAGATTAATAGGAATAGAAGAAGAAGAAAAATCCCAGCTTGAAAACCCATAAAACATTTTATACAATATCATAGAAGATTTTCCTAACCTAAAGAAGAAGGCACTATAAAGGTATAAGAAGCATACAGACCACCAAATAGATTGGGCCAGAAAAGAAAGTCCCCTTGCCATATAATAATCAGAATACTAAACACACAGACCAAAGGAAAAAAATATTAAAAATGGTAAGTAATTTTTAAAGCTAGACCTATTAGAATTACACCTACACCGGGCTTCTCAACAAAACCCTAACAGCCAAAAGGGCCTGAACAAATATGCTACAGACCCTAAGAGATCATGGATGCCAGAACAGATGACTATACCCAGATAATGTTTACTTCCCATAAATAGAGAAAATAAGATATTCCATTATAATGTTTATTTTGAGCAATATTTATCAACAATTTATCAATATTTATTCCTGAGGAATGTGCTAGAACAAAAACTACAACCTACGGAAGTTAAATACAGTCATGCAAACACAAGAAATAGATAATCTCATACAGTATCTTCAACAAAGCATGCTGGTGAAACTAGAACTCGTCATGTAGAAGAATGTACCTAGATTCATATTTATCACCCTGTGCAAAACTCAAGTCCACATATATCAAAGACCTCTACATAAAGCCAGAAACACTGAATCTAAGTGAAAAGACAGTAAAGAACAGCCTTATAAGGATTCACACCAGAGAAATTTTCTGAACACCTATAGCATAGGAATTAAGATAAAAAAATTAATAAATGTGACCTTATGAAACTGAAAAGCTTCTGTAAGGTAAATGACAGCATCTGTCTGACAAAGCAGCAGCCAATTGAATGAGAAAATACTTTTATCAACTCCATATCTAATAGAGGATTTGCATCCTATATATATAAATATCTCCAGAAACTAGATATCAAAACAGCAAAATAATGTAATTAAAAATGCTGTAAAGATCTAAACAGAATTCTTTATAGAGGATTTTCAAACAGCTTAGAAATATTTAAAGAAATGTTCAACATTCTTAGGCATCTTGAAAGTCCATATCAAACTTACTAGGAGATTCCATCTTATGCCTGTCAGAATGGCTAAGATCAAAGACACATGTAACAATTTATGTTGGTTGGCAATGATGTGAAACAAGATAAATACTCTTTTGCTGGTGGGAGCACAAGCTTTTACAGACACTGGAAATCAATATGGTGGTTCCTCAGTAAGTTGGGAATGGATCTACCTCAAGACTCAGTTATGCTACTCTTGGGCATGTTCCCAAAAAAATGTTCCATTCTACCACAAAAACATTTGCTCCTTGGTAATGGGAAATAGATTAGATTATACACATAGACTTAGGGTGGGTAGGGATGGGAGCAGAATCTGGATCTTGTGTTTGTGTTTGGGGGTGGTGACAGTACAGTGAGAGATGGTTAGAAATGCCTGTGGGTTTCTATGACCAGTGTGGAAAACTAATGCAGTGGAAACTTTCTGGGATTTATAAGGTAATCTTAGTGAGCACTCCTAGTAATGGGTGGTATTGAGTGTCCACTAGCCATCTCTTTTAATAAGGCAAGGTTTCCAGTGGCAGGAGTGGGTTGTATTATATAGAGATGTTGGTAAGAGGTTCTCATGGAAAGCCCCAAACAGCTCTGGCTGGTGCTTGAACCAGAGGGTTGCTTTCTGCAAACTAACAATGAGGTTCTATTTCTGAGTACAACATCCACACAGCTCATAGAACATGGAGAGTCTGATATGGTGCCTCCATTGATTCTTCACCTCTATATGTTAATTTCTTTATATCAGGAAAGTATCTGCATGCTACCAAGATACAATTGTGAACATGACTCCAGGCCCCACTCCCCCCCCAAAAAAATGGACCAACTATCAGTCCTGTCTGTAAGATGTATTGACACAAAGGTGGCACACAATTGTGGGAGTGGCCAATCAATGTGTGATTTAACTTGATATCTCCATCACTAGATACTCAAAGCCCTACACTGCTTTGATGGCTAGGAATTGGAGACTGGATAGACCAGAGACCTATGGTAAAAGAAACATGACAGGTACAATAAAAAAGCAGTCATAAGAAAGGTTTCCTCTAGCAGAAGATGGGAATGGATACAGAGACTCACAGCCAGACGTTATATGGAGAGAGAGCTTAAATTGGAGGGGAGTCCCTCAGAGGTAAGGGCAGAAAGATTTTAGGAGATGGGATGTTGGACACCAAGAAAACATGATCAACTGATTAAACTGAGGAGGACACTCATGGACTCATAGAGCCTGAAGTGTCAAACCCAGGGACTGTATGGATCTGCATCAGGTCTTCTGCGTACTGTTAGCCTCGGGTTTTTGTGGAACTCCAAACAATGTCTCCTAACCTCTGACTCTTTTCAGAGCTTCAGTGTGAAGGGCTTTTGCCTCCTCTCCTCTTTCTCTCTCTTTCTCTCTCTCTGTCTGTCTCTCTCTGTCTGTCTATCTGTCTGTCTCTGTCTCTCTCTCTGTCTGTCTCTCTGTCTGTCTATCTGTCTGTCTCTGTCTATCTGTCTGTCTCTGTCTATCTGTCTTTGTCTCTCTGTCTCTCTCTCTCTCTATCTGTGTGTGTGTGTGTGTGTGTGTGTGTGTGTGTGTGTTTGGATGTGATTCTTGAAAGTATCCTCTTATGGGAGGAGAGAGAAGAGATCAGAGGAGAAAGGAGATAGAGGGAGATGTGAGGAATGGAGAGGAAGGCAGATGTGGTAAGGATTATCATATGAGAGAAAAATCTGTTTTCAATAGTAAAACAAAAAGAAATTCTCAAGTACTATTAAACTATATCAAGTTGATAATTAAGAAGTCATTGTACATGTAAATTATGAAAAGATAATTTCACATAATTGGATACGTTCACATCTAAAATGTGTTAAAAAAAAATGAATCTAACTTATGGCCTGACATAAATTGTGAGGTATCAGCAAATTTGCCTCTACCATGTCTAGGACTCTGGCCCATACAGTTCCTAGTCTCTATGGCTTGTATTTCCTAAGTGAACCTTCCACACACTCTGATATTTGATGAGTATGATTTTTAATGTTTTTCATTTTTGTTTTGTTTTTGTATTTGAGTATCATTGAGTGGAGCTCAAAGAAAAGGGTATAACTAGAAAGCTGTAATGGGATGCAAACCTCACTTCTCATTGGGAGCATATGGATAAAGGGTTTGGCTGCCTCTTTTGAATTACCGATGAGGCATGCATTACAGATTTTCTGTATACTCAAACATTTTAGGGTTGTCAGAGCCACCTGCAAACACACCACAGAATTCATAATGGAAACCAGGGCATAGTGAGCTTCGAGCAATTTGTTGAAGATTAGTCACATTTGTACAATATTCTCTAAGGAAATCACACACTGGTCTGATGCTTGTCAATGAAGAGGAGAACTGACAGGCACTTCTAACACTGCATTACAACAGCTCAGATGGATTCATTAGAGGAGGAGAGAAAGAAATACACTATCAGTATTCAGTTCATATGAGGTAATAATAGCCTGAGAACATGCCCTCCATCAGCTGGCAGTGGAAACATATGAGGCATGGACAGGACTCAGATCCTGCCCTCAAAGAACACGTGTGATATTAAAATAAGTTATGCGCTCTCACAAGTGTACGTATGTGAGAACAAAACTAGATGTAAAATATCATTCAACCATTGTTGAGATTGCTAGCACTTTGTTTTGGGTACTGTTTCACATGCTTTGTGGAAGATGGTTTCAAATGGAGAACCAAAGAGGAAATGGGAAAGGAACATAGAAGACAATAAAAGGAGGGTAGATGAGAGAGGGGAGGGTGAGAGGAAGAGAGAGAAGGAGGGAGGGAGGGAGAGAGAACACTCTCAAAGCTTGTGTAAAAGTGAAGAGAAGGAAGATTTTATGTGGTAAGAAAGAGGCAAGAGGAGCAGATGTAGTTTAATGAATGTATACATACATTAAGCCTCTGAACAAGAGGAAAGTTGGAATATTTGGTAATGCTGATGAGTAATGGAAAAGGGTGATTGGGATACTACATTTTAAAATTACAAGGAGAAGAATTCACTGGGACATTTGAGTGTGATATATGGGTTTTCTTTTTTTGATGAAATGTTAAAATTCATTTATGATCTCTAAATCTGTATTTAGCAAGAGCTAAATCTGATAATACATCCATTTAAAGATATAATAGTTAATGTTATAACTAAATCGTTCATTCATCGTGACTATGCTAAAATACAGATAGATATAAAGCATTTAGATTAAAAAAAAACTGCAATACACTCATCCACCCTTTCATGAACACTCCTAACTCACCATCATCTGTGTTCCTTTGGATTTACAGTGTGCAGCTCAAATTAGAGAAGCCTTTTCCCTGCTTTTGTTCTCAGATGCTTTCCCCCAACTCATTCTCACTTTCCACTCTGCAATCGATAAGCAACTAGAGATAAGTAGCACCAATATAAATTGTGGACCTACCACAAGGACTTTTGTATATAGGTCAATGAATTTCATTTAAATCCATTAATTTCATTGAGGAGGCTCAATTTATAATATGAGAATCATAATACTACATGCCCTATCTGGTTTTCAAGGTTGGATAAGAGATTAAGGTAGAGTCAACACCAAAGTATCACTTCTAATCCAAAAAATATTGAGAGTTGTTTAGTTACTAGAATATTATTCTAGTAACTAATTATTTGATTATTGACAATCAAATAATTATTGATTATTATTTGATTCTAGTAATCTAATTATTTGATTATTGACATATTAAGTCTTTTACTTTTTAAGTCTATTTCTCATGTTCTTACAAATTAATCAAATATAGTATATATAGCTATTTGTGCCTCATGAAATGCATTTGTCGCATGAGTTCATTTTATCTCTATGTGTTTGTGTGTGTGTATGTGTGTGTGTGCATGTGTGAAGTTGGGCATGCTATGTCACAAAATTCATGTAAGAGCCTGAAAAACAAAAGAAAAAAATCTCAGATATCAGGCTCCTTTTCCTCTATCTTTGCTTAAGATAGGCTCTCCTACTTGTTTTCCACGATCTATTCCTGCTACCTGTCTCAAGAGCTTCAGATAAGCATTCTGCTAACTCCAACCTTGCTGTTGGACTACTAAAATTACAGAATGCCAAAAATGGCTTCATACAGGTTCTCAGTGGTTGTGTGGCAATCCACTAGTGTACCTCTTTTGCCGTTGTGATTGCATTTTAATTTTCTTCTATCTCCACGGAGACATAAGTAGATGAAGTTTTGCAAAGAATTATCATAAGAGTGAGAATGTAGTGAAACCTTAAATCCTGGCTTCAAATCTCAGAATCTTCACTACTGGACCTTTTGCATTAGGAGAATGTGTGCAATGTTGCTATTGTTTTCACTGAAGCTTTTGATGCCTTAAATAATTAACATATAAGAACAATATATGGCATATAAATGTTCAATGGATATTACCTATTAATTTGCTGTCATAGTTAACTTTCATTTTCTCAAGGCAAATGCTGAAGAAAGAGTATTAGGTGATTCTAGGTAAGGTTCTCTAATTTGCATTAATAACTAATTGCTCTAGTGGTTCCATGTAACAGGCATTTTAAGAAATAAGACTTAGTGCTATTTTCCATAGCTTAACGGATATATTTCTCACCTGGTGGAGCACAAAATCCCTGCATTCATTGCATACCAACCATATACCAGATGTCTTGTCAAATACTGGTGTACTTCTATTATAATACTTGTCTTTATTTTTATTTTTTTGGTTCCACCCAGATACAAGCCAATGTCTTGTCCTGATTCTGCACTCAGATTTTTTCCCTCACTTTCAATGTGTTAATTGAAGAATTAAACAAAGAGCATCCTTTATAAGCTGACTTCTTCTGGCATTTTGCTTTCTTCTAATTTGTCTATAAAGTTTGAGCTCTCTGTTTTCCTTTGACAATCCCAGTTTGGAGTGTAAATAAAACAGGTCAACTATCATATAGCATCATGAAATCTACCTACTGCAAGTACTGCATAGAATCCTGTGATGTCTGTGTACACGACATTAAATGAAGACCTTGTGAAATGAGAATAGTAAGGTGCTTTAGGTAGGTCTTTTCAGAAAAAATAATGGAAGTAGTTATTGCACTGGGGAATATAGAAACTGAGAGAAAAGAAACAAGGTTCAGAAAAAGAAATGTGCATTAATTGATTGGTTTGTTACTATCACAGAGTACCTAAAGTTGGATGATTTGTATGACAAAAAGAATTTTGCCCATAGTTCTAGAGTCTATGGAGTAACAAAGCCTAACGCTGGAATTTACTCAACTACTGGGGAGGATTTTGTGCTTCTTGAACTCTTGGTAGATAGATGTAAAGGCAGGTAGAAACATGTGAAGTAGAAAAACCCTGACCTACAGCTTAGCTTTGTAACAATTCACATTCAGTCAACTAATCCAGTACTATGAGGGTAAAATCCGCCTCTTTAGGAAAAAGTTTTTGTTCCTTTTAAATTTCTAATCTCTTCTTAAAACCTTTACTGACTCATGATTCCATTACATTTGAAATCAAATTTCAGTATGAGCTTTGTAAGGGGCAAAGCAAATTTAATTCAGGATAGAAGTTGATGTAGAATTTATCAGATCAACTGCTTTACATAACAGTATCTTGGTACCTTGAGAGGCAAGGTCTCAACTTCTTTGCAGTTATCCATGCAAAACTAAAGTTCCTCACTGGTGATGGAAAAGAAAGATGGTCACTAAGAAAGCATAAAGAAGTCAGCATGTTCCACGTTATTCTGAATAAGAAGAGCTTATTAATTACAAAGAAGTTCCTTTATGATTAACTTATTTTTGGGCTTATAACAAATTATCTAGTCATCCATCTGGAAAATCTGGTTCTTTTATTCATATAAACTACGTGTATTACTTCTAGAGGTTTTCATTGGATAACTAGGTTTACACAGAAACTATGCCTTTAAATGTAAACAATTTCTGGGACTGGAAGATGGCTCAGAAGTAAATTTCAGGTCTTGCACACCTAAGGACCTGAGCTTGATCTCCAGAATACACCTAAAATACCATGTCTGCTGATTCTTGTTTGTAAGTCAAGCCCTAAGGAAGCAGAGGCAAGAAGATTCCTGGGAGTCAACAACCATTCATTCTAGCCTGGATGCTGAGTTCTAGGGACGCTGAAGCCCCAGTGGTAAATAACATTCCTGAGATGGTCTATTGATTGACCTCCATGTCTACATCCATAAACGGGCATGAGCACTCATGTACACACATGAACTAGCATGTGCACACACACACACATTAAAAATCCCATAAAAACCTAACATTCACACAAATAATATTTTCCAGAATGAGTGAGTTCTAATTATTGGAGAACAGGATAAAAAGTTTGTGTATGGAACGTTTTGGACAGCTGTTCAAAGTGTAACAACATCTCTACTCTTCTCTGTTGTACTTTCCTGAATTTCTCTAGCTATGTACATGTTATAGTGGATTCAAATGAATGTTAAAATAAGAAACACATTTTCTGGAAGATTGAATTTGAATTTACAGATGAGAATGCCTTATCACCAAAATCTGTCCCTCAACCAAAGCCATCAACATTTCACCCTAAACATTTTGCTGGGTTGGAACTCTGTGGAGATGCCAAATGAACTTACAAAATACCTGTGAATTCCAGAAAGCAGATTGAATATATTTACATGATTTAAAAGAAGCTTCAAACAGCAGTATCTTCTAAAATTTTTACATACAACATTCATAATTAGATTGATTTATAAATTTATTTTTCAGTTGAGAATTTTATACATGAGTATTGTATTCAAAACATTGCCAGCCGTCCCTTAACCCTAGTGTTTTTTCAACTTCTGAAATTTATGACCTCTTCTTTTTTAAACGTGCTTGTGTGAGTGTGCATATATGTATCTGTGCATGTATGTATGTATTTATGTATGTATATGTGTATGTGTGTGAGTGTGTATATATGTATATATAGGTATGTATGAGTGTGTATGTATGTACGTATGTATGTATATGTGTATATGTATGTGTGAGTATGTATGTATGTATGTAGGTAGGTGTATTTTTGTATATTGCTGAACCCATTTGGCAATGCCTTTATGAGTATGTCTTTAGGGATGACCACTTGGGATTGCATAACCTGCAGGACCTTACCTCTGGGGAAGAGCGATTCTCCCTGTCTCAGCAGCTGCTGGTTGTCTGGAGCTCATCAACTATACATATGAGCTTGTGAAGTTTCTCCCATTGTCCTGTCATGGCACTTGGTGTTGTCGTTATTCAGGTTTTCACTAGGTGCTCATATTATTTAGATTTTATGAACCTGGCTGAACTGCCATGTATAGAAGAGAATTTATAGTAGCAGGTGTCCACATCTTCTGGTTATTACAATCTTTCCGGCTCCTCTTTCATAAATTTCCTGAGTTCTAGGTTTAGAAAGTAACTTCCAAATGTTTCTTTTGCTGCTAGTCATTCCATGGTCATGTGTTCTCTACATTCTGATCAGTTGCATATCTCTGTAATGCCATGCCCTGCACCCCTACAGATCCATTTTATTAGCACATATGTATGTGTATTTAAAAACAAACAAAACCATATATGACAATATTGTTTAAGAATGTTTATTAAGATATCCATCTTAAAGTAAAGATTACATCATCTATTGCATTGTGATCTGCTCTCTCCCAAGGGGAGTGAAAGCTAGGATCATATAATAAAAATTGGCAATATTCAGGATAAATTGCAAGAAATTTTGAATGTTGACTAGGGAAATCTTAGATCATTTTACATCTTAATGATGCAATATCAGATTAACTTGTTAAACACTGAGTGACACATTTTGCACATTTCTTATTTTTTACCAGAAGTATATCTTAGGAGGGTGACCCTCTAGGAAGACCATCAGTCTCAACTAACCTGGACCCTGTGTTTGCTCTGACATTGAGCCACCAACCAGACAGCATACAATAGCTGATATGAGGACCGTAACGCATATACAACAGAGGACTGCTGGTTCTTGAGTCAGTGAGAGAAGATACACCTAACCCTCAAGAGACTTGAGGCCCCAGAGAGTGAGAGGTATGCTGGGGTGAGGACATCCTCTTGGAGATGGAGGGGACATGGAATAGTCAGAGAGCAGACCTGGACGGGGATAAAGACTGGACTGTAAAAAGGAATTAAAGAATAAAAATGTCTCAAAATAAGATTATGCTTAAGTTTTAAAACAGAAAGGAAATAGGCACTATTCTTCTTAGAAATTCTTCGTATGTGACAGAGATGCCAGCAGCTCCCAGTGTCTGTTCTATTTTTGTGCTCATTGTCAGCCTGTAAAGGCTGACCTGAAGGACACAACACTAACAATCTGAAGAGAGCATGTTCATTCACAGAACTGTTACATCCACTCCCTGTATACTCAACTATAAGAAAGCTATGTTTACAGACACGTCATAATAGGAAGAACTTTTCTCAGCTTTTAAACATTTTGAATGGTGATACAATATGTTAAAATAGCAAAGGCTTAAGGAAAAGAATAATGAAAATCGCCGTCGAAGAAGTAGATTGAAGAATCCCATTCTGTGAAGAAAAATAACATTAGTATAAAACTTCAAGTTAACATAATAAATGAATGTTTTATAATATAATTTTCACATGTATATATAAAAACACCCATAAAATGTCAACAAAAATAAACACTACAAATCAGAAGGTATTCCTTCAAATGGAAAAGAAGAAAATATGTTGGTCACTTTTCTTCTGTAACAAATATTTCAGATAGAAAAGCCCAATGAGAAATTGTTTATTTTTCTCGCATCTTTGGAGACTGCACAGTCTACAATTCATTGTTTCCATCACTTTGGGCTAGCTCACGAAGGTATGAAAGTAGATGGTGGCTCAAAGCTGCTTACCAAGGGATTTGTGAATGAAAGTGTGTAAACACTGGCTCCCACAATCCCCCTTCAGTGATCATCACCAATGGCCAAATGACCTCCTCTGGAAGACATTGATTAAGCTCTACCTCAAAGTTTGCACCATCTTCCAGTAGCAACCAGTTTGCTTTAATGGACTTTTGGCTGACAGTTGTTGACTTAATGCAATACCAAGTTAGAATAAAAAAAAATTCTTAACAAGGTAAAAATAGACAGCAACTCATTAAGAAACATGAATAATCCCTTCTTCAATACAGAAAACTGGATATGTTTCACTTTTACATGGAAACTAGGCAAGGATGTACCCTGTCATCCCACCTCTTTTGACTCATACAGGAAGCATTATTTAATGTCTTAAGACAAGAAAAGGAAGTAAACTGTGTAGAAAATAGATAAAACTGTATTTAGCTGCGTAATTGTTTATCTAGGTAAAGCGAATATAGAAAGTTACAAACAATGAATTACAAAGAACAATCTCAAGAGCTAGCAAGCAGTTGGATCCAGATTATCAGATTATAGGTTAACACAAATAAAGTAGATTAAGGTCTTATCTCCACCAATAAATAAATAATATATGATTTCAAAATATGTTCTTTGCAGTAGATCAAAGATATATTTATGTTGAAGATATATATTTAGATAAAACTAGGATGCAAGAATTCCAAATTAGTTGAAACCGTAAGTTTTATCCTGCGAAGATAAAAGTGGGCTCTTCTTTCAGTATGAAGAATATTTGACTGCAGATATAATGACATTTTTATGGTGGAAGGTCTTATATGACAAAGTCCAGGAGGCACTGGGAGAGAAAAAGTGTATTTAGAGAATTGGTGATATTAAAACAAAAAGGAATTAGCTATATGAAGTAAGCAAGACACAAAAGGACAAATGCTGTATGATGTAGCTGTAGGAAGTACTTAGAACAGACAACATTATAAGGGGAAACAAGGAGAGCAGTGTTCAGGCAGGTGCTGGGAACGGGAGGGAAGGGAAGTCATTGTTTAACCGTGGAAATCTCAGTTAAGGATAATGAATGGGAATTGGTTTCACTAGAATGTCATGTGTGTAATCCCAAAGAATTGTGTGCTTAAATTGTAAAATTAACAAAGTGATCTATAAATTTTAAAAAATATGTCAAATATTAAAAAAATAAAAGTACTGTGGTTAAAAAAGAAAAAAATAAACAAATCATGTGTTGCTGAAGAGTAAATTGTCATAAATCCATATTATCCTTGTTAGTCCGATAAGTTTCCAAGTAATTGCACAGTATCCATCAGAACTAGATGCTACAAGGTTAATTTGGTCATTACTATATTGATGGATTTCTGAGTTGTTTTGTATATGGAGTTAATATAAGTAAATTTACTAAAGAGAGAAGAGAGAAGTCGAATTTAACAAATCACGGCACAGACTGAAGCTCTTAGCTATAGCTTAACTCCTATAAATGGTCTGAAATTTCAGGCAGGGTGTTACATCAATGAGATTCAGAAACAATTGAGAATCTTATTATGGTTTCAGAGTTTGGCCATTTTCAATAGACTTACCCAATAAATATAAAATGGCATTTCTCCTTTGCAGTTTTCTTGAAATAATTTTTCTCAAAGAAATCAAATTATTACATATTAATAAATGCTAAAATGGGTTCTTGATGAAGTGCCATGACCATAACATCAAGACTCACTTCTCTTTTCCTCACGGGTGATATGGGATAGACTTATTGCTTTCTGCTAAGGTCACTAGACCATCAATCAGTTTGTTTCACTTGAGTTTTTTTCTAACATAATTTTGTTAACCCTCTGCTCACCTTCTATTAAGATTCCCTCTAAAATAATTTTATCTTTCTATTATATATTTTTGTGGGAGAAAGTGAAATTTTTATATTTCTGGAAATTAATTAGCTTTAATTAATAAGAAACTTTCATCAAACTGTTCATCTCAAAAGCTGAATTAGTCCTTCTGCCAAGATTAGATTTGGTGTTTTGAGCTTGCTTTTTCATGATGGTATTCTTATTAAATATTATTTTTCATTTTATATGCTTAAAAAATATAGCATATTTAACTCTTTGAGAGCTTCTTATATTCACATAAAGTATTTCCACCATATTTATTCCTAACACCTGCTTCAAACTTCACACAGATTCAGCATTTAATTATTCATGACTTCATAATCTCTCTCTCATGTTCTCTACATTTGTCTACTGATTATTTTATGCTGTCTACATATCTGTGTCTATAGGACCATCCATGAAAGCATAGCAGTATAGTATACTTAATAATAGCCACAGTCTGTATTTATTAATTCATATTTGAAAATTATAATTGTATAATTTCTACCATTCTCAGCCATCCCTCCATTCCATTCTATTTAGCAGTTTCCCTGATCTTAATCATGGCTGCTTTTTCTTAAAAATGCATGTGCGTGCGCACACACACACACTCACACAGGCGTTATTTTTATATCCATACTCTCCGGGTTATTTGATATAAGATACCCAATATATATCTATTTTGTGATAAAGATTGTTTTTCCATCTCCCAGCTTTTTTTAGTTGCCTGTAAATCTGTGTCTAGGATTAAGGTCTTGTGAGCTTTCTCTTTCCACATTAGCATGACTATTGGTGTCATTCTTGTTTCCAGTCTTGTTTGGTCAGCTATGTTGGTGAGGAGAAATAAATCATTTCTGTGACATTTCTAGGAAAGTCACATCAAACTTCTTGTTGCTCTGGCTCTTACACTCTCTGTGTTTTCTCTTCCATAATGATCAACTAGCCAGGACTAATGAATTCATGGGTCTTGGAGGAGAACCTGAAACTGCCATTGTATTAAAGTGGCACAATTCTTGAGTACATTCTAAATAGATTTTTTTTTATAGCTGCAGATAAGTGTGGTTCTGAACTCTCAGTGAAAAAGCATCTCTTTGCAAAAGATGGGAACATTTATAGAGAACTATAACCAATAAGAATTTAGAATTTTGGGGCCTAGTCACAATTGCCACGTCATTATTCTTATTAAATGCAAATTTATTCCCACCAGAATCTAGAGTAGTTCATAGATGCCTAAAATCAGTGAATTAAAGCAATTAAAATGGACAAGCTATGCTATTTATTGTAGTTCAACCTGCAAAGGCTAGTCATTTATTAATGACTCCTGTGGGACGACCATTTGAGTTTGAGTGTACAATACATGGGTAGATAATTATATTGTGCATTGTTTATAGAACTTTTGAAGTCAGTTTAGATAATTGCTTGGTGAGTGTTAAAATAGTTAAATTTTTTTGACATAAGTAAAAAAAAAATATGAGTTTAAGACATGATCTAAGACATTCTAATATTGACTAATTTCTTCAGTAGAAATTCAGATCAAGCAGGCGGTGGTGGCGCACGCCTTTAGTCCCAGCACTTGGGAGGCAGAGGCAGGTGGATTTCTGAGTTCGAGGCCAGCCTGGTCTACAGAGTGAGTTCCAGGACAGCCAGGGCTACACAGAGAAACCCTGTCTCAAAAAAAAAAAAAAAAAAAAAAAAAAAAGAAATTCAGATCAAGGATTAGTGCCAGCAAAATTAGTGTAATATAGCTTCTTCCTGAAAGACATTAGGTCTTGCAGCTAATAAAATGTATCTTAGAATATGAATGTGATTTAAATTTAACATTTATTTCTAATATGTATGTACATACATATATGTAGTAGTAGCTATATATATTTCAGTATATATGTTGTTTCTAGTAAAATTATTATAAGCAAACGGAAAAGTAAAATAAGTTTCTTCAAATTCATATACCGAGTGATGACAGGAGATGGTTCATACTCCCAATCCTCTGATTTCTAAATATAAAACTGACAGACATATGTTTCAGAGTAATATTCAGCTTACATATCGGCTCATCATCCTTCTGTCCTCTACTTCATATCCACTTGCATATATTCTATTTGACATAGAGTTGAAATTTTCCATAAATGTGACCCTGCATATAACCTAAAAAAGATTTATTCAGACATGGGATAGAGGGATTGAACAAAAACCACACTTACAGTCTCAGAGATTCATGCAAACAAAAAAACACAAACAAGGAAATTGTTCAAATAGTCTGCTCAGATATGACCTCACTCTTATTTTTCTACTTAACACCCATTTTTTTTTTCTGTCAGGTCTTGTGATCAACACAAATTCCTATTCTGAGAATACATTCCAAATGACTCATTTTCTGTGATGAGTACTTCCTTTTCAGTATTACTCTGTGTAGCATAGGACTTACTTCCTCCTCCATTATATGAAGATATATTAGGGTGAGAGACTATCTTCTGTGCCAGACAATTAGCTATCATGGACTACTCAGCAGTCTTTTACCTTTGGCTTATTAATTTATTTTCTTGTTTCAATCAACTGATAATGATTTAAAGTAACTTAATTTTAGATATGTTCCTAGGTTAGAAATAGAAAATATATTGCAGGCGGAAGCTGCACCCCTGAATTTTCATGAGAGTCAAAACATTCAATCACAGTAGAATTGTGAAAACAACATATGTGCTCATCTCTCTGAGAGATGAAAAGAAACAGTCCTTAAAAAATGATCAACATGATTAGGGACATTATAGTAAACTATAAAATAAAACATCTGTCCATTCAGTGTGTACTCTTGAATTCCCATACATTGCTTGCAAGCAGTATTGGAAGTAACCAGCCGTTAAAAAATAAATGGAGGTATGAAAGAGTCAACAAACACAAAATAAAACAACAGAACTATACTGAGATTCAAGATAGGTGAAAATTTTAATTGAGGAACTCATTTCAATATCATGGGAGGTACAAATTCTTGCTCTCTTACTTCAATGAAATGGAGTGTCCTCCATGACAAATATTAGGGGCATTTCTTTCTCAGTAGTGGGTAGGTATTAAACATTGTTAAAACATCTTAAAAATCTGTTAAAATTGATGTTAGGGTTAAGGATAAGTTCCTTAAATTACATCTGTAAGTAATCTTTTGTATCCATTTAACTATAAATAATAAAAAACTATGGGCGTGGGGCAACTTAACATCTGATTAGAAGTTATTGAACTTTCCTTGCATGCCCTCCTGCCAAGGAAGAGGATTGCTACTGTACCATTGTGACCTCCATGGATTTACGATTGGTTTGACTGGGCTATGGGAAATTAGAAGACACACACACACACACACACACACACACACACACACACACACACACATAAATATTGCAGTCTAGTGGGTCTCTTACTCTAATAGAGTCAGACATGCAAAAGCCCAGAAACTCATGTGTTTACTATATACAGAAAGAAAGGGGAGAAGGAGACAGATGAATGAGTCTTGGCATGGCTATGTGTAAGGGAAAGTCTCATCTTGTCCTATAGGACAAGGAAAGTGCAATTACATCTTTGTGTACACATTGTCAATGTTCCTATATAGAAAAGGAGATGTTTTTGCCATTCCTCTGTGCTTGAACTTTAGAAGAATTTGCAATGCCTGAGTTTGAGGCATTAGGGGATCTTGACATGACCATGTTCACATCAAATAATTCACAGTCCTGAGAATTTCATCTGCTCCCCACACTCTACAAACCATCCACCATACATTAATATATTCACCAATCATCTAAAATATGCCATGGATGATTATAGATATTTACTCAAAAATTTTCCCTTGTTTCTCTGCCTCCTGAATGTGCCACGGCTGTTTTAAACTGTGTGTATAGCAGGTTTTGCTAACACAAACTTCAGTGAATTAGTGAACTCTAAATAATTTATGCCCATTTTCACCTTGATCAGTGTAAATCAAATTTTTCCTCCCGAACACTTAATTCGCAGAAATTACAACTCTGAGACTACTTATTTATTAGTAATGATTATGCATAGGCTTCAGCTTAATCTACCTCCAAGTATTTCTTAACTTATTAACTCTTTTATTCTAACTTGAGTTCAGCTATGTTGATGGATTCCTTTTTGTTTCTTCTTATTTCTGTCTCCTTGGTGTTCCTGGGGCTAATCCCTCCTTTATTCTAACCTTAGTTAAGCTGTATGGCTAATTTTTATCTGTCTTCTCAGAATTCCAGGGACAAATCTCCAGCAGCTCTATCTGCCAGAATCATCTCTCTCCCTGTCAGATGTTTCACCTCTTATTTTCTGCCTCAGTTCATTGGCATAAGCTTTTTTATTGACAAGTGATGCACATAAGAAATTCTCTCTACAGGTCTGAATGGGCGTACTTCTTTTGGTGGAATGCCTATTTTCACCACTATTAAGAGGCAATAATATTATTGGTCCAGGTAAATGGCTATGTTTGGCCCAAATAATTAACACTGAACACTTCCTGGGCTATATAATGAAGTAGCTAAGACATAATCAGTGAGTTGCTTATGAGACTATTTCTTGTACTGCCTCCTGTCGGATAACACTATTGGTCTCTGTGGTGAATAAAGCTGCTATGAACAAAGTGGAGCACATGTCCTTGGGTATTGGAGGGGGGAGCATCTTTTGGGTATAAGCTCAGGAGTGGAATAGCTGGGTCTTGAGGGAGAACTATTTCCAGTTTTCTGAGAAAGCACCAGATTGATTTCCAGAGTGGTTGTACAAGTTTGCAGTCCCACCACCAATGGAGGAGTGTTCCCCTTTCTCCACATCCTCACCAGTATTTGCTGTCACTTTTGTTTTTATTTTAACCAATCTGATTTGTGTAAGGTGGAATCTCAGTGTCATTTTGAATTGCATTTCCCTGATGAATAAGGATGTTGAATATCAGTTTAAGTACTTCTCGGCATTTGAGATTTTTCTGTTGAGAATTCTCTGTTTATTGCTGTACCCAATTTTTTAAATTGGGTTATTTGGTTTGTTGGAGTCTAACTGCTTAAGTTCTTTATATATTTTGGATATTATCCCTGTTTCAGATATAGGGTTACTGAAGATCTTTTTCTAATCTCTAGGATGCTGATTTGCTGTATTGACTGTGTCCTTTGCCTTATAGAATTTTTTCATGATCTCTCATTTATCAGTTATTAATATTAGAATCTGGGCCATTGGTTTTATGTTCAGGAAATTTTCTCCTATTTCAATGTGTTCAATGCTATTTCTACCTTTTCTTCTATTAGATTGAGTGTTTCCATTTTATGTTGATGACGTTGATTCACTTAGACTTGGGTTTGTGAAGGGTGATAATATGGATCTATTTGTATTATTCTACATATAGACATTCAATTAACCCATCATCATTTATTGAGTTTTTTCCCATTGTATGTTTGCCTTCTTTGTCAAAAATTAAGTGTCCATAATTGTGTGGGCTTATATCCAGATCTCTTATTTGATGCCATTATCAACCTGTTTGATTCTGTACCAGTACTATGCAGTTTTTAATCACTATTGCTCTGTAGTACAGCTTGAGGTGAAGGATAATGATTCCTTCAGAAGTTCTTTTATTGTTAAGGATTGTTTTGCTATCCTGGGTTTTTTGTTTTTCAATATAAAGTTGAAAATTTTTCCTTCAAGTCTGTTAAAAAAAAATTGTGTTGAACTTTTGATGGGAATTACACTGAATCTGTAGATTGCTTTGGTAAGATGACCATTTTTACTATGTTAATCCTCGTGACGATCCATGAGCATGGGAATCTCTCCATCTTCTGATAGCTTCTTCAATTTCTGTCTTCAGGGACTTTAGGTCTTAACATATTGTCTTGGATAAAATTACACAGAAATATTTTATGTTACTTGTGGCTATTGTGAAATGTGTAGTTTTTCTAATTTTTTCATGATTCATTTATTATGTATATAAAGGAAAGCTACTGATTTTTCTGAGTTAATTTTGTATCTAGACATTTTGCTGATATTGTTTATCAGCTGAAGTTGTTCCTTGTTAGATTTTTGTGGGTACTTTTGTATCATCATACCATCCTTGAATATTGACACATTGACTTCTTACTTGTGTCCATTTGATCTCCTTTAGTTGTCTCATTGTCTAGTTAGGACTTTAACTACTATATTGAATAGATATGGATAGAGAGGCCAGTCTTGTCTTGTTTCTATTAGTGGATACTCAAGTTCCTCTCCATTTAATTAGATGTTGGCTATTGCCTTGCTGTATATTGCTTTCATTATGTTTAAGTACATGCCTTGAATCCCTGAGCTCTCCAAGATTTTTAACATGAAGGGGTGTTGGATTTTGTCATAGGATTTTTCTATGTCTAATGAGATGCTCATATGATTTTTTCTTTCAGTTTGTTTATATTGTGGATTATATTGATGGATTTTCATATACTGAGCCATCCCTACATCCCTGGCATGAAGTCTACTTAATCATCATAGATGATGTTTTTGATGTGTTTCTGGATTTGGTTTGTGAGAATTTTATTGAGTGTTTTTGTGTTAATGTTCATAAACAAAATTGGTCTTAAGTTTCTCTCTCTCTCTCTCTCTCTCTCTCTCTCTCTCTCTCTCTCTCTCTCCCTCCTCCCGATAATTTGTATGTTTAGGGATCAGTTTTGTGGAGTACAGATGCACTTTTTTGAAGTAAGACATGAAAATAATTATTTATTTTTATTTTCATGGGTTTCTATTCTTATGTCTTCCTCTTCATGTATGATCTTGTTACTAGATACTGTCCCTTTGCTTTTTTGTTATTTTGAGTAATCATTTGTCTATCTTGTTGATTTTCTCAAAGAACTGGCCATTGGTTTTGTTAATTCTTTATATTGTTCTCTTTGTTTCTATTTGATTGATTTCAGCCCTGAATTTGACTATTTCTGCTAACGAAAAGCTTAGGTTCTGGTGTGGTGGTACATGCCTTTAATTGAAGCATTCAAGAAACAAAGCATGTAAGACCTCTGAGTTCAAGGTCTGTCTAATAGAATGATGGGTTCATATTATAGCTCCAAAAGAAGCAGAAATTGACAGCTTAAGACATGTGGCTCTGTCTCTATATTCAAGGGACTTCTGAGACTCCAGACTGCTTTCAAGTTGCACATCTGCATTCACCACAAGCATTGTGATTTGGGATAATCAAGAGGAAACTTGGGCTAAATGATTGAATTGCTATGAAATTCCTAAGGAAGTAGCTTATGCAAAATAAAAGATTGGGCTTTGGTCTACAAGATAGAGCTCCATCCAGCAGAGAGCTGTCTTGAGCAAAGAGCTACATCAAGCAGACTGCAGAGCTGTCACATAGCATCCATCATTGACTTTGAGTCATTTCTTCCACCACTCCCAGTTACCCTTTCCTTAGGACCTCTCCCAAGCTAAGGCTGGTCCTTGGCAGATAACTCAATAAGTTTATTAATATTATTTATAAGAATTCAGATGAGGTGCTACTTACATGATAAGGAATGACTCAATATAGCTGTATCATCTAATTCCAACCCTGCATGAATGAAAGCTCAAACCTGGAATATTTTGTGGCAAGCAGGGAGTTCAATAGACAGAAGAATATCTTCTATGTAGCTTAGCTACTCCTAACATTGCTTTCAGATATTTCAGTTGGTCTGAGAATGTTTCTCAGTAGTTCTTGGAGCTTATATAACTTTGAGGATTGACTTAATTTTTATATAACCTTGATTATCAAGGATCGTGTGTATTTGTTCAATTTCAGGGACTTCCTGATAATTATGAGTTGTTTCATCCTATGTCATAAGAAACATTTATATAGAAATTCCTGAATTTTAGTAAACATTCAAGAAGGGTAGAGTGTTTTACCTTCTTTGTAGAACAATATGAGTCTTAAGGAATTTTCTTTTTTTTTCCATCTTTCTTTAATTAGATATTTTATTTACATTTCAGATGTTATACCCTATCCCCATTCCTCCCTCAGACACCCAGGAACCCCCTATCCTATCGCCACTCCTCCTGCTTCTCTGCAGGTGTACTCCTACCTACTCCCCACACTCCCATTTCCCAACCTTGAGTTCTCCCACACACGACGTCCAGCCTTCATGGGACCAAGGATCTCCTCTCCCACCTATGCCAGACAGGGCCATCCTCCCTTATATATACAGCTGGAGCCATGGATGCCCCCTAAGTGCTCCCAGGCTGGTGGTGTAGACCCTGGGAGCTTTGATTGGTTGGTATTGTTGCTTTCCTGATGGAACCACAAACCCTTTCAGCTCCTGCAGTCTTCACTCTAACTCTTCCTTGATCAGTTCAATGGATAGCTGTGAGCATCTGCCTCTGGCAGACCTCTGAAGACACAGCTATATCAGGCTCCTGTCAACATGCACTTCCTGACATCCACATCAGCGTCTACCTTTGGTGACTGAACAAGGGATGGATACCCAGGTGGAGCAGTCTCCAGACAGCCCATCCTCAGTTTCTGTCCCACACTTAGTCTCCATACTTGCTCCATGAGTATTTTGTTACTTCTTGATCTAAGATAAAAAAGCACCCAACTTGGTATTCCTTTTTCATGGGTTCATGTGGTCTGTGAGTTGGATCTTGGGTATTTCAAGATTCTACTATAATATCCAATAATCAGTGATGAATACCATGTATGTTCTTTTGTGATTGGGTTACCTCACTTAGGATGATATTTTTTAGTTCCATCCATTTACTAAGAATTTCTCAAATTCATTGTTTTTAATAGCTGATAATACTCCATTGTGTAAATGCACCACTTTTTTTTTATTCATTGCTCTTTGAAGGACATCTGGGTTCTTTCCAGCTTCTGGATATTATAAATAAGGTGCTATGAACATAGTGGAGCATATGTCTTTTTTATATGTTAGAGCATTTTCTGGTGCCCAGGAGTGTATAAGCTGGGTCTCTCGTAGTGATATGTTCAATTTTCTGAGGAACCGCAGACTGCTTTCCATAGTGGTTGCACCATCTTGCAATTCCACAAAATGGGGAGTTATTCCTCTTTCTCACATCCTGCCAGCATCTATATCACCTGAGTTTTTGATCTAACCATTCTGACTAGTGTGAGAAGATCTCAGGGTTGTTTTGATTTGCATTTCCAGATGGACTAAGGATGCTGAACATTTCTTTAGGTGCTTCTCAGCCATTCAAGTTTCCTCAGTTGAGAATTCTTTGTTAAGCTCTATACCCCATTTTTAATAGGGTTATTTGGTTGTCTGGAGTCTAATTTCTTGAGTTCTTTGTATATATTGGATATTAGTTCTCTATCAGATGTGGGATTGGTAAAGATCTTTTTCAACCTGTTGGTTGCCATTTAGTCCTATTGACAAGTACTTTGCCTTACAGAAAATCTGCAATTTTATGTAGTCCCATTTGTCAGTAATTGATCTTAGAGCATAAGCCATTGATGTTCTGTTCAGGAATTTTTCCCCTGTGCCCAAGTATTCAAGGTTCTACCCCACCTTGTCTTCTATTAGTTTCAGTGTATCTGTTTTTATGTGTTTTAAGCTGTATCACTGCATACTAACAACCATTTCCAACAACAGGTTGATTTTCACTAATATGACTTATCAAACACAGGTCATCAGAGATTTTTAATTTTATAATTTAGGAAATTTGGATGGTAGAATCGACAGTATATTAATTACTCCTAATTATGAGAACTGAAAGGTGAGAAAAGTATTATGACATGTGAAGATTCTCAAACAATACACCAAATCACTTGCCTTGAGATGCTGGTCACATCCACCACTAGTCAAAACTAATCTGCAAGAGCTAAGAATGGAAATACAACTGCTTTGTACCTCTTTCATCAGAATTCTATGTATGTTTCTCTTCTGAACTCTTCCAACTCCAAATCCATGTTTCCCAAGTCCAGCAATCTTGACATTTTCTGAACTTTACATTTTCTTCCTTTCCAGAATGTATTTACTTGGATTATCTCTCTGGCTGTTGCAAATAAATGGCTTATTGGAAGGGTGAAAGGGATTTTTTTCATTAATCAGAGTTTTCACTCTTCATTAGTGCTGCCATTTTGACTTAGGCCACACAAATCACATGCCATAATAGGAATAATATGATCCTTGTCATTCAAGAATATATGCTACCCTCTCTGCAAACAATATTTTATTGGATCACATAAGGATGATTTGGAGTTGGAAAGTTTTCTTCATGTGCTTATAGCTAACCTCATTTTAGTAGTAAGAAATTACTCCTAATAGGTATACTACATTGTCTTTATTCATCAATGTTTTTGAAGACAGATTTATTGCCTACAAATTGGGTAATGATAAATACAATTACCCTGGACAACTATATTTAGTTCCTTGAATGAAAAGGTATTTGCAACTCATTTGGATGAATATAAGGGAGTGCATTTGCTTTTCATACTTGAGTGTGTTGTTTTTCCCAGGGAGCTTCTAGAATGTCTTTTCATGAGTTTAGCATTTTAAATGTTCCTAAAAGTTTCATATGTTTAAGCTTATTAATTCATCAAAGTAGCAAAGTTCAGTTCATCTTTGAGAAACTAGGAGAATATTAGAGGATTCTGACCTCATAGGTGAATATTCTCATTGAAAGATTATAATCTAGCAGACTATTGGTGGGCGATAGTTTCCTGGTTAGCATTAGGTGAGGCTCTGTCTTTTTCATCTGCTTCCAAAATTCTGTTATTCTGTGTCTCCCTAAGCCAAAAGGAATAAATCAAGATGGCAATGCAAACAAATCTCCAGTGAACCAAGTTCAACTTTCAAAATTGCTTATCTGGTATTTTATTACAGCCCCCAAAAGATACCTGAAAACATAGCTGTGCTCCTTTTAGGTGCCATAGGCTACTATGGTTAGCTCCTTTTTTCATCAGTCTTAGGTATTGTTAGTGGTTTTGAATTTTAATCCCATTAATAGGTATGTAGAAATAACTCATTTGCTATTTTAATTGCAAGTTGTGAATGGTATTGTAATTGAATTTTAATGTATTCATAATGAATATAATTACCAAGAAATTTATATTAGAATTTGTTTGGTTAATGTTTATTTATTGTGTACTGACTCTGAATGTTTTATATCTTGATCTTTGTGGTTTTTACATGAAAATTAGGTATTTCATTATTATTCCACATGCCCCCTTTCAGTTTCTTGTTGCATGTATTTGCTTTACAAGTGATGGGACTCTTTTTAGTTTCTCATGTCGTGGTGACTCACAATCATAAAATTATTTTTGTTGCTACTTCTTAACTATAATTTTGCTATTGTTATGAATCTCAACACATATATCTGTGTTTTCTGATGGTCTTGGGTGATATGATCCACACTGTAAGAGCTGATAATTTAGACATTTCTAGTTCCATTTCCCATTTAAACTATTGTGCACTACATGCTACAGCAGATCAGAACTTTCAACTTCTGATTATCATGGATTATCACATTTATAGGCCTACAGGAGCAATCCTAGCTTATAAATTGTCCTAAGGTCCCAAGTCCTTGGCTGTTAAGTGAGTGTTCCTGCATCAGTGAACCTTCTGTTTTATCTGATGTCTTGCTCTCAGCTCAAATATTGAAGCAGTCCCAGAGGCTATCAGCTAAGTATATCCTCATAGCGGAATGACAAGCTTTCTCTCTCTCAAAGGGCCATGCAATCTTCACACTTCCATGACTGACCTGCAGTAGTTGTCAATTTCCCCAGGGTCTTGCAGTGAGCTAGGGTCTGATCTTCAGCGGTGTTACAGGAGAAGCACAATTATTAAACTACAGAAATTTACCAGATACTGGAACCACAGCAAACATGAAATTGGGATGGTATGTTGAGTTTAACACAAAATGGTTGAGTTGAACGAATGATTGGCAGGTAGGGTTCATTGAAAGATGATGTGACTTACCACTTTCTCAAAGCATAAATACAAGACTTTTTGGGAGAGGAGCAAAACAGCCTGCTATTCTTTCTTAGCTTAGACAAGAGATTTCTTTAAAGGGAGGTCTCAAGACTCACATTGGTGATAGATGATAGGTCATGACAGGGGGAAGGATAGGATTTTTTCCTCTGCGGTGTGAGATTGCTGCAGAAAATTAATAAGTACCCAATATAATTATACAATATTGGGAGCCATAATGGGAAAAGCTAATAATTAGCAGGTGATCATCCTGAAATGCTTGCCTCAGATTATAATCTGGACAGGTGCACCCCATCAGCAAGGCTATGGCTGGACATTTTTCAGGAAAAATCCCTGCTATTAATATGCTTTTCCTATTATATTATTATTATTATTATTATTATTAAACATATGTAACAATCACTAAGCAATAGCACACCCCTTTGGAGCAGATCTCTGCAGACCCACGAAGATGTACTGTCTTTAGTGATACTATATAGACAAATATATGACTTCTTAAGTCTTAATGATGATCCTATAAGAATTCCTAAAATTATATCAATGATTATTTAGCTCTTTTATAGTGGGACTGGTATTAAGTCTCTTTCTGACAATCAATACTGCTATGAGAACTCTGCCAGTCTCCCAAGTGTCATCGGTTAACAGCTCTTAGATAGTAACCAGACTTCTCCTACTCAGAGCACATTCCAATGTGGTTGTAAAACAATTAACCAAGGGTCACTAAAAGGGAACTCACGATTTATTATAGGTGCTAGGACAGAAGAGAAAATATTGCTTGGGTTTATCTATACAAAACTTACTAATTCCTTAAGTTAACCTCGATGAACCTGTGGAGCTAGAAAGGGGATGGATGTTTAGTCAGATAATTACTCCATGTAAACATTTTCTGTTGTAAACTTCTATTTCAATTTATGATTTGAATTTTGGTGTGAACTTGTGATGAACTTTGTAACATGTGATCATGTACTCTGAATGAGGAATAAGACAAAGGGACGTTCCTTAGCAGCTTGCTTTTTCCTCTCCCTTCTTCTCTCTTCTTCTCCTCTCTCTCTCTCTCTCTCTCCTCTCTCTCTCTCTCTCTCTCTCTCTCTTCTTCTCTCTCTCTCTCTTCTTCTCTCTCTTCCCTGCTTAGAGTCTCTCCATTTAGGACCTTTCCACTTTTTCTCTTAGATAGCTTTCATAGGAAACTTTTTACACTTAGTAATAAACTGTGATAACTTTTTTTTTTTATAACTTCTTTTAAGTGTCTTTTCTTCCTGCGACAGCAAACTAACAGACCTAAGTTAGAGCCTGGCAGCGCCTGCAGAGAGAGGACAAAGGCCATTTGCCTAATATTCTGCCGTCCTTGGCTGAGGTGTTAAGTGCAGTTTCTGGATAGAGGATACCAGAGGGAGGCCAGCTACAGTAGCCTAACCCTTACCCTGCCTATGCTCTTCCCATTACCCCAGGGGCTGCCACAAGAAGAACCGACTGGGGGAGACAAAGGAGATCACCTTCTCCTCCACCAAGAGGGGCCAGGCTCCTGGCAATACAAAATGGGTTAAAGATGACTAAGAGGGAATTAAGTTATAACCTGGATAAATAACCAACTGAATGTTTGTTCCCTTTTTACATATGTAATTCTGTGGAGAATTTTCATGGAGCCAAACAAGATACTTTTTCAGATTTCCTTTAGGGAATGTCACATTATCTACATGGGAGTCAAGTGAGTCATTTTCTTTCTTCTTTCTTCCTTCTTCTTTCATTTAATTTTTCATTTCCTCTCTCTCTTCATCCTCCTTCCTACCTACTTACCTTCCTTTCTTCTTCCTTCTTGTCTTCCTTCCTTTACTCTCTCCCATATTCCTTTCTTTGCTCATGAGCTATTTAACTGTTTAACAAATTTAGTGTTTCCATATTATCCTGTGGGTATGAAATGTTCCCAGACATAAGCTTATATTCTTCAGTCTTGGGTCTATATCTGGTTACAGCAGTCCAAAGGATGCTCAATGATGCTGATACACCTTCATTAGTGGATTTATCTATTTATTAATATATTTCACCTGCTGAATCCATTTAGCTTTAATATCTTTTGAGCTGCCAATTTAGGTACTTTCAGTGTGCACTGGTATGGTTTGTCTTGGTCTTCTACTCTCTTGTCTCCCTTCCATGAAAACAGCACAACTCACTTTTCTGATAGCCACAGAATCATGAAGTCTTGTGATAAAAATCTAATCCCAATCAAATCCTGAATAACAAATAGCCTATAGAGCTCAGTGGGGCAACAACCAGCTGATATTAGTCAAGCAACATGTGGATCAACCCATAGTTCCTCACATAATCAAAAAGAGCTGGAGATTGGGGGAAGGGAACAAGTGAAACTTTCTAAACCATAAAAAGTGTATTGCTGCGTCTTTTATCTCTGTTCTTTCTACTTCCAGGCAGGAAGCCCCTGTTAGGTGTCTTTGTAGTAGGCTGTAGTCTTAGTGCAAAATATTTGTTGGTTTAACAAAACCTCTATAAGAATCTGTTTTCTCACAACTCTGCTGGTGTTTTCCTAATCATCATTAATGGAGCCATAAGGAGGACTGGGAATATGCTCTTTCTCAGAAACCAATGGGACAAGCTAGGAATATGACACCAAGCCCTGGGACCCTGGAAACCTCCAAAATCTAACATGTTCCCCTCCTTATTTACCTCTGCCTGCCTTGGTATCATTCTGCTGCCCATAGTGCATTTCCAGCTTTTTGCTGTATATGAGTATTGACTGTCCATGAGTTAGTTAAGCATACAGAACACATGGTTTACACTTAAAGCAAAAAGACTTTCAATGTGTGAATATCATGTTGATTGAGCAAGCTTGTAGTCAAAAAAGAATGTGCAATAGCTGAGGGTATGGTGACTTAGAATCATCTACTCTAACCCAGAAGATATATCTCATGATTCCATTATACTGAGTAGCTGTCTTTACATAATAGTATACTACATCACTTTAGTATATTGAGAATTATAAATAAGTTGATTTTGATTTTCACGCTTTTGATACTCATTCGTCCCAACATTTGTTTATTTGACGGGGATTACTTTACTAATGTTCCTCGCTTTTCTACACATATAACCATAACAACTTCAGAGACTGATGTCCTGAATCTTTTTTGTAATACTTAATTGCAAACTATGTTTTCTTACTTGATTGTATTGGCTTAGATCCTCAGACAATTTTGAGTAATGTGTGTTCAGATTCCTTCTCAACTTTTATAGTAACCAAGGCATTAACATTTCACTGTTGGCTGCAGGTTGTTGGCGGTACCTTATAAATAAATATTACATATAATGTGTTTCTGACATTCTTGCTACTTACATAATATATAGATTTTTTTTTCAATGTGAGCTGTGCTATGCATATTTACATATGTTTCCTTTGTTATGATAAATTACCATTTTACTACACAGCTAGTAATGAATTGATAATGTGTCATTAGGAATGTTTCACACCTAAGATTATGAATAAAATTATACTACAAGCCCACTGTTACTTTATCCTTCAAAATGTTCAATACATGTTAAGAGTAAATATTTTGATAAGAATAAAAATTCAAAAAACAAAACACATTGTCTCTACTATTATGTAGATTCTGTACTAAACAAGATTAAAATTGTAAGAAATGTTACAACTATAGTGTGATATTGAGGCTATCGGTAGAAATGGTTGGTGAAATGTAGGCAACAAATGCAAAGTCTGAAAATAACTTACTGGAAGTAATACTTAAAAAATTACTTATGAGAAAATAAAACGGAATGGAATCAAAGGCAGATCGATGAGGGAGTTGGGTGCATTTCACACATGTGCATGAAACAGAAGCAGTTACCTTGAAAGAGATGTGGAGACTAACATATTTAAGGAGAACAGCAATGCATGCTGGGCACTCAAGCACTAACATGACTAAAAATCATGTGTCTGTCCATGATTCAGAGTGTTATTTGATTTTAAAAACAATAAATGATTGTAAGCAATAGTTTTGAGGAGACCGTAAATATATGATCTGGAACACAAGAGATGTGTTATAGGATAGAAAAAAAAAAACAATTCTAATATAGCACATTCACTGTCTAAACATACCCCAGTCTGCTTATACTATGACATTCTGTGTTCGTGTATATCCATCTGAAGTTGAACACTTTAGCTCTTCTTTCTAGGTGGAGGTATTAAAACACTACTAATAGCATTCCGGTACCTACTCATCTGTGTCAGTAATGAAATCAGTATGCCAATAAGCATGACTTTTTAAAAATAAGTATCTCTAATACTACCAGAGGAAGTAAAATATAATTTGGTCTCCAAGCTCTGTGCATTGCACTGAAGCCAGATCATTTAATAGTTTCATTTCAGTAGATGCAAAGTTCAGCAAAGTGTCCATGCAGAAATAGTGCCTGTCATTCTACTATTACTATTGATTGTATGTGGTAACTCGTATTTTTAAATTAAACATTCCAATCAATTACATCTCAAATGGTATCCCACTTACTGGTTACCCCTCCACAAACCTCATCATCCCATATCTGCTCTCTCCTCCCTCCCCTTTGCCTCTATGACGGTGCTCCCACACTCACACCCACCTGCTCCCACCCCACCGCTCTAGCATCTCCCTATGATGGGGAATCAAACCTCTACAGGACCAAGGTCCTCCCCTTTCATTGATGTCAGACATATGTATCTGGAACCATGGATTCCTCCCTATACATTCCTTGGTTGGTGGTCTACTCCCTGGAAGCACTGGGTGGTCTGACCAGATGATGTTGTTCTTCCTATGGTGTTGAATACAACTAGGAGATGTCATTGTGACTATGCCACATGACACAGTACTGTTGTAATGCCAGATTTTCCCACCTTACTCCCACCATTCACAGGCTCATTAAAGTCTCCTGGGGCAGATATCACTTCCATTGTCATCCACAGGGGACTAACAAGGTTACTCCTCTTTCTGAGCTGTGGAATTGAAAACCACAACTCTTATAGATTCATTGTAAAATAATTCTGGGCACTCACAAAGAAAAATGGCAGTACACTTTAAAACAAGAGGGTTGAAATCCAGAAAATAGCTCATCAGAAAGTTAGGTATTTAGTTAACTTTCCCCCCACATTTCAATACAATTAGAAGATGACCCAGAAACAAAATCCTATGAGTTTCTAGACAGTGAAGAGCTTAGACAGACATTTATTTTTTCATTTATGGGAGCATTTAAGTCATGCCATTGTTCTTCCCAATACAATTCTTGAGTCTTTCTCTTTTGCTGCCAAATGTATAAAATCATCAATGTCAATGATGACAGTAATAATAAAATATTTTATCTTTATATAATTATTAGCAATTATAGAAAAAGTTACTTATTTTTACATAACAATTATAATCATTTTAAAAAACAAAACTGTTTTTTAAAATCTTTGTCACGTATCTCAATATTGCCATAATAAAATGAAACATAAATATTTATCTCTTAAGATGTGCAACCTCTAATATTATGTTATATATAATGTTTTATATATATAATGTTATGTTAACAAATGCGTGCTTCCAACTTCTTTTACAATCATGCATTTTTTAAAAACCCTTTCTCTTCTTGACAGGGAGTAATAACCAATCTTGATCATAGCCTGGTTTGTACCTAAAAGTATTATAAAATTAATTTCATAAAGAAGAGAAATGCTTCAGCTCCAGTAAATGTCCAGTATGCTTGGAATGTGAGTTATTGAAAACAGAGCCTGCATTGAATCTTGAAAGCCTGCTTGTTACTGTAGTGTGCCTTATTGAATTACTGTGTTTAAGAAGGAGAGTAGATAAATATGAAGAATTTCCATTAAGTAAAACATACACATGCAACAACAACAACAACAAATTGAACACCAAGTAAGCAACCTAAAAAATGGAATACAGTTATTAACGAAAAACTCTCAAAAGAGAAAAAAAAAAAAACCCTAATGGCTGGGAAACACTTAAAGATATGTTTAACATCTTTAGTCATCGTGGAAATGCAAATAAAAGTTAAAATGAACTACTTTGAGATTTCGTCTTACATCAGTCAGAATGGCCAGGATTAATAAAACAACTGCCAGCTTATGTGGGCAATGATGTGGAATAGGGAAACATTTTCTCATTGCTGCTGGGATTGGAAACTTGTACAGTGTCTATGGAAACCAGTTTGGCATTTTGTTAGGAGGATGAGATTCAATCTACCTCAATATCCAGCTATATCTAGGCTATTGGTTATTCTCACAAACTGGCTGTTAGGCCCTATTGCTGAAGGCATCATCTACACAACTCACTGAACACAGGGAACTAACTGGTGCCTCATAGAGCTACATGATGGATTAAGTTACTCTGGATGTTACCAAAGAAGATGTGTAAATACCAACCCAGCTATAACTTTTGGATTTACTAACCTGCAAGGTGATCTAAATCAATAGTGGCACAAAGCTTGAGGAAGTAAGCAAACAACCAATAACTGATTTAATTTAAGGATTGTTCTATGAAATGGAATCTACCCTGACACTGAATGACTGGCCAAGAACCTGAGACAAGGTAGGCCAGGGATATTGGACAAAACCAAATACTAATGTTCTGCTAAAAAACATAGCCATGAAATGACCCTAAAAACGTTTTGCTACACACAGAGATGAGTGACATTATCAGTCATTATCAGAGAAGCTTGCTCCTGTAGTAACATGGAACAAATACAGAGACTCAGAGCCAAACAATGGGTAGAGAGCAAGAGGCTTTGGAAAACTCAGTACTAAATAGGATATCTCAATCAAATCCCTCCCCACAGCGTATAGAGAAACCTGTAGAAGAGAAGCTGAAACAGTATAAAAGCTAGATGGAATGGGACCAGGAAAACAAGGCCTTCTGAATACAATAGGGACAATGACCATATGAACTACAGAGACATTAGAGGCATGTAACAGGCCTGCATGTATCTATGCTAGATGGGGTCCTATTACTTAGAGAAGTAGACAGAAATCCCTATTCTAAGCCACAAGCTATCTGCAATTGATAAGTACTCACAAAATAGTAGTTTGTTCTCTCCTATGGGGTCTCACTGGTTATACAAACACACTTAAGTGCAGGCTGCATGCCCAACAGTAGATAGCCAACAATAAGCAAACTCAATGGCATCTTTGGAGGTTCTTTGTCTCATAATATTTTGTCAGGGCATTTAAAAATCATTTAACCTTACATGTCATATATATATATTATGGCTTCTCTTTTTTTGCTTCTCTGGAATTGCTGTATGTATGAACATGTGTCTTTCTGTGTCCATATTGTTTTCTTTTGCCTTTGTTGACTTTTTATTGTTTTTTTTTATAGTATTTTATTTTCTCTTATTAGTATTCTTCAGATACCTGCTTGTTTCCTAACAATAGACAGAAAAGGTATGAATTAGAATAAGTGGGGAGATGGAAATGACTTCAGAGAAGTTGTGTGTGGAAATATCATAATTAATATATTATTTATAAACAAGTCTATTTTCAGGCAAAGAAAGATATCAGGGTAAAACCATGTACCACATTTAGTAAGACACAGGTTAAACATATGCAGCAGCAATATTTTCAACTATATGTGTGTGCATCATTTATGTATAATACATTATGCAGCTATATATACATATATATGGTAGATATTATATAAAGAAAGTAAAGTAGATGTAGAAGGAAAAGAAAAATTAAGAAGGCGAGGGAGAGAAGGGAAGAAAGGAAGGGATAGTGAATGACAGATCAGAGAAATATTTGTAGCAAAATTTAATAAACTATTTAAGAATTAAATGTGTAACAGTACAAAATTTCCAAAGTTTATGAAGATTCATAGTTACATATAACTTCAAAAATTCAGTGTAGCTGATCCTCATGTAGCATATCTGTAAACCTGAGAGGAATTTTGTGTTCAAAGCCACCATAAATTACAATACAAGTTCTAGACCAGTTTAGTTAAGGCAAGTTTTGAATTAAAAAATGAAAACTACTGTGGATATAGTTCAAAGACAAAACACTTTCCTAGAATGTTCAAAGCCCTGAATTCAATTTCTAGAAAAAAAAAGAGAAAAGTAGTTTCTTCAGAAATTCTAGTATATTTTTGAACACAGGTTATTCCCCTTTATACAATCCATTGATCTGACTCAAGTTTTCACTTGTATATGTTCATCTGTGGGTCATGTTTGAGTGAGTTTCTATTTCCTTTTCTATAATCTTGTCATAGGCATTAATAGGTCAAGTGTGGGTTATTTTTTGTATCACCAGAGGCAAAGAATGCATACTTGTTTTCTTATTTTGACTATTGGAAATGTTTCCTATATTCTATGCATGTTTTGCTGTCTCTCTTGCTTCCTCCTGTGCTTTGTGCCTCTATTCTTTACAGGTTATTTTTATGAAACATCCTTTTATGTTGATGAAGTGCAACTGATGGCGAAATAATTAAAACTGATGCTGTATTTAATATCTACAAATACATTCATGCTCAAGAGTGTTTGATCTACCAATCAATACCTGTAAAGTCAGCATCTACTGTACAATTCTACTATATTTTTCTAATACCCTAAAGGAAGCCTTATTTTTGTTTCTCTTTGACGTTCAAAATCTCAAGCTTCCTGGAAGAGTGCTATACCTCATTTAATTTTCTAGCCTCAATGCCTTGGAATAAAGTAAGACTTAAAACATATTCTCTAATGAAAGCAGACGATAGTAAGATATAAGTAAAAGTGACGGAGAGAAGAATGCACAGTGATGCTGAATATGTCATGTTCCTATTGAACAATAATTACGGTATCAACTCCCTTTCTCTATAAGACCTTCTGCTTCCTCAGAGCATACTAGTTGAGTGTTCAAGAACATAATAGCCTTAATTGAGCTTCAAGAGTAGAAACTCACAGCATTGTGGCCTGAATTACCAAATCATTGCTCAAGACATGCAGAAAACCATGAAACACAACATTAGTTCTAAAAAGAGTATAGAAGATAGAAACAAATCACAGAATAAACTAGTCTATGAATTGTATAAATGTTATTTCAAGTTCTATAATTTTCATGATCTTTCTCTGCAGCATGAAAAGACCAAAGAGGGGATTTACTGTAACCATTTCTAGAAATCAAGTCTTCCTCAGAGTGTCCCAAAGACTATTTACATTATAAACATCATATAGAGACACAACCAAGTCTTACCTCATTTGTCTAGAAGCACTTCAAAGACTTAAATGCTAGTAAGAACACATTTATTATTGTTTATAACCCGAGTCTCTAGGCCTAGCACTCTTTATCCTTTATTAAGTAACTTTACATGTTATGGAGAGAGCTCCTGAGAAGTATGTCAACTGTCTTAAGGAGAACAACAGATTGTCCAGTTTTCTAAGTGTTAAAGCAATTTGGCACAGGATTAAATAATAGTTTTTCAGAGTTGATCTACAGGGTTTGCCATTGCTGACTTCCTTCAGAGCATGTCCTTTTACTGATCTTAGTCCACAAAAGTTTCCTTATTTAAGAAATGGGAATGATTATAGTCTTTACTGCACATGGGTTTCTGGCAAACTAAATGGAAGCTTACTAGTGAAGTACTGGAATAGTGTCTATTCATGGTAAGAATTCATAAAATTAAAATCACTACTATTGTTGTTATTAGTGGAAGATTTTAGGCTCTACGGAGTAAATGTTTGACCTCGTGTTCTGGAAAGATGTTGAAAGAATATTCTATATCTTTGGCACCGGGTTTGTTTTTATTTTCTGCTGGACATCTATATCTAGAAACAAAACCAACTTTTCTATAATGATTGCTTCAATATCAGGAAAAAGGAGGCAAGCCTGTGATTCTATTTAATGGCATACTGAATTAGATGCTCAGAGCCCATACTTGTGGAAATAAAATAGCATACATTAGCAGAGAACATAATTATCTTGTTTGATTTACCGTTCTATTTAAATGATATTACCAAGGACCACGACTAGGAAAATGCTTAGGTAGGACCCTGGGAATGTGATACTTCCTTTGATAGCAACACACTGTCAATTTTAATATATCATATCTGTACCCATAACTTTGCCTATGAAAAATAATAGAGAAGCCATTTCATGATCAAATAAGCAACAGATATTAAGATATAGTGTTACACAACCTAAAGAAGAGAACACTATATTCTAAAGAGGAAAATAAAGCAAAAACTTGAGAAGGCTGAGTTTAATGTTTGTGTGTGTTTTAAATACCTTCTGGGGCTGGAGAGATGACCCAGTGGTTAAGAGCATTTGCTGATCTTCATGAAAACCAGGGTGCAGTTCCTAGCATTCACATCAAAGCCCTTTAACTCCAGCTGCAAAAGATCTGAGATCCTCTTCCCACCTACCCCTGGGTCCCCTACAGATGCTGCATTCACGTGGTACACACACATAAATTTGGGCAAAACACTGAAATCTGTCAAACAATATTGTTTGGAAAAATTACTATCTCAGGGGCTTTCTATTACTCTATGTCAATGACTTGTGTATATATAAATGATTCTAAACTCATTTGGCAGATTCCTTAATTCCCTTTGAAAGTCATATGTTTAAATTTTCTTTTCTTCCTAGGTGAGATTCTTGGGGCATATTTTTGCTGTATATATGTATGAATGACATCATAATAAATTCTATCTGAAATTTTTACCAAACATACTAATAATAATCGAAAAGGGAGTAACAGTAGTAAGTGTACACGTGCATCCTCAATAAACAGATTCCCAGCCCACCCACATGAACACAGACGAGTCTCTCTGAAATTCGCTTGTCAACTAAAAACATGTGTGAAAATAGTTGCATTGAAATCATTAGGAAATCATACTGTAATGTCAGGTGCTTGATAAACAATATCAACAAATTGAAATCTTCTTTGTGATAATGTAATAGTTATCACAGATGACGATTATTGAGGTTTCTACTCTGACGTATGTACTCTGAAAGGCTTGCGTGCCAGATCGATTTTTAAATTCTGTTTGCACTTTAACAGTGTGATAGAATTTTTTTGTGTGCCTGCATCAAATGAAGAAGGACTGAAGCCTCCAAATTACACATCACAAATAAGCGTGCTAGATTTTTATCTCTCTCATTCTCAAATGCTTTGTCAGTTCTCTCTACCACCTTGCTCTGATTGGGCTTTGTAACATCTCTGAAGAAGTAGCTACTGAGAAGTGACATATACGACTATACATGCATTTTAGAGACTAGGAGCTTTGATATTGAGCTTCTTATGTTCCTGCCTCGATCTTCCCAGTGTTTTGACTTTGTCACTTCAAAAAGTTGCTTCAATAATACTCACCTCTGGAGCATTGCTTCAGAAATGACTATGGTCAAACTGTCTCCTTGAGGTGTGACATGATCATAGTCATTGTAAAACATTTTGGTTACTTGTCGAGAACTTTAGTACAGAGCCTTGGAAAGAAACAAACAAACAAAAAACTTCAGTGACAATCAGATCTATGATTACAGTAACCAAGGTAATGCTTAATGGGTATCTGGGCCCACAGTAATGATAAATATGGAAGTAGATGTTCACAGTACTCTTACCTTGGATTCAGTCATTAACATTTCCTATCTGAGTTACAAGTTCTGAAGACCTTAGGGTTGTTCTAAAAGATGGAATGTTGACCATAAGTTGGAACTTTTTATTTTTTTTAATTTTTTTCTATTTATTTACTTAAATCAAATTGTAATTTCTACTTATTCAGACAGGGGTTATAAACACAAAAAGGCAGGACGTGGGGAAGGGGATGAAACTGGAGCATAGGTGTTCAGGGGGAAGTACAGATATCTTTCAGAACAGGGTATCAGCTGGGTGAAGGTTCAGGGAAAGGTCACTATGACTCTGCCTATGATTCACTTGTCCTTATCTAAATTGGTACTATCTGCCGAGGCTACCTATTTACAAGGTCTATGACTACTCAGGCTGGTAAATTTCCATAAAAGCTGCCGGTTTACAATAGCTTATAGCCATTTGTTTCAGTGTTTTTCCACAGAGTCCCAAGACTTTGTGTTAGCTTGTATGTATGCCAGGCCTATTGCTGATTTTAGGCCTATGGCTGATTGTAGGCCTTCAATGTATAAGCAGGGCTGCCCCTGACATCTCCTCCCTTCTCTGAGTATAGAAGAGCCATGGTGATTCTAGTCTTGCAAAAGCGGGGATAGAGGCCTGACCTCCAATAATTGAAGAGGTCCTTGTAATGGCTCCAGTCCTCCTGACGTTGTCCAGTGAGGCATTAGGGCCATACCCATCCGCATGTCTTTTTCGTGGAGAGGGGATACTTTTGGCATCAACCCCTATGCTGTCAGGCTTGTCCCTCAGGGAACCCAGAAAGATATTTTTAACTTTTATTTATATTCCCTTGCAGTGTTTAGCCTCTCAGCCTAAGCAAGAATTCAGATCGAAGTTGGGACTCTTTAATAATGCAGCTATGAGACGAACTGTCATGTTGGAAGGAAGAAATTCCATGTAGTGTACCTCTAAAGAATCACACAATGTTAATTTTTCCCCACGCTGAACTTGTGTGAAATTTTGTACTTTGTGTGTTAGCATCCTGTCTATAGGGGGTAAATAGATATTTCTTTGAAATGCACAAAGATAATGTATATAATATCTCTCTAAGTCAAGAAAATCATCTATAGTATATCAGCCAACTAACTAACACTAATGAACATTATATGTTCTCAAAGTAGCCTTACAGGTGGTAGAGTATTCTGACATGTCAATACAAGCAAGAATTAAGGAAGTAGACTATTGTTTCACAGAGTAAAAATAAATATCTCAAGGAATTATACAAGTTTTGACTAAAATGCTGAAAGTTATTTTTCTTTAAAGAAATAAAATAAATATTGGCATGACTAGTTATGGGCTTCTTTTTGAATTAGACTATTAGTTATCTTCAAAAAATTGAAGTGAAACAGGAGAATTCTTATAAAAAAAAGAGCTATGTCTAAGAGACAAAACCCACAGCCCAGGATGTACAAACCTCAGTTGTACAGAATCACTCCCTAATTTAGTAGCTAGGAGCACTTGTTTATTTGGATATGGCCTACTCACAGATGCACAACTTTTGTACTCTTTTGAGGAAAAATATCATTAATATTTTAATTGGTCACTGTTCTCACTCTGAGAAGGAGAAAAGGAAAGAGAGAGAGAGAGAGAGAGAGAGAGAGAGAGAGAGAGAGAGAGAGAGAGAGAAAGAGAGAGAGAGGCTGAATATTTTCATGATATCTTGACACAAGCTAAATCATTTGAAAGAAAAAAACCCTCAATTAAAAAATATATGCATGGAATCTGGGTTAATTGACACTGCAGATTTTCCTATGAGGTTGCCCTCCCTTTCAGCTTCTTCAGTCTTTCCCTAATTCAACCACAGTCCAGTGGTTGAGTGTAAGTATTTGCACCTGTGTCAGCCAGCTGCTGGTAGAGCCTCTCAGAGGATAGCCATGCTAGACTCCTGTCTATAAAACCATCACAGTATCAGTAATAGTGTCTGGCCTTGCTGTTCTCCCATGAGGTGTATCCTAAGTTGGGGAGGACTGCCATTCCTTCAGTCTCTTCTCCATTTTTGTCCCTGTAGTTGTTTTAGACAGGATCAGTTCTGGGTCAGAAATTTTGACTGTGGTTTGGTAGCCCTCACTTGAGACCCTGTCTGTCTACTGGAGGTGGACTCTTCAAGTTCTCTGTCCCCATTATTGGGTATTTTGGATAAGATCACCCAAAAGCCCAGGAGAGGCTACTGATGGAAGTATAGCTCAGTTGCAGCAGAAGAACCCAGCAAGAAGAGTTGCAGCAATGGAGTGGAGCATCCCCATTGAGTCCTCAGAGTCTTTCGCCTCCCAGTTCTCTGGTACTTTCTAGAGGGTTCTCCCACTTCTCTTCCCCTGAGGCTGCTTATTTCCATTCATTCTCCTAGCCCTCTGGGCTTCTTCTCTCCTATCTTCCTCATACCTGATCCTGTTCTCCCTTTCCCCTTCCCTTTCTACCACCCAGACCTCTCCCTCCCTCTGCTTCCTGTGATTATTTTCTTCCCCCTTCTAAGTGCGATTGAAATATCCTCACTTGGGCCTTTCTGTTTGTTAAACTTCTTATGGCCTAGGTCTGTGGGTTGTATCCTGGGAATTTGGTAATTTTTTGACTAATATCCATTTATCAGTATCCTCAATCAACCCAGACCCAAAGGAGCTCTGAGAGACAGAGCCTCCAACTAGGCAGCATACATAGGTTGGTCCAAGGCCCTTGGCACATGTATAGCAGAAGACTGCATGGTCTGGCCTCTGAGGGAGAAAATACTCCTAATCCTTAATGCCCCAGGGAAGGAGAGGTGGAAAACCCTCTCAGAGGCAAGGGAGAGGAGGAATGTAATGAAGAACTGTGGGAGAGGAAAGTGGTTGGAGTATATATATATACATATGATGTGGAAAAGCCTTTCTTAATTTCTTAAGGACATTTTGTTAATCAGTGATTGATGGTGGATGGTCACACCATGCCAGTAGCAGCACATCTCCATTGTATCTGTATCAGCTTCTTCTTCTAGGTTCCTAATCTGTGTGAGTTCCTACCCTCACTGCTTTTAAAGATGAACTGTTATATGGAAGGAGAGCATAATAAACCATTTCCTTCCCAAGTGGCGTTCTATCACAGCAATTGTAACCGTAAGACAATTTGGTGCCAGGAGTGTAATATTGTAATGAGAGACCTAACTATGTTAACTATGAGTAGCAGTTGAAGCCCCAAGATTGAAGGGGGAAGGAAAAAAGTTGTGCCATTGCATCATGAAGAGAGCCCAGGAGAGGCTACTGATGGAAGTGTAGCTCGGTGGCAGCAGAAGAACCCAGCAAAAAGAGTTGCAGCAGTGGAGTGGAGCATCCCCACTATTAGACGAGAAGCTATATGTGTTGAATTGATTGGAACCAGAGAAGTAAACCAGGTTCTTTGGAGGAGGCCAGAAGGTGGTAAGTGAATCCCTTATAATCAGATATCGAGTTATTTACACTTTTGCTTTGCTTTGATTTTATTGTAAGTGTGCCCTGGCTCTTCCCTCTTGAAGAGTATATTTTCTTTATTTTTGATTTTACAGTAGCTTACAGTTGAGAGACTTGAATTTTAAAAGAGACTTTAGTTTTAAAAGAGACTGAATTTTAAAAGAGACTGACATTTTTATTTAATTCATATATTTAATTTATTTAATCGTTTTTTTTTTTTCAGTCCAGTCATTGTCCTCCTCTCCATCTGCCCTCTGACAGTTCTTCACTCCATTCCTCCTCCCACCCCTGTCTCCAAGAGGATGTTCCCACCCCTCACTCACAGCCCACCAATCCTCCCATCCCCTAGGGCCTAAAGTCTCTCATGGGTTGCGTGCATTCTCTCTCACGGAGGCCAGACCAGGCAGTCCTCTGTGTGTCAGGAGCCCCAGACCAGCTCATGTATGCTGCCTGGTTGGTGGCTCAGTGTTTGAGAGATCTCTGGATAAAGATTGTGTTTTATTGTTTGAATTTTGTAAAGACTGTGGTACTTTCTAAAATATTTTACAATGTGATATTGATACTAACGTATTATATAGGAAATTATCAAGGAGAAAAAGGTTTGACTTAACAATGATGAGTTAGTATGTCAATTTGACAAGGGATCAGTTGTGCTGGATAAATTTATGGCAACTTAATACAAGCTGAATTATTTGAGAAGAGAGAACTTTATTTAAGAAAATGCCTCCAGAAGATCTGGCTGTGGGCCAAATATCAGGCAGAGATCATGGAGTCTTGTGGAAGAGTGGAGGATAGAATTTAGGGAGCAAGAGGAGTTAAGGACACCAGAAAAACACCTAAAGACTTACCTAACCTGGACCCATAGGAGCTCATAGAGACTGAATCACTAAGCATTGGGCATGAAGGGTCTGTAACTAGTTTGCCTACACATATCCAGCAGATGTACTGCTTCATCTTCATGTGAGTCCCGTAACAATTAGAATGGGAGCTGTCTCTGTCTCTGTTGCCTGTCATTGGGTCCCCTCATGCCTCATTTCCCTGGGTAGTCTTAAGTGGGAGAAGATCTGTTTACTCCTGCTGGGACTAGATGGCCAAGAGTTAAGTGGTACCCAAGCAGGCTTTCCTCTTCTCTGAGGAGATGAGAAGGAATAATTGGGGAGGAATTTGTAAGACTAAAATAGGGAGGAGAGGAGGAGTGGAGGTTGTGAACAGGATGTAAAGTCAATAAATAAATTTATTAATTAATGAAAAATCTAGATTTGGGCAAACCTGCAGGGCATTATATTAACTAGTGATTGATGGCTGAGGGCACAGCTCATTGTGTGTAGTGCTATCCCTTAGTTACTGGTCCTAGGTTCTATAAGAATGCAGGATTAGCAAGTCATGAAAAGCATGCCCATAAGCAGGACTCCTTAATGGCTTCTCTATCAGCTTCTGCCTCCGGGCTCCTGCTCTGTGTGAGTTCCTCTCCTCACTGCTTTTGATGATAAACTGTTATACGGAACTAAGAGTGAAAAAAGCCTTTTCCTCCTCAATTTTTTTTGTCATGGTGTTCATCACAGGAATAATAACCAAAACCATGAGAGTGTGTATGTGAGTTTGTGGGGGGAAGGGGCACATGTGTACATGTTTTTGTGAACAGGTGTATGTACCTGTATATTTTGTGTATGCATAGAGAACTGAGTATTATTAAAGACAGTTCATAAAGGGGAAAAACCTTGGGAGCCCTCTATCTATTCTGCCAGCAAAGAAGAAAGATACTTGCCCAGCATAGGTATGTGTTGTGTTAATCTCTTTTGCTTAATCCAGGATGAAATAGATGTACTGTAATCCTGCTGGGGACTCTATGGACTGTGCTCAGCTGAATCCTCCTTGGCATTTTAATGAAAGCAGAGTGACCAAGTGATATTGCAAACTAAGCTAGACTCATGGGAGGCCTTGCTGCTGTAGGAATGTATAGTTTCAATCTTATCTGCAGTGGCCTTCTGTTTGTGATTTCACTATGCAAGTATAGAAAGTTTTTGAGAAATCAGCACAGCCAACTTTACCCAAACGCATTTCTGATTACTTAGTGTCTCTTTAATCAGAGATCTATATTAGAAATTACTGTAAACTATTTGCCTTTGTTGTTGTGCTGCTGCTGCTACTGCTGCTGCTTCTGTTCCTGCTGCTACTGCTGCTGTATTTGTTTAACCTCTGTACTTTCTTTTTCTCATAAGCCTTGTATGACTTCTTCTGATTTTTCCATTCATCTTTTGCTGCTTCTTGACTCTTGATTTGCCCAGCTCATCCAGTAGTCTGCATTCTGAGTCAGGTCACCTTTATTTCTTTCTGATTTGTGACTCAAAGTCACTGCTCACACCTTACCTGCTTAGAGAGAAATTTTAACAAGACATTTTAACATCATCACCCTGAAGTAGTTCTTTCAGGTAGCAACTGACAGCTACTGGCTCCTACACTATTCAAAACCAGTGAACTGAGCCTAAATAGTTATAACTTCTTAATTGGTTGGTGGAAAATTATCACATGACCATGCAAACTTGAATTATCAGGAATATGTTTGTTAAAATTAATTAAGTGACATTACTATAAAAATAGAAACAAAGTATGATTTTTTATTTAATTGGCTTATATTTCTGATTTGAAGTAGAAATATTTACAACCAAAATTTTTTATTAATTTCTAACAAGAATTTCATCAGATCAAGTTATGACTTCAATATTTACAAAGAAACTGCATTTGCACTAATTAGCCCAACTTTAGAAAGGTACCACTCAACAAATGTCTTTGCCTCTACCAATCACAGCTGAAATCTGTGTCAGATGTCTAACTACTTAGACTGTGTTCGTACATAGGCAACACAGATCAGAGTCTGAGCAGTCTCTCTACCTTACTCTGTTCCTGCACACATACAAAACCTGCCTGTGTAGCAGTTAAAAGGTTATGCAAACTTTCTTCTTTGATGTGCAGCCCTAACTGAAAAATCACAAGAAACCAATCATGCTTACATCTGGGTTTAGTTTGATTTTGGTTTTGTTTATGATTTTTGTTTGTTTGGGTTTTTTTCAAAGGTAAAGATAATTATTTGTTGTGGGGAGTCAACAGAAGCCTTGAGTGTGTGAACTTCTGAATAATGTGTGTTGTTGACAAACTATATCTGTTTCAAGGAGACTATATTCTCAAACCTATAGAAAAATGGCAAGATCTTCCCCCTGGAGAAAGGCTATAAAAATGGCAAAGCCTTCTTTGGTTCCAAGTATATATGTTGATAGTTTTTAGAAGATGTCAATTATCTTCTTAGATATTTATGGCCTGAAGACTGCTCCCCCAAAGAGGTAGCTCCTACCATGATTAGCTAAACCTGACTTCTTGATCTTGTTACCTATACACAACAAACTCTACTTTCTTCTTCTCCTGTATGTAATAACCACATCCCCTTGTTCAACTGTTTGCAAAACCCTGCCTCTAGATTAACTGCATTGAATAAATACAGTAAGCTTCTGGGATAATGTACTTTTCCATCAGAGATGGAAGTCCACTCCAGCATAGTTCTTCTATGTCTCTCTGCCTTTTCTTCATTTTCTTTCTGCCTCAGACAGATCCATCTCTGAATGGAGCTGTGCTGGATGTGGCAATTTGGTCTTAGAACTTCCTGGCCCTTTCATCACAGGCTGGTTATCCATTTCATGTGTCACTGCCTTTGACTATTTCCCTAGTGCAAACTTCCTTTGTCATTCTTGCTTTACCCTTTTGATGTTGTCATTATTACCAAACCATTTAGATTAGTAAATAAAATAACCTAAATGATGTGACATTTTATATTTTCAATATTTCAATGTGTATGGGTGGAGTAGTAAAAAAAAATTAGAGTGCAGAGGTCTATAGTTATAAAGATCTTCAGACTTAACCAGCTACTTTGAATGGTCTATTACTTTCTATAGATTTCAGATAGTGTTCTATAAAGATACTACACAGAATAAATAACCCCATGTAGAAAAACATCCTATAATTTGAAATACTTCAAGGTCTTTGATATTTTGCAGATAATATGACTTCTCTTGCAATAAAATGAGTCTATTACAAAATAAATTAATATTATAAACAATAGTTGAGTGATGCTTCATCATTAACACCCAGATTTATTTTAGTATGAATAAGAATACATTTATTTTGTGTTAGACCTGTATGCTTTTCTCACATAAGACAAAGGGTACAATCTAATAATTTGTAATATATATGTGATGTATAATATTTAAAATAAGATTAGACTCCTAGATATAATTCTTATATTAACATTTAAATACTATTTATGTTTATAGTTATTTACAATAATAATTTCAAAATCTTTCTAGTCAACATTTGGAAGTTTAAAAGACATAATTATTTTTACTGTCATCATATTTTGTAATATCACAGATAATATGGCTCCTAACTATAATTTAGAGTCTGTTGATTAATTTTCTCCCATCCTTCTTGCTTTCATACTCCCCAAATTCTTAAATACTAGCCAATTTCTGTTGGCCCACTATTTGATCTTCCACACAAGACTGTGATCTTGTTGGAGTTTTCCTCTTGTCTATTTATACCTTGCTTACTCCTCTTAACACAGTGATCTCTTCCTCCAATCATGTTATGTTAAAGAAATGCTTTTAAAAATATTTTATAAACTAAGTGCTAAAAATTTGTACATACTTGATACATTCTTTTTATTTTTTCTGAAGAATTAAAATGTTTTATATCTTTCATTAATTTATGTGAAAACTGACATCTGATATTTTTCAGCTCCTTTAGTTAAATAAAATACCAAATGGACAACATTCAAGGCCTTGAAAGAGTAGATAGTATTATCAGCTATTGATTATATTGATTAGACCAATGTGTAACTGTTTTGTAGACTTAGAAACAGTAGTGCTCCATTGAAGTCACAAAACTCTTATTACATTTCATGTATTTATTGACACAAATATATATGCCATTGACTTCTGTCTGAACATTTTTCTTTTCCACATTTGAGAATTTTATACATGAGTATAGTGTGTTTTGATTAAGTTTATTACCCTGTGGCCCTTCTACAATTCTTTCACCATCCCAACAAACAGGTTTTTCTCTTTAACTCCACGTATTCTCTTTTGAAGTCCTCTGAATATACTTAGTGTTACCTATATGTATGAGTGTAGATAGTTTGGGGAGCCTCTTAGGAATTGTATCCCTGAATAAAATGACTCCCCCTCTGCCAGTAATCATAAGCTGCCAATAATGCTATAGCTAGTGGTAGAATGTCATGGGCCTCTCTGCTATTCATATTGAGATTTGGGTGGAGTAAACTTATCCAGGTCTTATGTCTGCTCTCATAGCAACCATGAGCTCATGTGTACAGCAGTACTGTCATCTTCATCAAATTCTGTTTTTCTATACATGCCCAGGCTCTCTAGCTCTTCTCTCAGACATATCAGGCAAAAAATGGCTCATCATTAGTGTTCACATCTGATCACTAAGCCATCTAAATACGTTACCTTTCAAGCAGGAAAATATTTAACACGTGTGATTATGGAAAGTATCTTTAAAATTCTTCTTCTCTAAAAGTTTACATTTATTTATCTCATAATATAAAATATAGTCTAATTTGAATGTGTTCTTAGTCTTTAAAAATCCCAATAGTCTACAAGTCAGGTTCTTAATAGTGGGCTCCTATAAAATTAAAAACAAATTACGTAATTCTAGCATAGTAGTAACATACGTCTAACAGAGTAAAAATTCTTATTCTATAATAAATAACAGATGCACAGCAATTAAATTATTGGATCTAATAAAATGAAATTATTGTAAGAAAAATACCAAATTTTGATGTGCCAAAGTCCATCATCTGGTATAACATTAAAATTTGGACTTCAAAGGATGTGAGTAACTCCACCGTTTCTGAGTCTGCCACATAGAGCACACCCACCGCTCTCTTCTTTTTTTTTTATTAATAATTTTATGATGTCCTCCTTCTTTGTTTCCCCTACCCGACATCCCCATTACGTTCCCCCTCTTCCCACTCCACTTTGCTTCTGTGAGATTGCTACTCCACCCATTCACCCATTCCCCGCTCACTTCTCTAGTATCCCTCTATGCTGTGGCATCAAGCCTCCCTCCCCTGCCATTGATGTCAGAAAAGGCCATCCTCTGCTATATATGTTGTATACTCTTTGGTTTACTCTGCGGTTACTGGGACCGCAGTGTAGTCCAGTTATTTGCTATTGTTCTTCCCATGGGGTTGCAATCCTCGTCAGCTTCTTTCGTCCTTCCTCTAGCTCTTCCATTGGGGTCCGCGGGCTTAGTCCAATGGTTGGCTATATCTGCATCTGTATTGGTCAGGTGCTGGTAGAACCTCTCAGGGAACAACCATATCAGGCCTCTGTCAACAAGTGCTTCTTGGCATCAGCAATAGTGTCAGAGTTTAGTGTCTGCAGATGGGATGGATCTCTAGGTGGGGCGGTCTCTTGATGGTCTTTTCTTCAGTCTGTGTTCCATTTTTTGTCTCTGTCTTTTCTTTGGACAGGAATATTTCTGGGTTAAAAACTTTGAGCTGTGAGGGTGCCCCATCCATCAACTGTGGGCCATACCTATCTACTGGAGGTAGAGTCTACAGGTTTTTATCTCAGCTAAAGTCATCACTATTCCAATACATAACAGCAGCTCACTTTTGTGAATAGCCCATGGACCTTGCATCTTCAATATCTGGAATATCAATTGCAACTGAGGTTTCACCTGAATGGCCTCTCAGGGCTTCCTTATAGGTATTCAGAACTTTCCATATGTTTCTATCAATGACATATTCAATTTAGAATCTTTCTTGACTTCAAAACCAGTATAATGTTGACAACATATGCAACATTGTTAAGTTCACTTGCCCAGTTCGAGATGTAGCCTGGCCCCATGAATCTCAGCTATCTCACCTTCTATATATCAAACCCGAGGAAATATTTTCTCAGGAAGCTGCTTTTGAGGAGCAGGGAACACCTTTTATCTTTCTTTTTTTTTCTTTTTTTCGAGACAGGGTTTCTCTGTATAGCCCTGGCTGTCCTGGAACTCACTCTGTAGACCAGGCTAGCCTGGAACTCAGAAATCCGCCTGCCTGTCTCTGCCTCCCAAGTGCTGGGATTAAAGGCGTGCACCACCACCACCCGGCTGACACCTTTAATCTTAAGCTGTATCCTTTTAAATTAATTTGGATCCTCACAAGATGAACTCTCTGATGGGCAACATCTTATTCTTTTTTTTTTTTTTCTTTCTTTCTTTTTTTTTTTTTTTTTTTTTTTTTTGGTTTTTCGAGACAGGGTTTCTCTGTGTAGCCTTGGCTGTCCTGGAACTCACTCTGGAGACCAGGCTGGCCTCGAACTCAGAAATCCACCTGTCTCTGCCTCTCAAGTGCTGGGATTAAAGGCGTGCGCCACCACCGCCCGGCAACAACATCTTATTCTTAAGACATTATTCCTTCTGTAAAGTATCTTGATGTAACAATGTTTTGTAAGGTTATCAGGGTATACGCAATATTTTTTAAATGTCCTTTTAAAGGGAAAGACACAAGGACACAAAAAAGCACACAACAATGGAAGTTAAGATTTGAACTGTAGATTGTTGACTATAGATTACCTAAAAGATACAAGATGGGTCTTGGTTTTAGTCCCAATATTTGGGAAGCTGAGGTTGGAGGATTGTTTTTGGATGGAGTCCAAGTTGGGATGCATGGGGAGATTCTTTCTCAACTAATAAACTAAATAGCTACTTACTAATTATATATATTACATAGTTACTAATTATATTATATATAATTAGTATATATAATAAGCATATGTATATGTGTGTTTATGCAGAGAGAGGAAATTATATATGTATATAATATGACTATATACATTTATAGAGAAACCACAGATCTTCTAGAACCTAGAAAATGTAGGAAAATTGTTTCTCTTATAAACTTTATTAAGAATTCACTCTGCCTATCTCTTCCTTCTGAGTGCTGAGATTAAAGGCATGCATCACCACTTCCTGGCTTAAATGTATAGCTCAGTCTGGCCTGGAACTCATGATCCACCTGCCTCTGCCTCCTTCTGTAAATCCCTCAGGTGGAAGAGACATTTATGAAATATAAATATGCTGGAAATAAATGCTATGTTATGTATTTAGTACATGTAATATCTACTGGAAATTCTAACATTAAATATTTCTTTAAAATATCCTCACAGATTTATAACAGAGTTTTTAAATGTCAGTGGTAAAAAGAGAAATTTTACAACCTGAATTGAGTATGCCATTATATTACAAAATTAATTCTCAGAATAAACATTTCAAAAATAACAGTAGCAACAGCAACAGCACAAACAGCAATGATAATAATAATTCACTCTGATATCACTCTGATTTCTTAAAGCAAAACTCATTGTAAGCCTCGGACTTACATACTGTGGTAGCAAAACATGGGCTGCTTTAGATTCTCAGTTATAAACTGGTCTTTCCTACAGAATCACAGAAACAAATGCAAAACATTTGCCAATTATTGACTACCATGTGTCAGGCACCATTAATATAACAGATTCCCATCTACAGAGATCATTTAGCTTCTAAAGTGCTTCATCAATTTCATGTGATATTTCAGAAAGAACCTAGAGTGTAAACAAGAGATAATATTCAGGGACATAGTATGGATTTACTTCTTCTCAAATGTTCTAAGTACTTCTTCCCATTTTAAATGTATTCCACATAAATTATGTGATATAGGTCAGCAATGAAATGTAATCACCCACATTTAATTTGTATCCATGATTTCAGTTTAATCAATTGAAAAAGGCATAATATTACTTGTGGATTTATGGCTAATATTATACAGCTAGTGTAGAACAGAGCAATAAATTTCCAAAAAGGAGGTGATTGTCGACAAGCCACTAAATTGTGATAAACATCCTGCAAATTAGAGTGTGGTTCTATGTTAAGTAACCAATTTTACAACCAAAATGGGCTGCTAATGCCTACATTTTTCTTTAAACTAATAGGTAGTCAAGTATGTCTGTACATTGACTCTGAAAGAGAATATAGAGAGTCTCATGTTTAATAAAACACTGGGTTGTTTTTGTCTCTGGTCCTGACTGCAAAGAATATGAATGATTTAGAAAGAGAAGCTGAAAGCTTCCCCTATTCAGACTAAGCTGAGACTATCATTAATAACTGAAATTTGTATTGTGTCTTACAAAATACTTTTGCAAGTATTATGAAGGTTGCTCTTCTCAATGGATTTTTCCAATAAACGAGACAAGCTAGCCTTAGGTATTTGACATTTATTTCCTAAAGCCATGGAGCTAGTGAATGGCAGACTGATGATGAGAAGTGACTTTCTGTCAGTGAAAAACAAGCCAACCGCCATCCTCCATATTTCTATAACTTCAGCCACTCTCACATAACTTCCTAAATGTGTAACTTTATTGGTGTACCACTTAGTTAGGATATTTCTAAGTCCAGTAAAAGAAAAATTGGATACGAATTGTTAACAACGGTAGGATGTTCTTAAACGTAGGTTCTAAACCACATCATTATGATGAGAGTTTTCTTTAAAGCCTGCTCAAATTTTTGTTTGATGATTGCTTCCTTTTGAACATCAAGTTATTTAGCTTTAATGAAAGAATCACATAGAAATGGAACTTTCATGTACACCACATATATTATTTAATCTCAGTTTTTCCATTACTTAAATGTGCCTTACAGAACAGAAAGATTTTTTTCCTTTTTTCTTTTTCTTTTTTTTCTTCTCTCATACAATACATCCTGATGGTGGTCTTCCCTCCCTCCACTCCTCCAATTCACACCACCTCCCCTATCCCACAGATTCACTGTTTCCCTTCATAAAAGAGCAGGCCTCCCAGGGATATCAACTGAGTGCAGCATAACAAGATGCAATAAGGCTAGACATAAATCCTCTTATCAAGACTGGACAAGGCAACCTAGTAGGAGCAGCTTAAAGAGTCAGAGACACCTCCACACCCACCATTAGTAGTCCCACAAAGCCCCATACTAAACAACCACAGCATGTATACAGAGAACCTATCATAGACCATTGTAACTGTTGTGATTCCAGATATAGTCTGGGAGCCCCCATGATCCCAGCGTAGTTAATTCTGTGGGCCTGTTCTGTTGTCTTTGACCCGTTGGCTCCTATAATTCTTCTACTGCTTCTGAGGGGTTTCTTGAACTGAGCCTAATGTTTGTTACTGAGTATCTGTATTTGCTACCATCAACTGATAGTACAAGCCCCTCTGATGATGACCAGGCTGGGCATGGATCCTTATCCATTATCCTATGAATATAGAAGAATGTGATTAGGAATAGTTTCATTGCCTTTTTTGGCAGTTGTGTTTGGTTCTACCCTATGACTCTGAGCCATCCAGCTTCAGGTTCCTGACATAGACAGTGTGGGCTCCCTTCCATGGTAGTGGATCTCAAGAGTAAACAGTCCTTAACCCACATTTTAGAGATACCGTGATTCCCAGTGTTGTCAAGAATGGTCAATCAGTAGTCTACATTTGTTCTTTTCATTTATTAACCAAAATATGTTTTCCTAATATTTAGTGAAAAGGTGGATATATTTATAATAGAAATTGAGAAGTTTTGTTCCAAGCCTTGCATCCAGATTGACATTTCTATTTCTATAAATTCAATCTTCAGATTATAATAACCTGGAAGCATTGTCCCTTGTCAAGATTCTGTCTTCTGGTCTGCACTGCTCACTCAGTAATATTTCTGTTTAGGTATTTTTGGGACATTTATAACTGTGCATTAAAGTGGTTCTTGTCTTAATTGATTACCTGTTATGAGGCAGTATTAATACAAATTTGCCTTTTGTTTACTAAGAAACTACGGTGCCTACCCCACTATTAATGAACCATTTCTGGTCCTTAAAAATCTCTTCATGTTTTCCCTTTATTTATACAAATATAATGCATATGCATTGTACCTTCTAACTCTTCACACTAAACTTCCAGTAGTTATATTTACTTCATTGTTCCATTTATATAAAAAAAACCAAGACACAGAGTTACAAAAAGTGATGTCTGAGATTGTCTAGACATTAAGCTGAAGATCAGTGTGTAACACAGACGCTCTAATGCTAAAGCACAATAGTCAATCACTATGCCTTGTACCTTGCAATAAAAATTATGTCTTTAATCAATTTCATCAAATCCCAATGTTGATAACAAGAGAGACATATCTTGCCTCTATACTACATGGTTGGAACACATATTTCCACACTTTTAGATGATTTAGCATTATTAGGAAGAAATATTAATATTGTTATTTTTTGAGAAATTAAATATGTAATTGGCTATGTGTGCAAATATGTCTATTACTTCGACTCAATTTTTAGTTGACATATAAGAAAAAAGTCTATAATTTGCAAGAATTATAAAATAGCAGAAATAAGAGATATGGGGACAACGAAATGCAAATGCAGAGGAAAACTAACAACAATAACAACAACCACCAAACCACTCAGCTGAAACTCTCTTTTCAGTTTGTTTTAGAAAAAGGTGATGAGACAGAAAACTTTCTCAGAAAAAGACCAGATGGGAATCTGTCTATTGACCACTTCAGCAACTTTACACACACATTTTGGTTTATCATGGTCAAATGAACCAAAAAGACACGGATCAATAATACTTGAATCTCAGAAGCAACAAGACAAAATCTGTACAGAAATTCTCCCCTGCACTCTACTCTGTCAAGATGGCTGGACAGCTCCTCCATCTGCCTGTGAGAAGAAACCGTAACTCGTTTGGCTGATATCTGTGAGGGTTTCACCATTCACTCCCTCCTACCACACTCCAGTCCTCAGTTGTCACAGTCACAACTGTAACTTCTAGGACTATGCCCAAAAGACAGACCACACAGAAATTCTTCTGTTCTTAACAGGTGAAAATCTCCCTTCATAGGTGCTTTGTATGCTTTTTCTAAATCTGTGCAGATTTGCGGTCAGATACGTACTGGTCATGGGATACCAAAGTCTGTCTTATGATGTTTTTTCTACTAGGAAGAAATGTTTGCAATGTGAACATGTTCAATGTGAAGTCTTTTAACTTTCACATATCTCCAGTATATTTTTGTTTTACATTTTAATATGTTGAATAAAATCTGACCAGAGTTCACATTGTATAAAATGTTGGTCCACATCTGCTTTTGCTGAGAGGAGAGAGCTTCTGCCTGACTACCTGTGCAGAGTGACTTCTGTTATCCTTAACGATGGCTCTCTCCACACGTTAGGGACTTTCTATCAAGACTTGCTGTTCTAGGGGATGAGTTTCTTACCAAATGAGGTCAACTGATAATAAATCAATAGCTGTGACTTGGCAGCCTACTAAAATTTTATTTACATGGCCGAAATTCCTGCAGCAACAGAGAAAAGTACAGGGACTTAGGCAAAATTCCTTGTCTGCTGTTCTTGTCTTTAATTCCAGTCCTCACAAAATGACAGCCATTAATAATTCCATGTATCATTCTATGTGTTTGCAGAGTATTCAGGAATATATTGGTTTCCTTTAACATAATGAGGTTCAAGGAGGACATTGTTACAGTTTACTTTCTGAACTGGTAGGTAATAACATGCACTGTCAGGACCTAATTTCTTCTCTTGTTAACTATTGTTATAAACTATTTCATCAAGTTCCCTATTTGCCTCTGTGTCCACATTATCCATAATAAAAAATAATCAATGTATGACAGACTTGGCATGGTGTTGATTTACAGAGGCAGATGAGAAAATTAATTGACAGCATCCCTCTTCAGAGATTGGCACTGTTCTTTTGGGATAAAGTAGCTTGAACTATGTGAACAGAAAAACTTTCTACACTACTTCAGGTCACTGTACGCTGGAAACTCTGGAAAGATATGGCTCGTTCCAGTTGTTTACTAGTGAGAAGACGGAGCGGTTTTCTTTTACTTTGGATATGTTTATGTACATGGATGTACATGCACACAATACTTGTAGTGCGTGTGGAGGACAGAAGGGAATGTCAGATTCCTTGGAAAAGGAGTTTCACAAGTTTGTGAGTTCCCATGTGGGTTTGGGAAAGGAACCCAGTTTCTCTCCAAGAGGAGTCACTGCTCTTTATCGACTGAGCTTTCCTCAGCACGGAGATTTAAGTCTTCAAATTGAATAATTGATCAATCAATCACTTCAAAGTTTTCTGTATAGAAAGACTTTTGAGAGTCATCATTATTTTTTCAACATTGGCAATATATTTTGGCAAGATGAGCATGTTTTATGCATAAATACTTTGTATGTACTATAATGGGCAATGGCTGAAAGAATAGTATGCAATACTTTGGTGGGAAAGGCAGGAGTTAAATGATTTCAACTCAAGTAGTTACCACCTCATCATGTAATTGAACCTCTAAGACATAAAAATTCAATAATGTTGGCTGAGTTTTATTACATTAATTTATTCTGCCTATATTTTCTGCTCACTGATAAGCAATGTGTTGCAATTGCAGAGATCAAAAGTTTAACAAGAAGATATTCTTATCGCTAAGAAAATAGAGTTCAATAGAAGAGATTTAAAAAAATAAACTCAAATAATAGGTTCCTAATACAAAGCTAAGTTTCCACTTACGTATTTCTCAGAGACACTGAGGTCAATCTGTACATATAGAAATCAAATTTTACAGCCTTTATACTATTTATCTAAAATCTTAAAAAGGTCATGTACATATTAGGGGTGGGTCAGAGCTTAAATTCTAGTTCTCTAAGCCAAGTTGTGACTCAAGTGTTTCCTGGTCAATTCAAGTAGTTAAGTTGCCAGGTGTAGGTACTACAATCAGGTTATAGAAATGAAAGTGGAAGTCGTAGTTCATGCATCTACTAGTTGCAAAACCTGTCAAGAGATATTCTATCAGTATCTTCCTTCCCCTGGCTGGTACTTGTACCTGCCCAAGGATGGCACTGCACACATTAGGTTGGTCCTTCCTTCATTAATTAGGAATCAAGAAAATCTAACACATATATTCCCACAGGCCAATCTGATGAAAACAATTTCTCATTTAGTTTCCCTCTTCCTTGATAGTCTATGTCAGTATGTGTCAGATTGCTTTAAACAACAACAACAACAAGCCAAAACAAACAAAAAACCAAAACAAAACAAAACAAAAAAAAAAAACAGCATACATTCATTCTTAAATAGTTGGCTAATCACTAGTTACATCGATCTGGAGTTTCAGGTAATTTCTCCTATCAACATATACCTGTGCTAGCAACTTTTTTTTTTTGGGGGGGGGGAAGAGCACCATAAGTTAGCTAATACCTCATCCACCACAGACACACACACACACACACCACTCTGACTTAGTAGACAGTGTATTCTCTCTCTGTAATTCATTTTCTTTCATGCATTCACATTTCCTACTTCCACAGCTCATGATGGCCACATTTCTGAAACCTTTCAGGTGCTCCATCAGCAGTAAAACTTCAGTTCTGTACAGAATCCTTCCATTCAACCTGTACATAGTAAACTGGGGAAAGGGAAACTGGGCGTTGCTTTTTCCTGATTTACCATCTGCTTTGAAACCATCACAGTCATATACCAGAAGTCAAACTCCTTCACTAGACTTGTTGAGTTAAGAAGTGAATCAAATACCAGAAAGCTCTGCGTTTGTTGTTGTTTGTTTTGTTTCAGTTTGGTTTGGTTTCTGTTTTTTTACAAAATTGAGTGGATTTGGATTCCTGGGCATTACTAAGGCAATTCTGAGTAATTGATGACTGGAAACAAATAGTCCCCAGAAGAGAGAGAGAGAGATAGAGGGAGGGACGGAGGGAGAGACAGACACAGGAGACACACACAGAGAAAGAGAATATTATGTTTTAGTGGGTACATCTAAATACATACTCTACAACAGAAAAAAAAATCATCAAATTAATACTTCAAATGCCTACTGCATGGATGCTGAAAATGGAGAGAGATAAACAAGACTGCAGACAGATGAAAATGATAAAGGTAAGCAGAAAATTTTTTAAAGAAATTAAAATGCAGAGAGCTATTAAAAAGAAAAATCAGTGAAACAGGACATTCAAGTGAAAAAGAAAAACAGTAATATCAATGCCACATCTGTGATGTAGCAGTGGGTAGAGCCATGAACCCTGCAAACCTTGAAGAGATGATGAGGTGACACAGCAAGCAATACCACTTGTATCATTTGCATGAATATGAGGAAATGGATCTATTCCTGGCAAAATGCAATGACTCTTCCTCTAATCTGATATATGTACACTGAACATACCTGTAACAATAAAGAAAATTTAGTAATTTTTAATTTTAACAAATTCAAACACAGGAATCTGCAGACACTGGCAATTTTATTAGCTAAGTTTCTATAAAGCATTTTCATTTTTCAGAAAACTTAGAACTCTAGTGTTAACCTAAAGTAAAATCTAGATATTGAAATTTGGTCTGTAGAAAGCTACAAACCAATATACCCAAAACACTAGGTGTCTAAACTGAGTCAGAGTCAGACTTCAGCAAAAGATTTTCACAAAGCTCTCTGTCTTTAAGACTAAATGAGCTTCACTTCCCAGCAACACTGAACTCTATGTTCAACAAAATGACCCATTGTATTCTATCACATATTCAGGTCAAATGGAAAAATATTATGTACAAAACAACATCCCTACAGCAAGATATGATACTCTTCAGAGTAAAAAATAGAGAAAAACATAAATGGAAAGGGCAGAAGTCTAAATTAAAGCTTGCAGAAAAGACCTGCAATTTATCTTACACTTAATAACACAAACCAAATACATCACACCAAGATTTAGTACAAGAAAATGAGCTTTGCTCACACTATTCTTTTTTTATTATTATTCTCAAATCTAGCTGGCCCATTAGGCCAAAAAGGAAATAAAATCCATATAGATTGAAAAGACAGAATAGGCTGTTCCTATTTGAAAAATGGCATTTCTAGAACTAATAAGTCCATTCAGCAAGATTGCAAAACAAATCATAAAGTATTAAACATTCACGATTCTATAAGTAGCAGTGAGCACATGGATGTTTAAAATAAAAATACAATAACATCTGAAGTCAATAACAGCAAAATAAGTGGGAATATAAAAATGCAGAAGTACGATGTTTTGATAAAGTAAACAAAACATTTGGAAAGAAATAAAATAAGTAAAGATGGAAATCTGAAATTGAAACAGAGTTTTAATACAAATCCTATTGACTTCCCTGAAATAGTTCTTTAGATGTAAAAATATTGCCTTAAAATTTATACAGAAAATCTAAGGAAATAAGGCAAGAAACCTAGTTCTGACAAAGAAGATAAATTGAGAGGAATCCATCTATACACTTCTTGCTTAAACCTGAGCTCATGGATTTCAGTAAAGAAGTCTGTGACATTGATATAGGATAGGCAGTGGAGCTGGGAAAGGAACTCAAAGAAAGCTATACAAAAATGCCCAACTGGATTTCAGTATTTCGGTATGAAGCTAAGCATATGAAGAAAAGGTAGTCATTAAAATAAAGAGCCTCAGAACTCATTAATATAATAGGCAAAAATAAGTGTTAGAGATGTATAGTATTGTTATATTCATTCTAAATTATTCAGAAAGCAAATATAAAAACTTACATATATGTTAGAAGTAAACACAAAGAAAAGACTCTAGGATCCAAAGATAACCATAATTCTTAGTGAAAAGTACAACCAGTGATTGTAATCATAATGTGTGCTAGGCTGAGGCAGGAAGATAGCATGTTTACCTCCAGTCTAAACTACAGAAAAGGCCTCATCGGAGTGAGAATTTTACAGTGAGACCTTGATATGAACAACTAAAACACACAGAACTCTTTGAGTTGAACTTTAGCTTTAAAAAAAAAAAAGCTGATATTTCACTGTAAGCCCTCACAGGCTTCTGGCTGTTAAAGCAACTGAGGTCCTGCAGAAGAGCAACACATGACCCCAAGAGCTGGCCATCTGTGCAGCCTCAAATACCAACCCTTAAAACCACATGCCCTCTGTAACTGAGGAACTATCTCAGGGAAGTTTTCTCAAGTAAACTTTAAAAATTATCACTATGCCTCAAAATGTATAGGAAACAATCTCATTTAAATGTATCACCAATATTTGGTGTTGAATGGCTTTACAGTATTATGGAGGATGTCTCTGGTTATCATATATTAATTGAGTATTGGGTCTTCATGACTATAGTAAAGAACTCTTCCTTTATTAAATAGATTTGATTCTGGAACACATTTGTGGGTCACTCATTAACAAAGGCTGAGAAAACTTGGCTTTAGGATGAGAAATGTTTGAATGTGAAATGGTTCATTTAATTTGCCTTTTACTCAGTTTAATGCCTTTTGTCTCAGATTCAACTGTGCTTCCTTATAATTTAGTGCACAACCTCTAACTTCTGTGTGTCTGTAGATGGTATGCACATTTAATCTTTGAAAGACACTACATATGGTGATTACATATCACTTCTGTTTATTATTTTATCACCACTCCATTTCACTTCCCTCCTTGGAATCAGTTTCAGAGATCCCCACCATATTTATTTCATCAAAATTGATAGCAATAATTTATAAAATGATGGCAAACTATGGAATATTCTGTGCATGTCCAAGGTTAACAGAGTTAACAGGCACTAGTTTGAACAGTGTGTTGAATAGTTTTTTGGCATCAGACAGAGTCATTAAAAGACTGAGATGTGAAATGTAACTCTTAAGTAGATACAGAACTTAACTTCCCATGAAGCCCAGACACCTAAGGTTAGCAATTTCTTCAGCAATGTTTCTGGATTAAAATACTGAAAGATGTGTTGGCAGATTTCTTGAAATAAGCCAAGAATTAAATTCCTTGCATGGGGCTGAAGGCAAGGCAAAGTTTTAGCATTAGGTACTCTCTTTGTTTGGATCAAGGGATAATGGATGTCTCCACTGAGAACAGTGAAGAAAGCATACACCATTCAATAACTGCCAATTCTCTTAGATTCCCCACTCAGACATGTCAGTTTAGAGAAGGGGAAATGGCCTGTTTATTAATGGTACTATTTTCAGAAGACATGTGAAACATGGTTTTGAAATCTGTGAGAAAAACATATCTACAGAGAAATAGTTTTTAAAATGGAAACAAAAGTCCTAATACAAATAAATAGAAACTAAATATCCTCATTATTTGAAAAATAAAATAATGTTTCCTGAGAGATGAAGAAACCAGCTTGGATCTCAAATCTAACAGGTAAGAATTATGATCATGGACTCTTTATCTTTCTGAACCTTGGTGTTCTTGTGTATGAAATTGTTCATAATATTATCTACTGTTTTGGGGAACCATAAACTATATAATTCATATGAACTGTCTGAAACTACATGGAGCACAATAAAGTTACATTAACCATTACATTGTCCTTAGTAGAATGCTTAAGTTCTGAGTGCATTGATGATTGCAGTATTCTTTGATTTTTAATAAAATTCAGCTCAAGGGGCTAATGAGAAGAAAGGGTCACCAAAGATATTCTGATGTGAATGATATGACAGATGGCAGAGATAGCATTTAGTAAGACATAAGAGAATTCCCCCATGTTGGTGATATGCTAAAAGATAATAAAGACAAAGAAAAGAAATTTTACTGAGAATCTCTATATAAGTTACCCTTTTTTCCAATGTAGTCATTTGTGAAAGCACGGGAGGTGGATTCAGGCAGTCTTGGGTAACCTTGGGAAATATTTGTTTTCATTTATTCTACAGATGTTTATTGAATTAAGCATGATGGTAGCCATGGCGGATACAAAAAATGGATAGAATGTGATTCATGACCTACAATCTAGGTAAACATGATCTAGGGAAGGACATAGGTGTTTAACAGTAGAATTATATAATTTATCATTCATATTATATACTTTTCCTATGAAACTGTGTCTCCATTAATAGTTCTAGCAAGACAAAACACATACTAGTTGTTCCTCAGTAAATGGAACCTGTTGTCAATCTTCAAAGAACATGTAGGATTTAAGCATGATAGAGTCTCAGACAATGGTGCATGGTGGGGGGAAGCAAAGACTAGAACTTATACAACGTATATTAACAGGCAAGATAGAGAGAGATTAACTCAGAAATGGAATAGCAGAAAGAGTGGTATGAATGGTGTGTGTCAGTTCTGCTTTTGGCTTTATGTGACCACAGTTTAGTGAAAATGAAGGAGAATAACACATCATTATATATTTACAAAATCAACAGAAGCAAGATGTCTGGGCTCTTCTTTAGTTCTGCAATAAAACAAGATGGTAGACTACATTATACAACATCAGTTTCATGTCCTTCCATGAAAGCTTATATCTAACTGCTGTTGGCTATTAGGGGAAAATATCGCACTTATGCCTTGTCCTCATGGTACCTGTCAAATCACAAAGAGCCAAACAACTTACACTGGATCTTTTTCCCAATGTAAATGTGATCACACAGACAACTGAAGCCCATCTTGCACATATTTCCAGAGACTTAATGTGACATGGACACTTCCCATGTTTTTCTTCACCATAATAAGAATACTGATATCCCATCTGGGCACTGAGGAAGAAAGTTCTTGTCAGCAACATTGGATGGAGTGGTAGTTAAGAGACCGAAAAAGAAAAGTATACTAAAGGGAAAAAATAAAAAGATAAGAAATGAGAGAAAAACCAGAAACTTCTAAAGACACTTCATTTTTTTTTCTGTTCTGCAGGGGATTCTCCAACTGCTAGAAAACTCAAAAACATATTGATTCTGCCTCTCAGTCTATAGAATCTCTCTATAGACACAATATTATGAATCAGAATCACAAGCTAACATATAGGAAGAAATGATGATACTTAATTTGTTTGGGAACTTACTATTTTCCTGTGTAAATTAACATTACTTCTGTACCTACCACAGACTTAAGTTTTCTAAGTTGTTTCTGTTAAGCAGTTAACAAGTACATGATACATCTGTATTTTATTCTTTCATTCCCTTGCAGAGATGTATGCTTGATAGTTTATGCCTGACGTTTTGTCTGTAACTTTGAAATGCTCTCTTGATCATATCTATTGTCTTAACTCTTAGAAGGCAAATGTAGAGATTATATAGACGAGGAAAAATGTGTGTGACAGAAATTCTCCCTGACCTATTTTCAATTAGGTAAGTCATCCTAATTTTATGATTGGAATTAAGATACTAGACCAACACCCCCAAGGAGTGCCTTAAAAACTGATGATTGGTTTTTGTTTCTTTTCAAAAGAATATCAATCGGTGTGTTTGTGCATGTGTGTATGTTTGTGAGAGAGAAACAGACAGAGACAGAGAGAGAGACTGAGAGATAGATTTCCTATCAACAATTTTAGCTTAAAATGATTTATTTTGCATAGAAACATACAGATGTTTTTAAAATATGTTGCAACAAACATTTGTGGAATCACAAAAGACACAACCTTCTTAATGTATGAGGTCCCAAAGTTCTTCATGTTTTCTCCATGTTTCACCTCAGAGGTACAATGGAATGGTTGGCTCAGTTGAAAAATACTAGGATATTTCTGGTTTGCCAAATGACAAAACATAGCCTTAGGTATAACAACAATTCCAATGATGCTGTAGGTTTTAAATTTCAAATTGTCTAGGATAGGGGGTACCTTAGTCACCATGAGTTCAAAGTCTTCAAATGGTTAATATCTTCCTGTTGCATCATGGTCTCCACTTTTGAATTTTTCAGAGTGTAGAGATTATTTGGGACTAAGGCAAGCAGAATAGCAATTCTTTCTTTTGGTCAGCAGTGATATAGATTACCCAGCGTGGAGACAGGTTGTGTAAGCATGTAGCTATGGGGTGATTCTGCTGTCCCTGGTGTGAGAGCATACCTATATTGATGAATTGCCTATCTTATTTTCTCCTAAATCGTTCAGTGTTGTTTAAGTATCTAACTTGGTGGGGCTGGGGACATGACTCAATGGTTAAAAGCACCCACAAACTGTCTCATAATGCTATGTAATGCCAGTTTCAGGGAATCTGACAGGCATACATGGTGCACATACATGTATGTGAACAAAGTATTCATACATATAAAGTAACTAAATAAAAAATTTTAAAACATTGAACATGGTACAAATCGTCTATATAAGGTAGATTATGTTGTAGGTAGCTATGAGCTCCATATGTAGGTATTTTCCATCCTTATTATTTGTGAGTTCTTCATTTCAGTGGATATTTTAGACCCTGTACTTATTTCCTCCTAGTAGAATTGAGAAAATTGAGAATTTGGAAAAATGAACCAAATACTTGAAAGAGAGATTTGTGGCTAAATGTCTATCCCAACACTGGACCAAACTTTGCCACTTACAAACAAGAATACAAACCAACAGATAGCTAGAAATATATAAAATGGAATTTATGTACATTTATAGATGGAATAACATGAAATATTTTAAAATAAATGTTACTGCTGGCCATATGTTTGCATTTAAAATATATTAATGCCTGTGTTTGATGGATTCAAAGTTGCTTAAAATGTTAAAAATACAATGATTAATCACATAAAACACACAAAGTACAGAATGCATTATTTTCCTAATAATGTGTTTTTACACGGAAGAGGAAAGGGAGGCCAAGAGAAGAAAAGGAGGAAATTGGAGGGGCAGAAAGTGAATAGGAGAGGAAAAGTAACTTTTATAATACCATAGGTCAATGCATAAAACATAATTTAAATATGCTGCCCACTTTATTCCTCAAAACATCAGCGTAAGTTCTTAGACAATGAAGAAACTATGAAAAAGCTCTGGCTTCCTATGCTTTCCAGTTATTCTAGCTTCTTCAGTGTTTTTCAGTTCAAGTTTGCCATTTTTTAGCCCTTATTTGTCACATTCAAAGTCTCTGATGAGTATGCCCTATCACTTGCATTTTACTATATATGAGTCGTGCTGTGCAGATCAGAAGTTTTATTTGTGGTGAAGAGAGTAGAGCCCTCATTTGAGAATGAATGTCTCTGGGTAATTTCATGCTTATGGTCCTAAAAGCACTACATAGTTTCCCAACATCTTAAGAAAACTAGGAAGCAAGAGTCGACAAGGGTGTATTAATTAATTTTAGTTTGACTAACAAAGTGGATGAGGTAGTTTTATTTCCGCCTGACCATACCTATTGCCTATTGCCATTTTAGAATGTATACATTAGACATAGACTGGACATAGATATATTGAACTATGATATAAACATAACAGTTTTTTCCCAGTGGTCAAGAGGACCTTGGCCCTAACTTGTTTCCAACAACAGTATTTTACTTTAGTCCAGATATACAACATGATATCTTGAAGATCTACAACTCTGAAAGAAGAAAATAATCTTGGGATTGTGTGGCATATTGTGCCCCACCTTTCAGTGCCCAGCAGATTTCTTGCTCCTGACAGAGCTCTATAGGAGTCAATTATATTGATAGAAGAAGAACAAAAATCTTTTACCTCTTGTCTATAGAGATAAGCTTCATGCTGTGCTATAGACCCTTGTATTTTCATTAAACACATGTATTTTACAACTGGCAAAAAGCTGATAGTCTGGTTGACATATATAAAGGAATGTTTCTCTTAGAATATGGCTTGGACCTCTGTCCCTCCAGGACTTTAGCATAGGGTAACTCATCATATAGAATATCTCATATGTTGACCCAGCTGGTGAATGTCAAATGATTCAGCAGTAAGAGGTTATCTATGGAGACAACACTCTCCCAGGTGCTGACATCTAACAGGTGAATGCCATATTAAAAATCATTTCTAAATGACACAAAGAGATTTCCTCCTTTGTTAGCTTCCATTGGCAATTGGTGATAAAGATGTGTTTTTCTTGAAGGCTATTACTGTATATGTTGATCAGTTTCATATTATCTCAAAACATAAGATGGAAGCATCTAATTCAGAATTAAAGGAGTGACTTGCAGCTTGATATCTCAAGTTTACAGACTACAGCTTGTACAAGAAATGTCTTCTTTCAATGACCTTCATGCCTGCTAACATCTGACTAGTAAGCTAACAGTGTGTCACTGATATAACAGTCTATGGCCTTTGGTTAGGCTGTCCTGGATGCAAGAAAGCAAGAAGTATTGACATTTTTCAAACAAGGGTCTCCACATCACAAAAATGTACATGGCTAGACTTTGAAGTTGTGTGCCCTTGATCTTGGTAGTATTATATATAACTCCAGAGTTAAAGACATCTTTTGTTCACCAACTGCAAACAGCAAGATAGGAGAGTCTTTTATAAAGAAAGATGTCCTTCTAAACGTGTTTAACATCAAGTGCACAAGGGATTCTCCATGACATGACTGAGAACAGCCTAACAGAACTACCTGATGAAGACAGAGATGTAGGGCTGCAGGTAAATGCATCTCATTGCATACTTGTTTTGAGTCCATCACTGCAACAATTGATAGGAAAGATAGGAGACAAGGTTATATTTGGGTCTTTAGTAAATCAGACATTATCCACCCTCCCAAAATGGAATTTCTCATCCAGAACCTTATAGTCATATTATGAGAAACCAAGCTCAACAGTTAAACAGATACTTTTTATTCAGAAGCTCAGGTTAAAATTCCCAACTACTATAAGCTTCATTCCATAGGCACATTATCCTGAAGACCAATTGCATGTGCTGCAGAACCAAACAGACTAGCTTGTATGCTCTTCCATTTCCAGCTGTATTATTGAATAACTTAGCTATTGTCTTCAATTCAATGCCCTCCATTATGAAATAGGGATGCTACCATGAGTCTATCTGATGCTTGAAATAAGCAGGCTACTGGAAAGGGCTTAGAACAGTAACAAGTTTGAGGAAAGCTTTGCTCTTCTAGATCTGTGGGTCCCTCTACTAGATAAGAAAAGAGGCTCTCAAAGATTATTAGGTAACCTGGGGTCATGAAAAATGGATAGGTCATGATTCAGCCTTAGGTCTCATGGAGTATTGGTTGCTTCCAAATTAAAAAGAACTAATATATATACATACACACACAAAACAAAACTGGCTGTTTTTTTCCCTTTTCCCCAGTAGTTAAATTGGGTTTGAAACTATGCCAATGGTAAAGGACTGAGTTCACTAAGCACATATCCAATTTAAATGCATTAGTGCAATTAGCTGTCTATTACAACTATTATTAAGACCATAATTAATGAGTCAGTAACCCTCTATTTAGAGTATAAAGACATTCAGGGAATCCAAAATTAGATAAACATCCTACTGCTTCCAAGGGATGTGATGTGTGTGTCCCTGAATTTTCTGAAGGGCCTAGATTTCACAGGTAGCCACTGATCAGCAGTAGGAATGACTGATGGAAACACATGTTCAAGACATACTAAAGCTTGGCCTCTGCCTTAATCATCATCCTATTGTTTACAGGTAAAGCAGCCAAGTGTTCAGTTAAAAACGTTCTGAAATTCAAGGAATGTGTATCAAAATGTAAAAATAGAATAGTTAAATCTTCATTGACCAACTAAGTATATTATCTGCACTTAAACTTCTATTACATGTATTAGCTGATAGGGTACAATATTATGTAATCAGTTCTATCTTAGAAATAAATATATAGAGAATTAGAAAGATGAAGTTAATGCCTTGTGACTAGTCATATTATGTGATAGCTGAAAATTTAACCCATGGATTAAGCAATAAAATGCATGCAATAACGACTATTTAACACTTCTCTGAGAAATAAACATTTTTGCCCTTTTGAATGCACTAAAGTGCACTTAAATTGTGTGAAAACATAACCATAGAAGACTCTGATACATAAAATAGAGGACTTGGATTGCTTAGTCCTTAACAAAGCAAATATCTACTAGATAAAAGATATATACCAGTTATTATTTCAATACATTTTTATGTATGTATATAATAACACATATAATGGTTTATTGTATAATATATTATATGATATTATGCATTTTGTATATAATTATATGTAAGGAAATCAATAAATTCTTAGTTGTGAGAGGGTTGATTTCATGTTGAAAGAGCTAGACAACCAGATATAGAGAAACAGATAACTCAGCCTACTCATACATATTTTTCTATGTGCTCTGAGAAGAGAATAGCTTTACTGTTTCTATTAATGAGTACTTTGTTTGCTTGCTGTTGTCAAAAAAGATTTACATGATACCTCAGATCTGAAATGTGACCCAACATAGAAGTATTATCTGTAGTTGCCTTAGTTTAGAATTCACATAATTACTCAGAGACAGCTGTGGGGAACTTGCTCAGGAGCTAGCATGTCTACCCCATTATATTTAGTTTCTTAGCTAGTCTATTTTGGGAGTGGGATTGATTATCACTTTCCTGTTGACATGGAAATTCTTCATAGGGCTATACATGATGAATATCTTCTAGAGCTAGAATTCACATTTAGAGCCCTTGCCTGGCCTAGAATGATATTGAGCTTTGGAATGAGACTTAGACTGGTGGTAAAAATATTATCTGCATCAAGTGTTTTGGGGCTATCTACCTACCACTTGCTTGTCCTCCATGAGGAACTTTTGCTGCTGTTTCTGCTGTGGCTTGGTCTTTTTGGAAAGCTTTGGCAGTCTAAGTGGAAAGGAGTTCCCCAATGTTAAAGGTGTGAACATTCAAAATGCTATAGCTGCTCTTGTCAAACACTACATCAGACAGCTTCAGAGGAGAATGATGAACTTTTCAAAGACATGGATGTTTTCTTCTAGCAAGAGAGAGTTTGGGTGTGTGTTAATTGTCAAGTTGACAGAAGCAACAACATCTAAGAGGAAATCCTGAGTTGTGGAACTGCCTAGATCATATTGGCCTTTTGGCATGTGGCTAATTGATGTTGGGAGAACCCTGCTCTTTGCAGGTGTCTTAGTTAGGGTTTTGTTGCTGTGAAGAGACTATGACCAAAAGAACTCTTATTTTTTCTGTTTTTGAATTGGATATTTTATTTATTTACTTTTCAGATAGCATTTCCTTTCCACATTTCCCCTCCCTAGAACCCCCTAACCCATCCTCCTCCTCTTTTTTGTTTTTATACCATTTTAATTAAATGAAAGTATTAAGATCAGTTCTAGGTTGAGAGACTATCAATAAAATAGATGCAAATAGTCAAGGAACAAGCAAGACAATAAACACAAACAGTTAAATAACATGCAAAGCAATAAACAAAATTCCATGAAAACTCCCATGATCACTGTTTCTAAGGGCTTATCAGGATGGCCAAAGTATCTGAGCCAACTTCCCTATCCTAGCCCAAAGTCATTTTCATGTCTGAAGCCTACTTCTTTGTTCTATCCTAAAATTTGGATTCCTGTCTGAAATTACTTTTTGTTCTAGCATAATGTCAGATTCCTACTGGAAGCCTACTTCCTTGTACTTGGCCAATGTCATATTCCTACCAAGCAGCTCATTTCCTTGTCCTTGGACCATGTCAGATTCTTGCTAAGCAGCCCCAAAGGCTCTCCACCTCTCCACCTTTTTTATTTCATTAACAAGACTGAACTTGTCTTAGGTTGTTCTGATAAGAATGCCTTCCTTACCCATCATGAAATATGCATTATCTAAAACAATGCACTTCTGTCTTAGGTAGGTAAGGCTCTGTGCAGAAACTTGTCAGCCAGTTAATTTAATAACTCTGTCTATGAGTTTATTTTCAAGTTCAAGCCATGTACTTTGGCTTCCAACATGTTGATGTTGTTAAAGACATGCTTTAACATGATGGGCAGGGATAAGTGTATTCCCAGGACTAAAAGAGCTAGCATTATCAACCTTGACCAGAATAGAAATAATGACCTCAGGCCATGGGTAATTTTATCATAGTTTTGTTTCATTGCCCTGAGTATCACAGAACCATGGTATTCTAAAAATAGTTTGCAAGTACTGGAGGAAATGATTGAGGTTTTAAGCAGAAGCAAGAGGGTAGTAGGCTTGATTATTGCTGGTATAACAGCCTTAATAACATTGATTGCTAGCACTGCTGCTTCTGTAATTGCTTTGACACAAGAAGTTTAGACAGCTACATTTGTTAATCATTTAACAAAAAATGTTACTAATGTGTTGAATATACAAGAGGATTTAGATATGCATTTGGAAGAATGGATTGATGTTCTTTATCCTATTCAAATTATTGGAAGGAGGTTCAGCATTTAAAAGTAAGGAGCCATCTCGAGTGTCATGCCAACTACCATTGGATTTCTGTTAGTTCTAAAATTTCCAGTGGTAGTCTTTATAATTAGGAAAAGTTTAATGATACTTGCAGTGTATTTGGCATAATTCTAACACCTCTCTGGATGTTTTAACTTTGCACAGTGAACTTATGAATTCCAAAGGAACTCTTATAAAGGAAACATTTAATTGGAGTTGGCTTATAGTCTCAGAGATTTTGTCCATTGTCATTATGATGGGAATTAATGCAGATAGATACAGGCAGACATAGTCCTAGAAAAGGAGCTGAGAGTTCTATACTTGAGCCACAGGCAGTAAGCAGGGAACACACTTCCACACTGGACAAACTTGAGCATAGGAGACCTCAAAGTCTGCCCTGACAGTGACATTGCTCCTCCAAAAACACCACACCTACTCTAACAAGGTCACATATCCTAATGTTGTCACTCTCCTATGTCTCTTTCAGACACTTAAACACATGAGTCTATTGGGGCCAACCTATTCAAACCACCACACTATCCAGAGTCAAGAGAGTCCAAGGCTATATACCAGGTTGCTAAAAATGTGATCTGTAAATTGAAACTTGGCTAAGAACCTAAGCTCCTGATGACAATGTTTTCGCAGTAGCAGAAAATAAATTAAGATGAGGATAATATCAAGATCCAGTTCACTAGAATAATGTTTACAAAGCACAATAACCTCAGTTTAAATAGTAACATTTTATGTTTTAAAATCCATGTAGAGGCCATGTATTTCGTAAGCCTGAAGCAGAAGGTACAATATGGTTGTCCCAGAGCTATCACACAAAACTGAATCAGAAACTTGCCCTGTATAAGCCTAAATTTGGCAAGGTATTCAAGGTAGAGGAAGGCCTTGCAATCATTCCTGTAGGTGTGGCAAACTGATGCAACATTGACAAGATGTATCTTCCCACTAATGAGCAGAGATTGCATAAGTGTGCAGCAAGGAGAAAACACTAAAAAATATAGCTTGTACTATGATTGCTCAGCTATTTACTAGCTATGCGATTTTGCTAAGTCACTTTATCTCTGTAAACCTCAAGCTTCTTCAAATGAGTGGTCAGACACCATCGACCACGCTCTTCAACTCCGAAGGGCAACAAGCATGCCTATCACTGTAGCTTTTCTCTCAGTGCCTCATCCAGCACTGATTTGCAAGAGACACATATTGAATGAGTGACTGATAAAAAGGAAATGAATGACTGCATCTCCTGAAGCGCAGATTCTAAAAGAATATCAATTTAATACCCATATGCAAAACAGAGAATCCTCCTTGAAATTGTCACTGACTTGGATGAGGCGCCTGATGATTAAGGACAAGGAAAGATGAAACAGGAAAAGTAATTTAGAATATGATAATATACAATAAATATTACTGTGGCTAAAGCAATTTGGGGCAGGAGGAAGCTCACAGGAATTCAATTGAACAGCACAAAGATGCCGCCAGCATTATGAAAGTGAGTATGAGCATCTTTTCATTAAATAAACTCTGTCTGCACCAACCTTTCAGTCCCCCAAGCCATATGTTACTCCTAAGGACGTATGAGGAGAAAACAGGGTGGGAAAACATTGTGTGTTGCAGATGGCCACAGATTCCAGTTGAGTGGTTCCATGGCTTGCTCTGCCTACACTTTCTCACTCAGGAAGGGACTCTATTTCCTCTAATTTAATGTCTGCCTGGGGCTGGCTATTAATTGTCTTTTTGTTAAACACTTAGTGCTTAGTATTGGTCTATAAATACATTTCATAGACTCAAACTTTATAAATAGAAGTACAGAAAGCTAGATTCAGCAGTCTACATTTGTAAGTTTACCTTTCTCCTACTTTCTCTGGGTTTTCTAACAAGATCACTAATCTTGTTTCAGCTGCATGCCTGGTACATATTTCAACTTAAAACACTGTTGTGTGTTCTTAAGTACACACATATGAGGGGTTGGGTCAGTGAATCATGAACTTGGAGATGCCGTAAGATACCTCCAGTGTTTTTTCATTCCACATGTCCATCAGACTACAATCATGGCGGACAGCAAGCTGCACCTGAAATACCTGCTGCTTCAACCAGGAGTCTCTTAATGGTCAGATGATTCTGTAGCATGCTAAGGTAGGAGAGACAAGTTTCTTCTTAATTTCATCTTTATTAATATTATCCACTCAATAAAAAGCTATGAACCTCTTGCTTTTCCACATACATTTCTCAGCTGATCATTTACTGGCCAAAACAGCTGCCACTGCTGCTGCTGCTGCTGCTGCTGCTCTTGCTCCTCCTCATCATCATCATCGTTATCATCATCCACATTTTTCTTCTTCAGTGCCCTGGGGACAGGGTTGTACACATCCCAAAGAGTTTTGTCTCTTGAACAAGGACTAACATGTCTTGTACTTGAATGTTATTGTCCATACAATTTTTAACAACTTTCTCTACAAATATGAAAAAAATACGAAAACCCCAAACTGATGGAACAGTGACACTAATGAGCAGTAATGATGGTGTTAATGTTGGAAAGCTGATGACTCCAATGGAACTAATTATTCAGAAAAATAGACAGATTCTAGTTATTCCCTTTGAACAACCTGAACAAAGTGCTTGAACTCAATGAAGTAACTTCTCAACAAAAAGAAAAGATGTGCCTTGATTCAGAAAATGATGTTCTAGTGTTTGCTATAAAAGTCTCTTTGGCTAGCCTTTGGGGAATGCTATTACATGTATGAAACTCGGTTCTTGCATGGTAAGTTATGTAAAGATACGCAGAGTCTTGAACATTAGAAACAGGTGATTTAAATTTATCCATGCAGCCGTGAGTGACTAGCTAGTGATGCATGATGCTTCCTGGACTGTCTATTGAAATTAAAGTTAGAGTTATTTTCTATTTGGTGGGTATTGATTAACTACTTGGATTCAGTTGTTCTAACTGAAACCTGAATTGGAACATGTATAGAACAATAAGAAATTACTTTCCTATCTTGCATGTATTGATGTTCAGGTAGTATGTGATAAAAAACCAGAATGTTATAATAAGATAAATGCATTTGGTTATTTCTTTAATTTTCATTTTGATATTTTACATCTTTGATATTGGTATATAATAATTAACACAAAATACAGCAAATGATAGTAAGCAAGTCTTTGTCAAATATTATCTTTTCTTCACATATAAATATATTAAATATCTAATTAAAATGTGCCTTGCTCTTTACAGTGATTTTCTCCTATCTTTGCAGAGAAATGCTATAGCTTACCAGAACCTATTTTAAAAGACTTTTCCATATTTGACTCTAGAAAATCACTGTAGAAAAATTTACTCTGACCTCTAAAGCATGTTGGGACTAAACTATACAATTTGTGAGATTACTCTACATCTGTAAGCAGTGAGGTTCTCTGAGGTCTCTTCAGAAAAGTCATGTTGTGATTAGTCATATATTCTACACCTTTTTATTATAAAATGTCAAGCATGTGTTTTATTATTTTATACAACAGGAAATGAACTAAATAAGTTAAGACAATAATTGAAAAGAATATAAAATCAAGAGACTAAGCATTCTGGTAGAGGATGTTGAAGTTTCCCACCAGCCAGGATGGGCAAATTTTTCACATTACCATCATTTTGACAAAAGGACATGTGATCAAAGTTCCTACCAAATTACTCGGATGATTTTACTCTTTTCAGAGCTTTTTTCAAAGACCTGAAACCATTTATTTTTTTTTCTTTTTTTTTATTTATTTATTTATATTTATTTATTTTTAATTTTTATTTTCAGCAAATCAAAAAAATTTAAAAAGCATTCAAACAGAATAAAATGAAAATAAACAAACAAACAAAATACCAAGGGTCAGATATACTTATACAAGAATTCTATAGAGCCTTCAAACAAGCAACACTTTTTGAGTTATGTTTAAAAAAATTCAGAACCACAATAAGCTCCTTCACAAAGCAAATAATATTGAAATAGTGAAATCAAGTGTAAACCCAACAAAAATATATAAATTATAGTCCAGTATCCCTCATGAATATACATACAAAAATTCTCAATGAAGTAGTTGCAGACTGAATACAAGAGATATAAAAAAATAATATTCCATGAATAACTGAACAACTGTTTTTTTTTTTTTTTTAGAAGACCGTACTCCATATACAGGCTGCATGTTTTGGGATAGTCCCCACTCCAGATGTTTGAGACCTACATGAAAACCAAGCTGTACATTTACAACATATGTGCAGGGAGGCCTAGGTTCAGCCCATGGAGGTAGATCTGTGTAGACTAGGTATGCTCCACGGTTGGTGATTCAGTCTCTGAGAGCTCCAAGGGTTCAGGATCGTTTACTCTGTTGATCTTCCTGTGCAGTTCCTATCTCCTTAGGGCCCACAATCCTTCCACCTATTCTTCTTTAAGAGTCCTCAAGCTCCATCCACTGTTTGGCTCTGGATGTCTGTATCTGTCTGAGTCAGCTGCTGGTTAGAGCCTCTCAGAGGACAGCTTGATGGTCTGTTCTCAGGCTGGAGGTTTAGATCCTGGGAGCTCTGGCTGAATCTTTTGATACTCGTTCTAAAAAGGACAAAAACACCCTCACTTTGGTCTTCCTCCTTCTTTTTGAGTTTCATGAGTGAAACCATTTATTGAAAGGCCGTCATCTAGGAAGACTCTGTTCCTGACTCTTGCCTCTGCCATGAGATCTAAACTTAAAATCTGGTGGTGCCAATTAAGACGTGTAAATGTTTAATCCCAGATACTGCCTTTTTCAAATCTAAGAAGTAACTCAGTGTGCTGACACATCTCATTCATTAACCTCCCTTCTAATATTCTCCAGCACATTTCTATTTGCTAATTCTAAGCCTAAAGTATATTTGCACCTAGGAGTTGCTCTGATTCGGCGATGAGTAACCCTGGTAGGTTACTCAGGATACAGTGTAATGCCAGACAACCATGTGGATATGTGCTGCAACAAAAATGCTTATCGTTTCAATATCAAAATAAGTAAATAAGTAAGTAAGTAAGTAAATATGCAGTGACTGTGAAATTTTGATTAAGATGGGATAGAAGAATGAGGAGAAAGTAGGGGAAAGTACTGTTGGATTGACATGACCAATATATGTAATATAAATGTGTAAAACTTTCAAAATTAAAAGACTTTTAACTCACTTAATTATTAATTACAGTTCACTAATCTAATTGAATATATGGCCAGCATTACCTTTATCTGACTAAATAATGAGTATGAATCTTTGTCTAAATATTTGTATTTTAAATGTATAATTTAAATAAAGCTTATACATAAAGATACATATATCGTTTATCATTTATACATGAAGATAAAAAATATTGTCACCATTGGTATCAACATTGCTGAGATTAAAGTTTGTAATTGTTTGTTCTCTACTTCTAAAGCTTAGAATGGTGTATTTCTTCACTGTTTATTTTTTATTATAACAATGTCCATCCATTTTTGTCTTACAGAAAGTCAATAAGGAGTTCATTCTTAGGTGTCAAGTTTGGGTGAGAGATCACAAGTAAGAAGAAAAATAGCAGAGACATAGTAGAACTTACTGAAGAAGAAAATCAGAGCAAGAGATGGAGATATAAGATGCAAGGAATTTCTGAATAAGAGTATTCATTTAAAAAGTACAGAAACAGATTTCCAAGGAAATTAAAAATGGGGCTGGAACTTGTATTCAGCAGAGAGAATTTCTCTAATTTTTCTATTCCTCCCGTGTTTTCAAATCCTGGTATGTAATTGCAGTTGATAGCATTGTAGAAATCATGGAGGATCTAATGTATGTTGGGATGTCGTGAAAGCAATGGGTGAAAGCAAAGAAAAAGGAGCTATATTAAAAATACTTGAATCATGAGAAAAAGACAGCAGAGGTGGCTTTTGAAGCTATGTGACATTTTCACTTGGCAACCCTACCAAACATATTTTGGTTTAGTTGTCAAATAATGTCTTCAATAAACATTGGATGTGAAGCTAAGCCCATAGCTTTTATTACCCATGGAAGTCGTGAGTGGAGTTTCTTTGTCACTACATTTAATCCAGCCTAGGTGCTTTAAAATAGGGAGTCCTATTGATGCTCATTTTTGTCTCTTTTTAAAATGAAAGTTTTCAAAGTATCCTTATGATTGGGAATTTGAATTTCTCTAAGATATGATCACAGCATGATATTTAAAATGCATAGTTGATAATCATGTGGAGGGCTTCTCATAGGAAGCACAATTTTAGAAAATGACTGTTGAAATAGAAACAGCTAGAAACAATCCCTATGACTGACTTCAATAGTCAATATAACATTGAAAGAAAGCCTTTGGCTTTCTATGATTGATCAAGTGCTAGTTTAGAAACCAAAGTATTACCAATGAACGTTGTGGGGTCCCATGGACATCAGAATTTAGAACACCTGTGATGAATTGCTTCTCTTTTCCTCCCTACTTATCTACCCTGCCAATGTATAGGCTGAATTGACCTATTTTATGTAAGTCAGTTTAAATAATGTCAGTTTTTTGTTTCAGCATGAGTGGGGTAATTTTCATTAACTGAACTCTAAATTTGAAATCAAGTATAAAGGCAGACCATAGGCTTTAGATTTCACAAAATCTAGTAGATAGAAAAATTATAATATACTGCTAAGCTATGGGTAGTTATATTTATCCATAATTACCTAAGGCCTATAATACGGAGACAAATTGTCCAAACTAAGTAGTCACAAACTATTGATTTTATTAATTGAAAATAAATTTATTTTTCTTAATAAATAAAAACATAAAATCATATACTATTGATGGAGTCCTATATGCTATTTGATATATTTCTGTCTTATTATATGTGTTGAACTTACCTATCACTTCAAATAGAATTTTTATTATGGTAAACTATTTAAAATTTCTTCTTAAAAGAACCCTGAATTTTAAATATATAATTTTATTTAAAATTTAAGATTCTCTCCATAAATCATAGGTGGTTATTCTATATGTACATAGATTTTATAGTTACCCTTACAACATCATTAGTAAAAAATAATTTTAAAAAATTTATGTTTTTAGTGAAATGAATTTGAATTGATTTGAGTTATGTTATTGACATTTAGAAAATAAGAATTGTTGCCTATAAATTCTATTCAATAAGTAGGTAGCTTAAAGTAGTTATTAAAAGGAAGACAAAGTCTATGTTTTTTGGCACATATTAATATTCTGGATGATTTGTAATATGGAATTGCTGTATGTAAACCCATAGAATAGAAGGTATTAAAGTCAAATGACTGTAGATTGAATATATTGGATGCAGATGAATAAGTCAAGATCAGCAACAATTAATAATGATCTAAGTCTAATTTACAGGCACATCATATCAAGCCTGGTGCTGGTAGCTCCAAAGAGAGAAAGATATGAAACCAAAAAATTTTTCTTCATTTTACTGTCTTGATTTTTCTCTTCAAACATTTTAGTAAAATAATAACAAAGTCCTTTAACTGCTTTAAATTTCACCTAAATTTAAGGACCCCTTACCAAAATTCAGTATGAAGTTTATGTCTTATGGGATGAAACTTCAATCACAAAGCACTTGGCTATTCCTATAGGATTTATGCCATTATTGAACTAATTTATATATCTCGTCACACCTGTAACTACTGTAGTTTACAGAATTAAAAAGCCGAGTACGACTTTTGATTACTTTTCAACCTCGGTAGTGTTCATAGCAACACTTCAGGTTCCATACACAGGTTTCAGTTTCCATGCTTAAAAAATACATCATTTATGAGAATTTATCATAGGGATGTGGCTCTTATGAATAACATTGGTTCATATACCACATAAGTAAATGTTACTATAAACTATATTTTTCTATCTATCCCAAAAGTAAATTCAAGGCCAAAACATTGTATTTCTAAGCTTCCATTGGTTTAGGTGACATTTAGGTATGTATGAGTACAGGTACTTCTTAAATGAGGGGGAAAAAAATCTTCCAAATGAAAACAAGCCAAGAATAAAGCTTAGGGAAAGCAATTCTCTGAAAATTAAGTAAGGATCAAATGGCCCTTTTATCATGCAAATGCATTCCTGCTGGAGCAGTGGGGCATCACTTCATAAATCATCCTGTGCCTTTGAGCAGACTTAATACAGTTCCAAGTGTGACACTGGTGTATTTAATTGAGCACTAAGGAAGTGGAACGGCTTGCTGGGCTTAGGGTGCATTTAAGCATTGAACTTCTTCCAGTAGAGTGCTTATGCTCTGCTGCCATATAAATCTGCCTAAATTTTGGCTAAAATTCCCTCTTATTAGAGTCGAAGCTACTTGTAGGTGGGGAGGAGATTAGCAATCATTATAATAAAGCAACTTACTGGAAATAAAAGTCATTAATATTTGGTGATTATACAATATTTACCAAGAAGCTTGAGTACATTATCTATATAAATTCTTCACAGCACTATCAAGTTGATGTGCTTGTCTACATCTTCAAATGATGAAATCTAAACTTGGAAAATTACCTTATCTTTTTCAGTACCATTAAGGTAAGGTGATATGAATAAAATTCACATATAGAAGATAGATAGATAGATAGATAGATAGATAGATAGATATAGATATCAAATCAGTTCAATGTATAAAAAGTTTCTCTGCTGAGAATCAAAAGGATTGCTTCATTTTCAAAAGATAAGTGGCCTATTATGACTTACATTTGACAAATTAAGAATGATCCAAGAAAGGCTATGTAGAATTCTTACTGAATTATATGAACTACATTACAAAAGAAAGATCTATTTATGATTTAATTATGAGCTACTATATACCAGGTTCAAGAGTAGGTATGATAATCATTAAAATGTTACTCAATGGCATTTATATTTTAGATGTACCAAATACCTGAAATTTGAGAAACAATATTAAAAATGTGCTGATAAGTTTGGATAACATCAAGCATATTTAATTCAACCAAAATGTGTATTTAAAAATATTTAATTTTACTTTTGTTTTATTTTTAACTTAATTTTTTTGTGGTGGGATAAATTAAACTCAGGGCAACGATGCTAAGCAAATGATGTGCCCCTGAACAATAACACCAACTAAGAAATTGGGCTTTAAAAACAATTAAGTAATGAAGAAAAACTGAAAAAGTAAAACAATGCTAATTTGGGTAAATGGATTTTTACCATTAATTTTATCCTGCTTAAACCCCACCTGTATAAATTGGTACTTTTTTTGGCAGTACTTTGCAGGGATACTTTCTGCAGTTACTGGAAAATTCAGTGCACACAAGTTATTACTATGCCTACATAAGTCTGTTTTCTGTTTTGCAGTGTGTGTGTGTGTGTGTGTGTGTGTGTGTGTGTATGTGTGTGTGTGTGTCTGTGTTTGTCTGTCTGTGTGTGTGCGTTCATGTGCATGTGTAGTGGGAGGTGTATTGTGGAAAAGGCACAGTATGTGTACATGCATGCATACATATGTGCATATGTGTGTGGAGGCCAGAGATTGACATCATTCTCCCATTATCATTCTCTGTCTCATATATTGAGGGATGATCTTTCAATTGAATTCCCAGATTCTGATTCAACCAATCTAATTGGTGAGTTTGCTTCAAGAATCTCATTTCTCTGACCCCTAAACATTGAGATCACAAGGGGTACATAGTATTGTGTGGTATATTAAAGGGTGCTGGGGATTTGAATTTTAGTCCTTGTGATCATAAGATAATTGCCTAACCATGATGCCTTGTTGCCTTCTCCCCAGTCCCCACATGTTGGATTTGAGCAAAGCAAAGAAAAAATCACTGTGACTATAATCTCATATATTTACTGAAAGCCAATTCTTAAGAAGGAGACAAAACTATTAATCTAATGGACAACATTCCCTTTGATAAGTGGTGCTAGAAAAACTATCTCTCTATATGAAGAAAGTTGAAATTTAACCGACGTCTTATAACCTATAAGAAAATCACCGAACTTCTGATGACAAAAACTAAGCTGAACAGGTTGCACCAATTAAGAAATTTAAGAACTAAAAAAAAAAAAAAAAAAAAAAAAAAAAAATGTTTAGCAGAGTAAAACAAAAAGACACAAAAGAGAAGCAGAAAAGCATCTATAGTATCTATAGGCCATTTATCAGATGAAGATATGAAGATTGATATGGAGAATATATAAGGAATTCCAAAACCTTAACAATTGTCAAAACAAAACAAACAAAACCAAAAACAAATAACCAGTCAAATCTGCTGAAAAAATGAGCAATTATGTAAACACTCATTGACAGAGGAAGCAGCAGGAATGCAGAACAAATAGAAAAAAATTACAGTGTCATTAGCCACCAGCAAAACACACTGAGTTATTTTCTAGACCCATGTAGAACGGTCTTTGTCAAGGACGGAAATCACAAATGCAAGATGGTTGTTGAGCACTCTTATACATTGCTGACGGCAATGTGAACTGCATAACAGGTCCTGAAGCAACAGAAGAGCAGACCAAACAGATGACCTGTACACTCTACTTCTTTCTGGGTAAAAAGTGTAGAAAAAAAATTTAGTCAGCATACCAAGAAGACACCTGCAACTCTGTGTTTAATTACAGACCTTTTCAAAATAGTTAAGATATGAATAACATCAGTCTACATTGCCCAACATTGAATGGATAGAAAGACAAAAGTGATTGGGAATACAACTGTCTACACTACTAAGTTATAGATAAAGAACATTGAAATACCATAATTTGTAGCAAAATGGAAGGTTCAAGGGGTCTGTATGTTTAGCAATCTAAGGCAAGTAGAGACAGAAAAGAACCACATCAACTTTTCTCTCATGTGGAGGCTAACATGGCCAATCCAAATATGAAATAGTGATTTTTAGATTTACAGCATAGAGGGTGTATGGTTTGATAATAAATTCCAAAATGCACAGTCACATCAATGCAAGCAAAATATATATTTAATAACAGTGAGTTGTTGGAAAATTTATAAAATCTTTTATTTAAGGTTCATATTAAGAATGACTACAGACTAAAAATTAAGCAAATAATTTTGTAATGGTTTGGTATATCCTAATAAAGCATCTGAAAGCATTATAAAAGCAATTTTAAGCATAAATAATTTAAATGTAGAAATAAACTTAAAAATAAAACACTTTGACTTGAATTTTCAAGAACAATAAACATCAGAAGAGAATATAAAGAAAGAAAAAAACATATCAATTTGGAATTCTAAGCACACTAAAACTGTATCCCACAAACAAAGATGAATAGAAATATTTTCTTTGAAATAAACACTCTGACATTGCTATTACAGAGGTATTCTAAAGTATACAATAGAAAGGTATTTTTAAGAAAGAGAGAAATGAATGAGGAGCAATTGTCAGATGCATGAATATAATCCTAAAGGTTGTACTTTATATACTAAAAATGTAAAACAAAAACATAAAACTATTGTGAAATATCAACTTACCAAGTGTAAATTCAACCACAATTAAAATTTATGCCATATATACACACACATACCAAAACAGATATGGCAGGTTAAATGCTGAGTGTGTCCCCCCGAGAACCTTGTGTTTTGATGTTGATTTCAAGGATGGTCCTGCTGCTGAGAGATGGAAGGTTCATTTGAGAAGCCTTTGAAGAGGTCTTAAGTCCATGAGTTCATGCCCTCAAAGGGAATTAAGGGATGCTTTTCCCTTCCAGTTATCATAAGTGCTTTTTGGTTATGGGGAGTGTGACTGTCTACATCATACTCAGCAACTAACTCATCTCAATAGCTCACTTCCTCTCAGGAAAGTAAAATATTCTAATTTTGATACATTTGATAAGCCTGAGCCCATAGGAGAAGTCGTAGAGCTTTCTTATCAAGAATGAGACCTTGGCTTTGATAGTCATTGGTGAAAGGCAAGTGTATACTTATTAGAATAAATGATTACAATGAATATTAGCATTATGTGTTCCTTATTCAAAGGACACTTAGTAAAGACTCCACCTGTAATCTATGCAATAATATGTTTTGTAAATAAATATATATTAACAAAAATGGAGTAGCTTTGGAATAAAGGAGAGCAGATTTGTCTCCCTTTGCCATGCCATTGTGACAGAGAATTATAATTTAATTATAATTAAAGTAATAGTCAGCAAAGACTGGACATATGCAGCAAACTTGGAAAACTCAAGAACAATTATGAAATGTTATCATGGTCACAAATAAATTACAAGACAATTTGCTCCTTGTTTCTTTCTTCTTCCTTCCCCCTTCTTACTACATTTAAAATTAACTGGGAGTGTATGGCTCTTATACCAGGACTAGTGAGACAGAATCAAGAGTAGCTGCAAATTACACCTCTGACCTGGCCCATATCAGAAGCACCTCCCTCAGAAAACCAGCAAATAAAAAAATTGAAAAACTTAAACTGTTACTTTAAAGGTTTCATAACCTTTAAGCTAAAGCCTAGGGCATCAAGTGTCTAAACAAGCAGGAAAACAGGGAAAAAGAAACAGAAAGTCAACATTGAAAGAGTGGAATCAATGTGATGATAATGAACACAGTACTGATGAGAAATGAGAACAGAATGCAGAGCACACCTTTAATGGGTAGGAGTCAAAATGCCAAAACTGTTTCTGGCATAACACCTAAAAATAATAAATCTCTTCTTCAAACTATTCAAATGTTCCCATCCCAACACACTCCCAAAATGACAAGATTATACAATAATTAAAAATATAGTAGATATCATTATCAAACCTGCATGTAGAAATCTTCCAGCAAGAAGCATATGAATCGCTATAGGCAGACATGCAATGGAAACCTAGAAAATGTATTCATTCTACAGTATCCCATTTTATCAAAGCTAGTGCCATTCCCAATAAGTGAGTTTGTCAATACCAAGGAGTCTTACACCTTTCTAGAAACTAGAATTTTCTTTAAGTAGCATTAGCCATCAGCAATTCAGAACAAAGCAAAGTCATCCTAAGAAACAACAAAATCACATTAATATTTTTCTGTAGACATTAAAATAAAATCTGTAACTTGGCATTAGCTATGCAGATACAAGAATATATTAAAATGTTAACAAATCTTGATTAATTAGGTTTATCCCAGGAGCAGAAGACTCATTTGTGTTTTGTTAACAATTTACCTTATTAACTGAATAAAAGGTAATAATCATGTCATTAAAATAAAATATAGGAAAATGGGGAACACAAATCAAGTCAAGTCTTAATAAGCTAATAAGTCTATCATTACACTACCATCTAACAGAAGCTGTCTCCTACTGAAAACCACTCAACCACTCACAAACGAAAAATGAGTTCTCTGTAATAGAGTCTAATTGGGGATGCAAATCCTAATTATTAGTGAGCACCTCATGACCAACAAAAGATGGCCAACACATAATGGACTCAAAGACATCTTTGTTGGTTCTTTGACTCATAATATTTTGTCAATTTATTTTTTTTAATCTTACAGATTGTTTAAATACATTTTATGGATACTGGTTTAGGGTTTTTAAGGGATTCCAGTGTGTGTATATGTGCATCTCTGCAGCTCTGTTTGTTGTGTTTTTTCTTTGGCTCTTTAACTTCTGTGTTTTATTCTATTTCCATTGGTTTGGTTTGGTTTATTTTATTTTATTATTGTTCTTTAGATGCATGTCTGTTTTCTAACAGGAAAGGGTGTGGATTCAGAAAGGAGGAAGGTGAAAAGGAACCAGGAAGTATTGGGAAGGGAAATTCACAATCAGAATATAGTGTGCAAAAAATTCTTTGCAATAAAAGAAAAATAGAGGAATAAAACAAAACAAACAAATGAATTACAACAAAACAACCAAACTTTCACAACAACAAAACCCAACCTTGAAAACAAGCAAAATTCCAAATCACTGAGCATGTCCTACCCCTCCAATGCCAAAACCACTCTATCATCTTAAGGATAAGGTACCCATTACCATTACAAGCACAGCCCAATAAAAACCAGATAAAATAGAATGTGTGAAAGATCTATCTTCCTGAGAGCAGAGCCATTCTTTTAATTTTATTTATTTATTTAGTTAGTTAGTTATTTAGTTAGTTGGTTAGTTTGTTAGTTATTCACTCTACATTCTGATTGAAGGCCCCCTACCTTCTCGCCTCCCAGTTTGACCCTAACAAATCCCTCCCCCCTTTTACTGCAAAGTCCTTTTAAGAAAGTGGCTTTCTGTCTCTGCTCTCTTCCTTCTGACAGAGTCACAATTCTTCATCCATATTTGTGAGTTTCAAAAAGCACCGAAAACACAAACATTATGTTGTGACACACTTAGCAGTAAGATGGAGGCTAAGCTGAAATTTATTGTTACAAAATATCATCTGAGAGATGTCTTTGTCCCATTAAATGTGATTGTTCATGATGCACTTAAGACATAAACAAATGCAACATACTGATATGTTTAATTACAGGAGTACCATCCACAACCCACAAGAGTCATATACCATATATGCATACATAAAAAGATAAATGCCCCTAGCCTCTCAGAGACTTAAAGTGGCAGGGTGGGGGATACAGGAGGAGGGGGTACTCAGAAAACAAGAGATGGGGAAGGATTGTGGGAGGGGTGACTGGGGCGGGTTATAAAGTGAATAAGCAAAAAAATAAAATTAAAAAAAAAAAAAGATAAATGTATGCAATCACTACTAAGCCATGTTACCAGGTAGAAAGCTCCTAACCACAATGTCTCCCAGACCCTGGTGGTTAATTACCATGAACCCAAAATTATTGATTTTTTAATCTTATAATAATTAGCATATATTTTATGGATCCAGGTTTTGTTTATAACAAGTCTGTCGTGAAACTAATTAATACACCTTTAATTAATGGAACTTGATGATAATTACTAGTTTGAGGCAAATTCAGGTAGTTTTAACAAATCAGGTATATAAATTAGCTTCACCATGAAAAGCAATCACTGTCCATGAAGAGAAAAAAGAAAAAAATTCAGAAACAAAAAAGTGGACTTTAAGAACAGACACATGATCATTACTGTATTATTCACACAGAGACCAACAAATGAATAGATAATGACAATGTGATGTATGTAAAAATTAATTTCATTCTTTTGTAACAAAAGAAAAATTATGAAGTTTTCAGGAAAACAGAGCTAGAAAGTATGCTTAATGGTATAACAAAATCTCAGAAAGACAAAAATTACATGTTTTCTCTCAATACGTGTATATATATATATATATACACATATATGTATATGTATATGTATATATGTATATATGTATATATAAATTGGGGTGAGTATAAGTATGTGTATGAAAAAGCAAATGAAATCAATCCAGAAGAGGAGAAAGGATATTGGAAATTTGGATTTTAAATAAGGACATACATGCCATGATAGCAGAAAGGAAACTTTAGAGGTTGACTTGGTACAAAGATAGGAAAAAAGATAACAGAAGAGAATTAAAACTACGAATTGTTTTGGAAATGCCATAACAAAACTTAATACTGTGCATGTTAATTTTATTTTTCAAATAAACATTATATAAATAAATATATATATAACATAACAAATCAGCACACAAAAGCCGAAAATCATACCAAAATGAGAATATAAACTCCATTTTGTTTGCAGGGTTGGGAATTGGCAGTTGTGAGAAATAACACAGAGCTGAATATGCAAGCAACATCAGAACTATGTGTAACACCACAGTGACTAATTAAAGAGAAACTGGGAACGCCTAGTAGAGAACTTTGCCAAGGGCTTGAGGGCCTCATGAGAAAGAGAAAATTACAACTCAGTTGACAATGGTACAGCCAACTGTTGGAAGCAGTGCCCCACAATAGCAACTTCCTTTCCCAGGGACAATATTTAATATCCTTTAGAATTGAAAGAACACTGTTGCCATGAACATCATGATAAATATATGCTGGTCACTTTCTGAAAAAATATACCTGTATGAAGGTATTACACAATATAATGATATACAAACATGACTATGGCAGCCATTTTTTGTATGCTGGCAAAACATTATTTTTTTAAGAAAGAAGAAACAAGAAAATATGTGTGTGATTGTGTGTGTGTATGTGTGTGTGTGTGTGTGTGTGTGTGTGTATGAGATGTGTGTGTTTGTGTGTGTATGTGTGTGTGTATGCATTTATGCATACATATACAGATACCCTCAGAGTGCTATGTTCTCTCTCTGTCCCTGGAGGTGGAAGCCTTTTCCTGTTATTTTGTCATTTCTGTGTTTTATAGTCTGCCAAAAGAAAGCCTGGACTGCTGATTTGATTGTGTTTTCCAATGATGATAAAGAGAACATTTAAAGGAAAATATAAGATACAAATAAGCGTTTTGGAGAAACATTCCCAAAACTCAAGACTAAACACTATCTTATTAATCAAGATTGATTGCAGTGTTATTATCACTGTCATAGGGATGTGTATAATGAATCAAAGGAAGTTGCTTCCCAGGAAAGATGTTGAAGTCACTAAATTACAACTGGTGTCCAGAAGAGATCTGTTCTGTATATGAGTGCACTGAAGCCCAGATGCCAGAGATAAGTATTTAGTGTCTATCCATGTTTAAACTCTGCTAAGTACCCCTCAGATATTTTTGCAGTGGTGTGTTAAACCTGGTAGACTTTGTTACATATCTCATTCTTGACATTTTTTCTCTAGTACTTCAATTTTTTAAACTTTAGTTTTGACAAGTGCATGTGTGTCTACAAGTATTCTCTGTACACTACTCTTTCTCATTTCCTTGCATTCCTACAGAAGTCCTCTTTATTCCTATTTATTCCAATCCCATCTTTATATGTTCTATCATTTTTTTGGACTTGCAGGTCTTGTGCAGGTAACCCTAGCTGCTACATGAAAATCTAATGCAATGGCCATATGCAAAAAAATTTAAAATCACAAATCATTAGGGGAATTGAAACTCTACAATGAGATACATAGTGAGTCCTTAGAAGGGATGTTACCAATACCCATGAGATTGTCATTAGCAATTTTATGGAAAAGAGGACATTTGAATATGCTTAGCAGGAATGTAAATTGGTATATTCCTTAGAAAAAGCCAGTGTGGGATTATGGAAGTCCTTCTAAAATTAAATCTACAACTACTCCCAAAAGTCAGTAGCCTAATTTGGGGACAATATCAAAATGATGCAAATCAGTATGTGTGTAAGAGAGAGTAAATATCATAAGTAACAAAGCTTAATCATAACACTGCTCAGGATCAGGAACTCACATTACTGTACATCACCAGTAATGCAAATAAAGGATACTTTCTGTTTGCAGCAACAATGCTACACAGCACATAGAAAAGGAAGTAATCCAGTTCCTGAAAGACAAATACTGTGCATCACATATGTGTAGAATCTTAAAGGGTTGAAATGGTAGATGCAACTAGTGTTTACAAGGCTCTGAAAACGTGAAATAGGAAAATATCAAATAAAGGTGCCAGCTTTTGCTTGTAGCCTATAATGTGACACTCCTGTCACAATCTAGAATATAGAGGTGCTGGACATGTGAATAATCTGTTTCAATCATTGCGTAAGACATGTGTTTGTCCAATCATCACACATGTGCCGTTTGCCTTAACTATATGCAAACTTTACTATCAATTAAATATTATTCAATGTAGAAGAATTTTAAAATAAAATATATTTTAACCTAAAAATTTGTATGCCTTTTCAAATTTTTAATATATTATAATAGAGAAAATAGGAGATAGTGCTTAATGTCTACATATTTATATGTCTTAAAGTCTGTATTCATAAAGAAATTATTTTTAGTGGACAATTGAGCATCTTATTTTGATTTCAACAACTGCTCAATATAAAAGAATATTAATGTATTACTGAATTCTATATATTATTTTATACAATGAATGATGTAAGAGTTGTGTGTGTGTGTATGTGTGTGTTTTACTATTTTAAAAGGCTCACATTGGAATTTCCAGATTAAGGAAACTAAGCATCATGTACTCCTTTTCATTTTGGATGTTAATGAAGAAATAATTCATACATCAGATAGAAGTTATTGGTGTGCTATTAAGTAATTAAACTGGCACTATATTTCTGTATAAAGCAAGAATGGAGATAAATCTGTACAATTCAAATGGGATTTCTACATTTTTGGTAGTTTCCCATTTATGGAATAAATTGTACAATTATCTTTAATAACGCTTCTTGCCTACCATCCAGAAAATCGTTTCTGTTCAATAGGTTCAGTGATGGAAGACTGAAGCTTTCCTAACGTCGTCTTCCTAACTGCTGCTGTGGCCCCCTCAATCTGTTTTTTAAAGGAGAGGGATACAGCTATTCTCTGCTTCCCTATGTTGATTGACAGAAGATAAAAGACTCCAGTTGTGATGAAAAATTACCAAGCCAATTGTACTTTCCACACAAATGCCATGCCTTTTATGTTAGCAGCCCATGAATAGATGAAATGGTGCTTTTATGTAAAACACATCAATTACAAAAAGCCATTGGTAACTGCTCCTCTAGTTAAACCACATTTGACTTCAAGAATTAACTACATTTGCTCATTCAATAGGTGCTTAAGGAGTAAAGTTTTGTTTTCCATTTTTTTTTCTTTTTAAAATTAATCCTTTCAGAATATCTTTCCATGTGCTTTTTGTCCTATTCACAACTTCTCTGAACTCTCAGATCCAGTCTTTCTCCTACCTATATATCCAATTCCATGTCCCCTCTCTCTCTACCTCTCTATCTCTCTGTCTCTATTGCTATCACATCTTTCTATGTCTCTATTTCTGTCATTTTCATCTATATCATCTATATCAATAGTTTATATTTATAATATATATAATATATAATCTATCAAGTCTAATTTGTGCAGGTCATGTACTGTTCAAAATACAGCTGTGCACTGCAACTTCTATATCTAACCCCAAACCCCAATAAACAAATTCAAGGGAAAAAAAAAGTACATATAAAGGCTTCATTTAAAGGGGAGCAAAATTGTAATCAAACAAGTAAATCTCAGGTCATCATCTATCTCCTCCTAGTAATGGGGAATTATGGAGTCTTAGCTAGCCATTTCATGTAACTAGGCAAGGCTTCCAGTGTAAGGACTGGGTGATATTCAATTGAATTGTTGGCCAAAGGGGTCCCATAGAAATTCCCCAAACAACCTTGATTGATGCTAAGACAAAGGGTTTCTCTCTACTAACTGATAGTAGGGGACCATTGCCAAGGACAATATCCACACAGTTCAATGTACATGAAGAAACTGAGCAGGTAACTATATGGAACCTTCACTACTTGTTCTAGTGAAGTGAGGATATCAACCCAGCTACAAAACTTTTGACTTAATTTCTGCCCTGCATGCAAAATATGCTAAGATGATGTTAGCACTGAACTTATGGGAGTAGCCAACTAATGTCTTATTTGACTTAAGTCCTACTTCATGAGAAGAAATTCATACATAACACTGCTTGGGCAACCAAGAACCATAAACTAGATAGCCCACAGAACGAAGGTAAAACAAAATACAACTTATTAGGAGAATGAGAGAGACAGAGAGAGAGAGAGAGAAGAGGGAGAGAAAGACAGAGGGAAAGGAAGGGAAAGAGACAGAGAGAGAAAAAGAGAAATATAAATATAGAAGGAGAGAGAGAGAGAGAGAGAGAGAGAGAGAGAGAGAGAGAGAGAATGAATCAAGAGAAAATCAGTTCCCAGTGATATTCTATTCACATAGATCGGTGCCTTATCTAGTCATCATCAGAAAGGTTGCCTGTGGAAGCAGATATGATCAGATACAGAGACCTATAGTGAGACATTATACTATATATCTCTATCCTCAGAGCTCAGGGAATCCCAAAGAAGAGGAAGTGAAATCATTGTAAGAGTCAGAGGAGATGGAGTGCCTGGAGCCTGGCCTGGCACGGTGGGAGGAAAAGGTGATCTTCTTTCTTCTCCTCTGGTTGGTCGGTTCTTCTTGAGGCAGCCCAGGGGATGGGAAGAGTGAAGAGCGTAGGCAGGGGCAAGACCTAGGGTTAGGCTACTGTAGCTGGCCGGCCCTCTGGTATCCTCTGTCCAGAAACTGCACCTAACACCTCAGAGGATTTAGGCAAATGGCCTTTGTCCTCTCTCTGCAGGCGCTGCCAGGCTCTAACTTAGGTCTGTTATTTTGCAGTAGCAGGAAGAAAAGACTCTTAAAAGAAGTTATCACAGTTTATTACTAAGTGTAAAAAGTTTCCTATGAAAGCTATCTAAAAGAAAAAGTGGAAAGGTCCTAAATGGAGAGATTCTAAGCAGGGAAGAAAGAGAAGAGAGAGAGAGGGGAGAGAGAGAGAGAGAGAGAGAGAGAGAGAGAGAGAGAGAGACAGAGAGAGACAGAGAGAGAGAGACAGAGAGACAGAGAGAGAGAGAGAGAGAGAAAGAGAGAACAAGAGGTGAGAAGAACCGAGCCGCTAACGAATGATCCTTTGTCTTATACATCATTCAGAGTACATGATCACATGGTACAAAGTTCATCACAAGTTCACACCAAAATTCAAATCATAAATTGAAATAGAAGTTTACAACAGAAAATGTTTGAATGCATATCCATTAGGAGTAATTATCTGACTAAACATCCATCACCTTTCTAGCTCCACAGGTTCATCAAAGGTTTGAAACTATAACTTAAGAAATTAGTGAAGTTTTGTATAGATAAACCCAGGCAATATTTTCTCTTCTGTTCTAGCACCTATAATAAATCGTGAGTTCCCTTTTAGTGACCCTTGGTTAATTGTTTTACAACCACATTGGAATGTGTTCTGAGCAGGAGAAAGTCTGGTTTCTGTCTCGAGGCTGTTAATTGATGACACTTGGGAGACTAGCAGAGTTCTCATAGCAGTATTGATTGTCAGAAAGGGACTTAATACCAGTCCCACTATAAAAGAGCTAAATAATCATTGATATAATTTTAGGAATTCTTATAGGATCATCATTAAGAGTTAAGAAGTCGTCTATTAGTCTGTATAGATCGAATCACTACGAGACAGTACATCTTCGTGGGTTTGCAGAGATCTGCTCCAAAGAGGTGTGTTATTGCTTAGTGATTGTTACATATGTTTAATAGTAATAATAGGAAAAGCATATTAATAGCAAAGATTTTTCCTAAAAAAATGTCCACACAGCCTTGCTAGTGTAGCACACTCATTGCAGATTATAATCTGAGGCAAGTATTTCAGGATGATCACCTGCTAATTATTAGCTTTCCCATTATGGCTCCCAACAATGGAGAATACTAGGAAAAGGTACTCTGAATACACTAAGTCACATATGCACTCACAGAGATTGAAACAGCAAGCACTGGGCCTACATGGGTTCACAAGAGGTCCTTTGCATACATATTTTTTCTATAAGCTTATTGTGTTCTGAGGACTCCTCATTATGAAAATGAGTTGTTCTCTGACTTGGTTGCCTTGTCTTAGGATTCATTTTTGCCTGGTAGGTTTTCAACTTCAATATGTTAGGTTTTTTTGTTCATTATAATGTATTTTACTGTTATGTTTGAGGAAGAAGAAGGAGGAGAAGGAGAAGAAGAAGGGGAGGAGGAGAGAAGGAAGGGGAGGAGGGAAAGGGGACGGGGAGGGCAGAGGAGAAGAAGAGTAAGCAGCTTCAGCAGCAGCAGCTATTGGCAATTAATATCAGCTGGCAAAGGCAAAATCAGTTTCTATCAGTGGAGTGTTGCTAGGTATATCAACCACATTACAAGGCAAGCATCATACCAAGAAGTAGCTGTCCACCACACAACAAATTCCATGATTTTGTTTATCTTGTTTCTATATTGAATACTACTTTTGACCTTAAAATGATTACTTAATATTATAGTTACAGACTTTGTGCATTTGAAGATGATTTTGTAATGATCGAGAGAATTTTAATCAGGTTTTTATTTGGAAAAGAAGTACATTACTTTTCTTCTTCCCTTCGGCAATTCCAAAATATTGTCTCTTCAACCTCTCCCAGACTCCGCAGTCCTCAAGTCCAAGACCCTTTTTAAAAAACATTATCGAAATGATTCATTGATAGAGAATAATGGTTTCTGAGGTCAAATATTTGAACACTGAAAGGAAAATTATAATTTTAGGAAACAATTTTGCTAGACAAGTACAATTTTCTGATGTGCTGCTGCTATAAAATTCAATAACATCTGGAGTAATGCAAACTTAGAATAAATATGTGTTTTTCTGAGTTATCAATGCAAAAGTTTTACAGTCATGCTTAATAAAAAATTCAATGAATTCTTTATAACATTCTTAATTTTTACTGTTAGTATATTCTAGTTGTAAAGAATAATGAGTTTCAAGATGGCATTTCCATCTGTATAGATGATATTCCTTTACCATATCAGACTCCCAACCCTCGCTTATCCCCCACTGCCTATCCTCATAATGGAACAGAGTTCAATAAGTGCATCAGCTCATCCAGATTCCACATTTAATTAACCTTTAAGTAAATATTACTTGTCAAGTTTTGGTGTAGCAGAAAAGAATACCCTAAATTATCTGATAAAAGCTACTAAAACTCTCCTTGATTTTCTCCCCACATACTTGAGATTAAGCAGATTATCTTTCTAAACTTCAACAAAGAAAAGCATATGTGAACAATTTGAATCGGGAAATAGTCTTCTACTGAGACAGTTTCTAAAGGGACATACAAAAAATGGAAACTGACCCAAATACACACACACACACACACACACACACATATACATGCATCCCTTGATGCTGGAGTCACAGACAATTGTGAAGTACTTGATGGAGGTTCTGGGAATAAACCCTGACCCGCTGAAAGAGCAGCAAGGTACTACGAATCTCTGAATCATTTGTCCACACCCCAAACCAATCCTTTACATTCAGTTATAATGATTTTAGTATTGACCTAAATAAATCATGAAATAACCAGTTAAAAACAAGTAAGTTTTGATCTCTATTGTGAAAACTGGCAGGCATGATCCTTGATAGGCTGCTTAATAATGTTCAACCATTTAAAGAAGAACATGAGAGTAGGGTTTTTGAGACTTTCAATCTCTGTGTTTCACATACCAAAGAAAGACATGAGTACTTCACGAAGAATCTCCCTGTGTTCCATCCTTTTAATTTCTAACTTACTTGGTCCAACAAGAACCTAGGCATCAATGTAGTGAGTCAATTCCTTGAGAAATTCTTATCATAGCAAGAATGAAGCCACATTAGTTTAGAGGGAATCGTGTTCCTATAACTTCAAATAGAAGAGTTTGTTTCTTTTGGTCAGATCCAGCCTTACACCTTTGTTTCCAGGACATTCTTGTGTTACCTACTGGAGATCACACTGAACCTACATCTGCGCATTCAAGCAAAGTTACTAGGTTTTCCAACACATATAATCACATAAGTCATAGATGAGAGGCAAAGTACATGTTAATACATTGACTGTAGCCTTCACTAAAGGTTTCTTATGCAGACGTCACTCTGCTGAAATCTGTCTGCTAAATGTGCAGCTATCAGAAGTCCATCTACTGATTAATTTTTCTACCTGAGGATTCTCATAATGAATTTTAAATATATGTAACACAGGATAGAAAGTGGCTTGGGAAAATGTTTCTATGTAAATGGTAGTCTTATTTCCATTTATAACATTGATATCTAAGTATCAAACGCCTCTGTAGATCATTAGGACATACATGCCTCATGGGATTTTTGAAGTGTGTATTCATGTACATGGACATGTACATATAAAATCATCCCAGGAGATGCTTTACTAATGGTAATAAAATGACAAATTTTAAATTAAAATGATTTCATCTGTTTCCCACATTTGTTAGATAGCGGTTATATATCACTCAGTAGCCAATATTTTAAAATCCAGGGAAGACTATAATAAAATATATTTGAACCGACTAAATAACCTGTAACTGTAACTTTTCCCCAGATTTGAGACCTAGTTCATATACTCTTGGCTGTATTTCAATAATTTCTTTCTAAGGTTTTGGATAACATTGGTAAAACAATTTAGAATTGTATAGTAATGATTATTTCTGCCCATCAGTTTTCTATTCAATATTAGCATTTTCTAAGGTACATTTTAAAAATACTCTTCCACAGTAATAATATTCATTTCCAATGAAATGGATTATACTGAAATGAAAATACTCCCTATAAACAGATAGCAAAACCAATTTTGTTTCAAAAATATGTGGAATATGTTTACTAATACTTTTTATAATTAATTGAAATTAATGAAAGGTGATTTCTCCAAAATATTCAAGATTTCTCAACAGAAAGTGTAAGAATGGAGATAATAACTAGTTAGAATACATATATATAAATATAAATACATACATGTATGTATTTATATATATAAGTATTCATATATATATATATATAATCACACTTAATGCATATAAATTTTCTCATATAGGAATTAGGTATATATAAATCTATAACATGTACATACAAATACATAACTACAAATAGCTATTTGCTATGTGTAAGGATAATAAGAAAAATAAGGATTATACTGATTTTTTTGAGGATTTCATTCATTTTAATTATATCCACTGCTCCACGCTCTGTCCAACTCTTTCTGTTTTCCACATACCTGTATTAAAATTGATACCTTCTCTCTCTCTCAATGTGTGTGTGTGTGTTTGTACGTGCGTGCGCGTGTGTGCATGTTTTATCTGTATACAGATGGATTTAAGACTGGCCACCTAGGTTTGGGGATGATCATCTCAGAAAGAAGTTGGCTTCCTCTCTCTCAGTAGCCATTAACAGCCTGTATCTCCACATCTAGGAGTGAGGCTCTGCTGGCCTTTCCAGCAGCCATGCTAACATCTACCTCCTCTACTTCTGTGCCATAACTGTGGAAAGTTCATGAGTGCCATCACCCCTGTGATGTACAGAAGAACAGAAGATCTTATTGCACAGTACTGTTCCTGACTCACTCTCCCTTAACAATCACTCTATCCCTCTTCTGTTATGGTCCCTAAGCTTTCAGTATAGGAATTGCCAATTATGCCAATTATTAAATAAGCATGCATTTATCTAGTGCAGTGTTTTCTTACAGGGCTTACTGTAAAAATATGAAAGCTCTCTTTTATGTTTCTGAGCTCTTCATAAGTGAAGCAGCAGATTGGAGCTCTGATGTCTCTGATGACCTTGGAGCTTTCTAATTTGCTATCTTTAAGTTTTCTATCTCTTTTATTAAAGTGGAAGTAAGAAATATACAAAGGAATGAGATGAAAATTGAGCTCCAAATCACAATTGTTTAATCTACTTAAAATACTTAAAATTCTTTTGATTTCTACTTTAGAGTGGATCCTTATCATTCATATGATTCAAGTAAAAAGGAGAGTAGAAAAAATCTAAAGGAAGTAAAGAAATAGATAACATGGCTTTCATAGTTGAGGATACAATTTTTCTCTTGAGAGGTCTGTAACTCTCAAGACATCATTTCTGAGCATTGTCTGTGACTTAGCTGCTACTATATATACATAAAGCTGAAAGAGGATAATGACAGAAACAGGTATGAACTTTGTCATTAAATTGAGTCAGAGAAAAAGACAAGTAATAGAAATGGGAAAAATGTATTAACACTGTATTTTTAATAGTTTGATTGCAGACATCAACTTGGGATATGTTAAACATAAAAGTAATCTATTATGTATAGTATGTTAAACAGATGAGAGGCTTGTTGTAAGTTTTTGTTTATAGCTAATAATCGAAACCAAAACATCAGGAAACCATGTTTCAAGTTTAGTTTTCAGAATTAATTCTCCACACGAAATAAGATAACTCTCAAAGATGGCTTCACCTCCTATGACAGGAATATTTGCTGTTGTTGTTTAAAAAAAAAAGAAAAACGGCGGCGGCAGAGGGTTCCAGGAGGAGAAGTTTATTTAGGGTAGAGGGGAAAGCAGAGAGAGATGAAGGTGGTGGCCGGCCATGACCACGCGGAGGGGGCAGGGGAGAGGGAAATACGACCTGCAGGCTCGGGGTCCCAGGAACAAGAGAGCAAGAGAGCAAGAGTGCAAGAGAGAGAGGAGGGGCCAGACAGCCCCTCTTATAATAGTGGGCAGGGCTACCTGGCCGGTCCCAGGTAGCTTTGGAAGGGGTATACCTAGCTGTTGCTAGGTTACTGTGGAGGTGGAGTTTAACAGAATGCTAACATACCTCCCTTCTTCTTATTATAAAAAGAAAGGAAAAAAAGAGGAGAAAGAGGTGACAGCGCAGCAGGAATAGGGTTGTCGTGATATCTAGCTACTTCCTGCTGGTACTGGGGGCGACGTGTCTTTAGGGGGAACCTGGGTATGGGGGATGTTTGTCTGGTCCTGCTGTCCAGGGTCTGTGGAGCCATCCAGATAGACCAGAAGGAACAGGTCCTGTAGAAGCAGCCGTGTGTGTGGCAGGAGATGGAGCATCTGAAGGTTGCTTCTCTGGAGATGTTTTGGATGTACCTGGACTTGACAAGATGTAGAGAATAAGATTAAGTACACTTGGGAGAAAGAAAAAAATTTTTTAAGATGTACATTTGACACCCAGAGAGATCCCACCCTTTGTGACAGTAAGTGGGAACTTTAGGCAGATGTACTTATCTGGATGACATCTATTTGGTCCATGAGAGGTAGATTTCGTGGGTTTCCTGTAGCTTATAAGTTTACAAAAGAGATAATAGCATGAGTTAACAACACAAGCAGTCTTTAAGATGAACCTTTGCTGGATCGTATAGTGGAATGTTTAATAAAATAGTTAGGCAAGTTCGTAGGAACTCAGGTAGCAAGAAGAAGAAATATAAAGTATTTAATTGGTGGCAACTGAGTTTAGATAATCAGGTAACAGATTACATCTGTGAAAGCTTAGCTGTCAATGTAGTCAGAAGTCTGAAAAAAAGTAAACAACAATCTACCAGTTATATTATTTTAAAAAATGACAGAGTCCACTAGCCAACTAGTTAACAGTTCCCGTGGTTTCCATATTCTCTTTGATGAAATCAGTTTGGCTTCCAAGCGCAGAAGACGCAGGGCTTTTTCTCTGTGGAATGGATACACATGACATGAGAGATGACTTATCTCGGTTTGATTTAGCTAAGTCATTTGACTCAGGGTATCCAGTTTAGTCTACTGCGTACGTTTGCATGCAGTCCAGGCTGTATCTTCTAGGAGTCCGGTGTTTAAGTCTTCTGAAACCATCTGGGGTCAACTGCTAGAGGCTTTGGGAATTCTGTCAGCTATAAACTAAGTTAGTATTTACAGACTTTTGACAAAATTGAGAGCCATAAGATTGGTTTTAAGTAACTAATAGCAGTAACTTTGGCAGGTGCTGTGAATCAGGTCTGCAGGCCGCAGCTGCGGAAGGGCAGGACTTCCGGTTATTAGTGGGAAGTCGCTGCCCAGTGCCGCTGGCGGGCAGCTGTGGTGAATAAGAAAAAAGGAAGCATGTCCCATAATCACAGCATCTTTTAAGTTAATGGGTTTTTTTTTTTTTTTTTTTTTGTGCAGAAGGCACCGCTAACACTCACTTTATAGGTCTCAGGCAGAGAGGGAGAGAGGGTCCCCGGTAGATCTAGAGCAGAGCTAAGAACCACAGAAGGGAAGGGAGCAAGCACGGTCTCAGGCCGGCTGCTTTCCAGGCAAACTGACGGGGACTAAGTCTAGGAACTAAGTCCAGGCAGCCGCAGATGACTGGGGAGAGGAGGGGAAGAACGCGTGAATGGGAGAGACACACAGTGTGGACAGTTGGGAGCCGGTGCTTCTGAGGCAGAGAGAACAGTAGGTCCAGGCCTGACCTGGAGTCGAGGGGAAAGGGAAATGTCTCACCCAACGGGAGCCGTCCTAGAGGGAACTGGGTTAGCAGGGAGGAAGGGAGAACTCGCGAATGGCTGGCCCATGGAAGAGACACGCTGGGAACTACAGTTGGGAGCCGGTGCTCCTGAGGCAGAGAGAACAGTGGGTCCAGGCCTGGCCTGGAGTCTCAAGGGGAAAGGGAAGTGTTTCTCCCATGGGGAGCCATCCTAGAGGGAGGCTCAGGAGGAACAGGGTTACAGGGTTAACTCTGAGCTCAAGAGATCTTTCTTGGGTACCAGTGGGGAATGGGGGAACAGAACAGGCAGGGTCTCTGTCTGAGATACCCAGGCCACGCGGCAGCCGGTGGTTGAACACTGTGTTAGGGGCAAAGCTCACGTGGTGGAAGTTTGCAGGCACTGCGAACCAGGTCTTGCAGTGGCAGGAACGGAACTGCTATTGCTGTGGCTGAGGAGCCGCTGCTCGCCCGGTGACGGCTGGTAGCAGTGGCAGCAGTGGAGTCGCAGTTGGGGCAGGCCACATGGCGTCAGTCTCACACGGTCATGGCAGCCTGAGCTGGCAGGTGCACAGGTCTTGAGGTCCCCGAAGTTTTCGTATCTCAGGTCACGGCACCATTGTTGTTTAAAAAAAAGAAAAAGACAGTGCAGGCAGAGGGTTCCAGGAGGAGAAGTTTATTTAGGGCAGAAGGGAGAGCACAGAAAGGTGGAGGCCGTGGCTGGCCATGACCATGTGAAGGGGGGAGGGGAGAGGGAAAGGGGTCAGATACGACCTGCAGGCACGGGGTCCCAGGAACAAGAGGGCAAGAGAGCAAGAGAGAGAGGAGGGGCCAGACAGCCCCTCTTATAATAGTGGGCAGGGCTACCTGGCCGGTCCCAGGTAGCTTTGGGAAGGGGTATACCTAACTGTTGCTAGGTTACTGTGGAGGTGGAGTTTAACAGAATGCTAACATTTGCTACCACAGGAAGATCCTTGTTCCAGACAAGTGACAAAAGACTTGTTTTAAGCCCAGTGCTCTCTCTAACAGGATACTGAGAGCTGGGCTGACCATTCTGTGATTGTCACCTTAAGACCTTAAAACAGTGTGGTGGAATATTCTGTAAGCTAAGGGAGTGCCCAAAGGCAGTTTACAATTATCTTTAATTCCTGGTCAAGGGAATCTAATACACTCCTCAGGCCTTCAGGGCTACCAGGCACTTACCTGCTACACATACATAGACACAGTCAAAATACTCAAACACATCAAATATAAATGTACATATCTCCACATGCAATTCATAAGTTCCAGAAATATCATGTCATGAAAGACCTCTTTTCATGTTAACAGAAAAATGTGAGTCTTTAAGCATTCATAGAAGGCTAGCTGAGTGCCAATGGGTCTGGAGAAAACTATGTAACACAGAAGAAACCAGAGACATCCAAAACTGATCCAAAACTGATTTTTTTGTGTGGAAGAGGAAAGAGCTTAGCTGCTGGAGTCGGGAGAGGGGAGATGGTGCTCACTAACAAGAGCAGCTTCCAGCAAGGAAAAGAAACATATGGATTTCCAACATCTGCCAATGTCCAGGATAGAAACCCTCCTTACATGTCTATTTTAAATGTTAACTTGGATTAAATCATCTTCATCTCCTCAAAAGTGGTAGAAATTTATGCCCTACAGCTTTCATTTGTTTGACATTTTCCCCACTATTAAAAATAAAGAAAACCATAGATATACTGGAAGCTCACTGCTTATTTGTTCCATGAGTAGAATCTGTATGAGCTAGAACTCACTGCTTTTGTTCAATCCAGTGCTCACCCAGCTACGCCATCTGTCTGCTTTCAACATCACCTCCAAAATCTTCTCACATGTAATTCTGCTATGTAAGCTAGAATCTAGATTTCTTTGAAACTAAGAGATTCCATTGTTTATAGTCTCCAGTGGAATCATTCCACTGAGCTAAGAGCAACGGGTAGTAGAAGAAAGAACTTGGAGCAACAACATTTCACACAAAGCCTGTAGACTTAGGAAGTTACCTGTAGGAATACAAAGGAGACTGCAATACCAAAAGAAAACCAAATGAGGAAAATCTCAGAATTGGGACACAAAATTATAGGTTTAGAATTGTTCCATAGAATTGATGAGATTCAAATATATTAAAGATGTTTGCTAAGTTCCCAAGAGAGACCTGTGTCCAAGGAAGTTGCAATCTAGACTAATAAAAGAGAGAGAATCTTTAAGACACAAAACACTCTTTAATTGTATTCCTTTTGTGGTAGGAATCACAAGGGGGAACCTTAACAGTGTCCTAGGAGCTCATGCTTCCTGCACCCATTTTAGATGCCTAGACTAAGGATTCAGAACAAAGGATACTTTGCAAAGCATCATCAAGAACCAAAAGAATAGAAGTATGTTTGTTCTGGATGATAGATATATTAAAACTATGGCAAAAGAGAAGAAACAACCACCATACAGACAGTAAGGAAGTCAGTCTTGCTGGAGAGAAGTATCAGCATTCCCTTTAACCCTTGATGATGGTTATTGATATTATTATGTACTTGCCATCCTCTCATATGGGGTTAAACTGTCCTTTTCTTCATGGATCTTCAAAACACAAATAATAAAAGGTATATATTAAGTAGAGACAGTTTTCTACCTTTTGATAAAGAGGATTAATGTGATAGATATAAAGAATTGCTTTTTTATTTTTATTTTTTGGATGAGAGATGGAAGGCAGGTATACATGTCCAGAGGGAATGTAAGGCAAGTATTTAGTGACTAGAATAGTCATGGAAACTGGCTTGCTATTCCTACAATATGTACACTTTCAGCTCTTATTCCAAATGGAAACCTGCAATATTTCTCTGCTCTGATCTCTCTAGATCTCAACCTGATTATGCTTGATCCCAATGCTTGTGGGAGTAAATACAGTTAATATTCAATGGGAATACATCCAAGGCAATGTTATATCTCCATGATCACAGTTTGGGGGATGGTGTCCATGACAGAGAATCAATCACATGTTTTCAGGACACCATTAGTGACTGGTCTCCATTTTGTGACTGCTGTGAAGAATTTAAATACGAGGTATGTGAAGCTCACTGTCATATGGACCTAAGAAGCTAGAACTTCCTTTGAGCTTTCCATTTCAGAACACAATTTCTCCTTTAAAATTATTTTGTAAAGTTGTGGCCAAGAACAATGCTTATGAATGAGAATGACAGTCATACACTAAGCCCTCCAGAAATTCGTGGTGATGTTGTGGCTCTTATCCATGAAATTATCCATTTATTTCCTGAAACCAAAATTTGGTTAGCAGCAGGTATTCTGTTTCTGCCTTGACATCAAGCTAAAGGCCACAGCATGACAACAAATCTGACTTCTGAAAGTTCTGTCAGCCTAATGAGTATCAGCCTCATCAAGGTCAAATATTCAGGAAGCGACTGCTGTTTAGAAGCAGATTGTGTGGCTTTTTAAGAGACATATAAGCAAGTGCTAATCATCATGTAATCACCTTGAATTTGTATTGTAAACACTTATAACTACCAATTTTAAAGAGTTCTGCTGTAAAGCTTTTAGATGATTTTCACATCATCTTCTCTTTGCACTGCATGTTAATGATAGTCGAAAACCACTCTCAAGTCTGTGGACTGCGACTGCATGCTGATTCTGCTACTATTTTGGGGTATGTTTGAAATGGGCATATTTTTACAGCTAATCAAAAGAGGAGTGTTTCAATGACCCTGGTTCTAATTTTTTTTTATCTCAATTTCTTTTTTAGGCTAGTAAGAGTCAGAAATAAAAATCATGATCTACCAGAGATATGCTTCAGCTACTTTGAAGGTCAAACCTCAGAGATTTGGAGATCCATGATAGAGTTTTAAAACTCAAGAATAAATAGATCATTGTTGGAGGGAGTGGATGCTGGGATGGATAATAAATGATACTAGCAATATACTGGTGGTTTTTAGTCATCTTTGTAACTCTTCTAGTAATTTATTGCAGTTAATAAGATATGTCACCTGTGAATTTGCATAACTGGATGGAGTGGATCTCATTCTCTATTGTTTTTCTGTGTCTCAACTCCTTCATTAATGTGGATATTTTACTTCCCATTGGTACATGAGTTGCTCTAGGTATGCATTTTGATCTTATTGGCAAGAACTTATGGAGATCAGCACCAGATTGCACTTTGAGTTTTCAATGCTGTACATGTTGTTTCTATCTATACAATTCTGAAATGAGACTCTGGCCCTGCCACCCTTTAGTGCTCTGGAAAACAAGCTCCTTGCAATCTTCCATACGGTAAGCTTTCATAAGTCTCAAAGGTAGTCTGTTGATCTAAATAAAAATGGCCCCCTTAGGTCCATAGGGAGTGTCATTATTTGGAGATGTGACATTTGTTGGAGAATGTGTGGCCTTTTGGGGGGAAGTGGTTTTTCAGTCACTTCCTGCCAATCCAGATATAGAACTCTCATGTTCTTCTCTAGTCTGGTGCCACCATGCTTCCTGCCATGCTGATAATGGAATACATATCTGAATTGTAAGGCAGCCCCAGTTAAATGTTTTTCTTTACAAATATGTTGCAGTGGCTATGGTATCTCTTTACAGTAATAAAACCCTAACTAAGACAGATAGGGATACAGGTCTTGGAATCTTATAATAAACCCATGTGAGCTGTAAGATGTGAGGCAGTCACAAGACTGGCTAAGAATGTTGGTTTCTCAACAACTGTTAATAGAATTGCACCAATGATATCCTCAGAGATTATTCAGTTGAAGTAAAGTAAGGCACCATTATATAATATTTATGGATTCGAAATAAGAAGGAAGTGATTTCACACTTTCTAGACATTTAAAGAAATTTAAAAGTCATCAAAGGTGACTGATAAAAAGTAGGATTCAGGAAGCTGTAGAAATGGCTCATTGGATAAAAGCACTGGATGCTCTTCCAGAGAACCTAGGGTCAATTTCCAGGACACACATGTTGACTCACAAACATCTATAATTCCAGTTCCAGGGGATCTGACTCCATATATGCAGGCAAAAGATACATATAAAATACAAATAAAATATATATTCAAAAAGTAGGATTCAACAAAACTTCAATGATTGAATAAATGACAAAATTATATGTGGGACTGTGTAAGGGTATCCTGGTTCTTGGCTGGGCATGGGCCTAGAACCCCGAGACTCCAAGGGAGAAGCGGCAGGAGTTTGGCCACGCCCCCAGAACTCAGGGTCCTAAAAAGCAGTCCAATCTCCATAGACCTACATTGTTCAGTCACGTAGGCCATTACAGCCCCTCCCAAAGTGCACAGGTAGAGGGTGTAACTACAGGCCTCGGGCCCTAGAGATTTACATACCAATGAAGGTCAGAGGGCGGAGCCAATTAAACATTCCTCCCCAGAACCTCCCCCTTTCTCCCTCCCTACTTAACCCAGGTCTGACCTGAGTTGGGGGGGGGGGGTACATCCAGATCCATCTACCATCCGCCATGACAATAAGCCCTTTTGGAACCAAGGACTTCCTCGTATCATTGGGGCCTGCCGGGCCCACCGCCACCAAAGCCTCCAGCCCATGGAACCTGGGACCTTTCTCCGGTAGGAGAGACAGGCTGCCTGGAGGCCTCCAGGCAGCCTCCACCACGCAGGTCCCGGGCCGCTGCCTTGTAGGCCTGGGGCCTGCCGCCTGGGCCCCGGGACTCCACCACTGCGCCCAGTTTTTCCCACAATTATATAGTCATATTGAGATCAGTTTTCTCATGTATCCCTGGAATTGTCTGCTGTGCCATTTCTGCCTTCTAAAAACCTTTCTTATAGTTTACTTCAAGGGTTTAAATTGAATAAACCCTGTTATGAAATAAGATCTTCGTTAAGTGTCTCATCACTTTCTTTGCAAATACTCTAATCTAAATATTATGATATATATGAATTATCTCTTCATTAAATTACCTTTGGTTATGATGTTTAATCACAGCAACATAAAAGTAACTATAACATAAACTGGTAAAAGGATGTTAGATAAGGAGGAAATTTGATGTTTTCAGGTAAGTCACAATGATTCATTAAAGGGGAAAAAGCCATGAAGAGTTTCCTTGTGCTGCATTAAAATTTTGACCTTTCACACAAAATATGCATGTTATACATATTTTAAGATACTATGATTATTAAAGACACTGAATATGAAGAATATGTGCAATGTAATTCAGAATAATAATTTAGGTGTCAGTAGCAACTATGACATATTTCATTTAAATATTATCTTGTGAATGAGTAAATGCATTCAAGTCACTGGTATGATATAGATAAATAATTTGTATTTTGGCAATAATGAAAAAATCAACATAATATCAGAAAAAGACTCTGAATCCAAATACAGTTATGTGAAAAACAGAGGAAAGCTATGTAAAAATCAATGTTGTGTTAATTAATATTAATTTATTTATAATATTAGTACTAGAGAGATAAAAGATATTACCCTTACAGAATGGGATAAAGAAAACATTAGACTTCTGTGTTAATTCATACAAGTGAGTAAGCATAGAAAATAATATTGAAATAGAATGATTTACAAAAAGAATGTTAGAAATTCTAATATTCCCATACCTGATGCTATAATAAATATTGTCTGTTGTTTTCCTTACTCAAAGGCAAACATCTTAGTTTTATATATCTTTGGTAACTACTGATCAATCTCTAATCAGAAATCTGCAGAAAATTACTGTGAATAATGGCAAGCCAGCCATCACCAAGTTTGTGATGGTGCCATTAATGTAATTACAGAGGACAAAGAAAAGCTTCTTAAGTTTGTCAACACTTCATGAAAAAGAGAAAAATAACCAACCAAACAAAACTAAAGAGGTGATTTGCCGTCTGACAGAAAGGTGGTCCCTTATGATTCTGAAGCATTGCTTTCTGACAGAAAGGTGGTCCCTTGTGATTCTGAAGCAATCAAGATGTGAAGCCTTATGCCTGTTCTTTTCGAAGATGTTGAAAACTGTAATTTAGTGAAAAAAGTTGCATTAGAATCCCTGTTGCCTGTGTTTTGTCCCTCATGGGCTGCTTGAATTTCCTGTGTTTCCTCTCATTTTGCATGTTTTCCATATCCATGAAACATCCATTCTTTTGCTTAAAATATAATTTGCTTTAAAGCAAAGGAGGCATCTGAACTTGCCTCGGAACCTCTGTGCTAAGTCAATCCTGTTCAAGTTCTGCGGGGACAGAAGGTGAGCACTACAGGTTGTACTACCAGTACGCTGAGACCTACGATTCCTTCTGTTTCTATGCATTCATCCATCTTTAAATGATTTCCTAAAACTGTCATGCAGTGTATTTACATAGATTCATGATTCACTCTATCTGAGGAACAGGAGTTAAAAGCAGTAGTGCATAACCGTCACCATATTCTAGGCTGTCCGCTGGCAATCCCAAAGTATACATATATTCTGGTGTGTTTATCCGTAAGTTTTAAATTACTCAGATTACACTGTTAGATTTTAATATCTTTCATGAATATAGTTATGTAACATTTCTAAATATTTCACTGTTATGTGTAGTCTTTTATGGATACTTTTTTTAAACACAGTAATTAATTAAGTTCTTTCATGACATTTTCTTCCTCCTAGTTTAGGAATACTCTTTACTTTTTGGAGCCTAGGATCCCACAACTTCCTCAATATCACCTCTATTTTTGCTTTCTTTGTATAATTGCTTATAGAAAAGTCCCAAAAATACAAGAAATGATAATATATCTTGAAAATAATTTTTGCACTTTTATATTAACTGAGAAGATGACTATCTAAGGAATTCTACATTACTCAAAATAAATTAAATTTATTTAACTGAGAGACAATTAAAACTTCCTTGCATCCAGAGGTTCCCTTCTAATGTTTAGTAGCTACATGTAATGTGCAATGTTTAAACAAGATTCAACAAATCTCTCTCTTCAATCACTTAGAATTTCTATATGGTAAAACTCTTTCAAAATAATTTACTGTAGCTTTTTTAGTCAGACAGATCATAATTATTATGGACGGTAGTTTTTTATAGATAGAATCCTTCAGAAATGCTTAGTCTTCTGGACCCTTGTTTTTGATTTTTAGATTGAATGTTCTTTTTGCCTTTAGTATAATTTTGGTTATGATATTTAATAATATTTATTGTGAGATGGAAGGAACATAGCATATTTATTCAGTCTTCAATTTCTAAATAGTTGTTTTATTTCTATTTCTGTTTTTGTTCCTTTTACTTCTATCATCTGCCCTTTCGTATTTTCAGTGTTTTGTTGAGTATCCTGGGATTTTTGCAGACTGGGAATGTTGCAGACATTTATCATGGATGTGGTAGGTACTTTCTCACTATTGTGATGTAATTCCCAGACAAAAGCAACTTTTATAGATTATTAATATTTTTTTGGCCTATAGTATCAGAAGGATACAGTCTTCCTGAGTAGGGTAGCAATGCAGCATGGAGGAAAGGTATACTTGTAGGAAAAAGCATCTTGCTAATCACATTATACCCACACTCAGGAAGCAGATATTGATTACCTACTTGCTAATGTTCAATTTTCCACAGTAAAAATGTTCACATCTACATTTAGAATAGGTCATCTCATATTAGCGAATACACCCAAGACAATCCCCACAGATATGCCATCTTCCAGGGGATTTTTGGTTTTGTCAAATTGTCAATGAATACTATCTTATCAGCATACCTTGTACATTTAACATACAAGCACATCACTTTTAAGATATACTCACTCACTCTTATCTCTCCAGGTTAATGACCATGTTATTATAAAAAATTTATTCAATTAACTCAACTCATAAAACTTTAAAAGTTCATATGTGCTTTAACAATCTCAGTATGTTGAATGTACATAGTCTCGAAGCTGTGAGCCTGAATAAAGTACAACAAATTATATACATCAAACATATAATAACACAGAGTAATATGGAGCTACAGGATTTGGTTTTTGCCCCAGTGAGTTTATTTTGATATTTCCTTACTATTCTCTGTTTCTTCTATTTTGGAATTAGAGAGTATATTCTGTGACATTTTATGTTGGTAGTATTCAGGGTGTTACTTGATTTTACTGGGTATCAAAAATTAAGAGATTGCCATGGGTTTCTAAAGAGCCTTTGGATTTTAAGCAGCATTTTGACTGTGAGAGACTATGATGACTTTTGAATTGAACTTAATGCATGCATTTTACATCAAGAGCTAGCCATGAACTTCCAGGATCCAGTATCATAACAGGGCAGTAGATGATGAAACTCACCCGCATATGCTAACCTTTTAACACTGGTTTTCAGGCGGTAATGCTGTTTGGGAAGTTATAAAACATCTACAAAAAGTGTCATATTTCTGGAGTAAGTGTGTCACTGGAAGCAGGCAATCAAGCTTTCCATGACCCAGTCTCATTTCCTGTTCAGACTCTGTTTCCTCAGTGTGTATACAGGGTGACTGATCAAGTCCTGCCTTCTGCCATCTTCTCTTTTTCATATGTTGCTACAGTGAACTGTTGCTCAGACTGTAAACCAAATAACGTCTCTCCACTGAGTTGCTTTGTGGGTTGTTTTATCGTAACATCTGTGAAAGAAACTCGGACTTTAGGACTAGAGAAATTAGAGTAAAAATTGTAAATGAAAACAATGATGTATAGACTGCTACACTTCTTTCTTCCCTAATTCTCTTATCATTAGGAAGGGACAATTCAAAAAGCCAACATCAGAATGAAGTTGTAGGAAAGAGATAAAAAAGAACCTCAAACATAACCAGAAAACTTCACATCCTTAAATTGTTTCAGTAAATGTATTTAAAATATAATTCATATTCCATAAAGAATATCATTTGATCATATACATGTATAAAAACTGACAAGCTCAGAGTCATAAAACCACTATCATGATGTTAAAGGTAAAAATTGCTTTTTATTTCTCTAAGGTTCCTACAACAAATGCCCTTTACAGTCAACTGCTATGGCTGTTCACACATTTAGCCCTACATCTAACTTCAGTAGTCAGTTTAGGTGTATCTGTGTGTGTCTCTCTGTGTATGAGCCTGTGTGTCTATGTGTTTTTGTATGTGTGTGTGTGTGTGTGTGTGTGTGTGTGTGTGAGTGTTACTGTCCTTTTTCATTTGTGTTACTCAGTTTTTATTGAAGATTTGGAAATCTAGGAAGGTAGCATGGTAACTCTTCTTTATCACAAATACTATATTATCTTGAGTGTACAGAAATGGCCAGGATGCAATACGTGCTGTTTCCAAAATAACATTGGGAGATCTTTACACTGGGTTTAACTGGTAGGTCCTTTTATCTGAAGGAGCAAAGAAAAGGATCATCGTTAGGAAGAAGGGATCATATGAGTAAAATTGTTAAATATGGGGAAAAAAACAGGATGTTTGAACCATAAAGGCTGAGCAAAGCTGACACAGACATTGTGGGATAAGACAGAGAGCATGAGCAAGAGGGCTATGGAAGAATAATGCAGTCAACCAATCAGTTAATCAATAAACAGGTCCAAGGCTAAGGAGGTAGCTGAGTTAATGGAGAACCTGCCCAGCATGCATGGAGTTACATTTCCAGTACAAAATAAACCAAGCAAAAGTGTGCACACCTGTAATTCTAGCACTTGGGAGGAGAAGGTAGAAGGATTGAGAGTTCCATTTACTTGTGCTGCATAGCAAACTCAAAGGTATCCTGTATAGCCAAAGATATCTGAGAGCCAAGGGAAAATAAATTCAAACAAATAAATGAATGAACAACAACAAAATTATGGTGTCATGATTACAGAGGGTCGCCATCCATTTGTCATAATGCTTGAAATGAATGAGGAATCTACTCAATATTTAAGCAGTACCATGGCAGTAATCAGACCCTTCCTTTCACTTTCTTCTTGTTACTTAATTGACACATTTCTTTCTGCGTAAAAATCCAGGAATAATAAGATATCATCAGGGAGCTTTGATTAAGGCAATAAAATCTATAATAATTTTTTACTGTGACTTGAGAAGCTGCTTTTATGCAAAATCCTTTGTATGACCAAAAGTAAACAAGAGAAACAACATTTCCCAAAATAACATAGGTTCATTATGTTGAAACCTTTGCTATGTAATGCAATGTGTTATATAAAGAGAAATACAAAACTGTCTTTATGAATTGAATTAATTGTATGTAAACTTAAAACTGATTTAAAGTAATAGGGTAATTATCTAACATTTTTTTCACCTGTATTGCAACATTCGCCCAATTTCTAAATGAATGATGAATCTGACCTCTGCATACATTCAAATGTATGACATATAAGAAACACCACTAGTTTCATGTTTGGGTGCAAATACATTATGCCTGCAACAGACTCTATGATCCCACATTTGACCCTGATTTTTCTATTCACCTTCATAGCAAACTCCACCCCGTGAAGTCTCTTTATAGTTACAACAACTTCTCACCTCCAATCCCATTTCAAAACAATTCCAATTCCATCTGCTTAAAATCTAGCACAAGATATTCAATAATGTAACAACTGCAGTGATTTAAAGCCCAAGCCACTTGTTTATTCCTGGATTCTGGATGACTTTCTCCTGGAATTGCTCTTTCACAGGGATGCTATACCCCACATTGCCTCTATGCCAATAATCTATTGACTTTGCCTTGGTCACTTTCCTTGAGGTTCCTCTTCTAAGCTGACCTCCGAATGATAGCAAGTGTTTGGATTCTGTACTGGATTCTGTGATATCTCCCCTTTATTACATTAGTTCTTCAGTTGATTTCATCAAGTGTCACACTTTGAGTAACATCGCAATGAAGTCATAAATGTAACTCTCTCTGATTCTGTTGCTGTGGTTAGAACAACCTCTGAGGATATTATTTCTTCACTTTCACATTTAAATGCCTCCTCTTCCAATAATATACTCCCTCTGTGAAAACAGGCTCATCTTAGAGACCATTGGTTATGTCCCTGGCTATACCAATTCTTAATACCTTTTTAGTATTAAGTATTCAAATAATTAACACTATTTGCTGTGCATTTAGACTATATTGAATATATAAACATTATTTTAGAAGAATATAGAAAGGATTAGACAATGTCTGATAGTCACAGGAAAACATGTGCCATAAGGATCTTCTCTTTGTAAAAAGTAAGTATTCTTAGTTTTATTTTCCCAATGTGGGCAGTGTCTTATAATAATAGTATGTCCTAGTTGGATGAGAAAATTGAATTTCTATTTGTCTGAGAATGCAAAAACATATTTTCTTATTTTAAAATAAAATGGCAACCCATGTGTGTTTACTGCTCTAGAGACAATGCAACCTGGGAGAACAGAGCTTAAAAATGAGGCAAACTAAAGTCTCATACAATACCCAACTTTATTCAGAACATCAGACAGTTTATACTCTGAGAGTTAAGAAGAATCTCCTGAGTAAAGTATACAACTACAAGGACAAGCCACATATGTCAAAAACATGTTTTTCCAAGAAGCATAGAAACAAAGAATAGCCATTCATAATGAATAATCTGAAGTAAAGTCACTGTGTGCTACACTTGAGAGAAGCACAAAACACATTCCAAGAACAATTATATATTTTGAAGAAACTAAGTTCACAAGACTTGTCTTTTTTTCATGGAGTTTTCTTATAAGCACTCAGAATTCTGCTCACCCAACTTAGGCTGTGTTGTAACATGTAGGCTACAGTCACGTTCATTCAGAACTATTTTTTGAACAGACAGATACTGGAAAGATGACTGAGTAAAGCATTGAAGAGGAAATGTGTATTTCTTGAATATATCAACTTCACAAATTCATAGGTTTTGGAAGTCTTTAAAACTGGTGAACATGTTAACGTGGCTTCTTAGCTGGTTTTCACTCCTGTATTAATGAAAATAGTTGATAAGATCTAATAACATATCTCATTGATTATGACAGAAAATTCTGTTTATTAATTAATGATTATTTCATTTTGTCATTTTCTTTAATATGGACTTACATCTAAGAAATTATATAACCTAACAAAATATACATGCACACACACACAAACATTTGCACACCACACACAGAGACACAAACTCATAAACATACACAAGTGAGATTATTTCAGAAAGAGAAAAAAACTCTGGCTCAGAGTTGATGATTCCATATCTGGTGGATTGCATATCCAATCCAATACTTGATGATTGGTTTCCTCTCTGTCTCTTGCAGGCTTGTGTCTCATTGACTTTGACACATGAATATAGTCACACATCTACATTCTAATTGGTTGCAACTTTGCTCATTTGTTCAATTGTGACTAGATTCTGTTGCATCCTTAGTTACTAGGCTCTTTTATTTGTCAAGTTCAACTTAATTTTGTTTCTTCTACAGTATTTAATGTAAGTTGCATTGATTGTACACTTTCTAATTGTGTTAGTGTGTTGAAGCCTGACATGTCTGTTATGGGGTTTATCAGCCAACTTTTGTTTTATTGTGCTGAGTATTACAGAACATTGGTATTCTGAAAAAAGCTTACATGTACTGGAAGAAGTGAGTCAGGCTTTAATCAGAAGCAAGAGGGTAGTGGGCTTGATTATTGCTGGTGTAACAGCTTTAATTAATTGCTAATACCACTGCTTCTGTAATTGCTTTGACACAAGAACTTAAGACAGCTACTTTTGTTAATTATTTATCAAAAAATGTTACTAATGTGTTGAGTATACAAGAGTATTTAGATAGGTGTTTGGAACAATGGATTGATGATCTTTATCTTATTCAAATTATTGGAAGGAGGTTCAGCATTTAAGCATAAGGAGCCATCTTGAGCTTCATGCCAAATACCAATGGATTTGTGTTACTTCTAAAATTTAATAAGATAGTCATTATAATTAGAAAAAAGACACTTGCAGGATATTTGGCACAATCCACAGGGAATCTTATTTGGAAGTATTTTTCTTACTTTAGAGCATGGCATCTCAGATGTCCAGTGTAGTGTGCCATGGTTATTAATGGAAAGTATAAATGTCCCTTTCTCAGAGCCTCATCTTCTTCCAACCCTGCTGTCTCAGATCTGCCCTCAGTTTTGCAGCTGCTCTTTAAGCAAAGGAAGACATTCTTACCAAGCATGTCCTCAAGGGACTTCAGACCAAAGCCTCAAAGGGCTGGGGGTATTCCTGAACAATGCTTCAGCCTTTAAAGCTCTGTGTTTCAGATTGCGGTTCTGGTCCTGTGTCAAACTTTGACCTCTTCTTGCTGAGTTAAAAGGAATTTTCCTGCTTTCTGGACTGTAACCTACTGAGTAATATTAGATATTATCTCAGGCTAAAGGACTGTCCCTCACCATCACCTCCCTAGTCCTCTGGCTTTCCAAACTTCCTGCCAGCGTTATTTCGTCTATGAACTTTGGCATTATGTATTACCCATTCCCCATTGTTATGGTTATTTCATACAGGAGAGATAGTCTCGTCTCAATTGCTTTGTCAAAATCTTGATAATGTTTTCTTGTATGAGACATCAATGATCCTTGCTAGATCAAACTGATTTATTGACAAGCTCATATTCTTTCTCAAAGCCTGTTTGGTTCTTTAGTGTTTGTTACGTTTATACTTGAAGATAAAATTGAAATTTTGACTTCTTGCTTTGGCAAGATTTCTAGAGGGGTTAGCATGCAATATTCTTTTTTCTGCATTGCCTTAAAATTAGGAATTGTTCATGTGGATATGAAGCTTACACATTCCTCCGTGATTTTGAGTAGTTTCATTTTGATAACTGTATTTCTCACTTTCATAGAAATAATGAACTCTTCATCTCTAATAAGAATCCTATTTGTTTGTTTTTTTTTAAAAAAAAGATAATGATTTTACTCCTATGCATTTGTCTTTTTAAAATAAAACATTTCCATGGAACCTTAACAAAAGAAAATCTTTTTTTTAAAAACAACCACCATTTCTAAGAACTCAATTTTCTTGGATTTGATAAGAATTCTATCTTTTCCTAATATACACTTCATCTAAAAGTCTTCAAATGGTTAGGACAGCAATTACTGTGCAATATGTGTTATATTTTATGATTGTTTAGACTTACTATCCATGTAAACCCTAAAAGTGTCACTTTATATGTTGAGTTTCTGATCTGGGACAAGCTGTTGAGGGGATTACCAGAGCAGACCTGGTCTCTAGGGTCTCCCAGCATCCCTCAGTTACATGCCTGCCCTACCTGTTACTGGGTATTGTTGACAAGTCCTACCCTCTAATGTGAACTTTCCAGCCAGGGACTGGTCTCTTTTTTATATATAATCCAGACATCATTTTGATTCTTTCCCTCCCACTCTCTCTCCATTTCTCCTTTCCTCTGAGTCTGAATGTGTGCTTTCTCTCTCTGCCCACCCCTATCTTATCTGTCTCCCCATCTGCACAGTGCCTTTCCTGACCTCCACCTGTAAGATGAGTAAGCCCATTCAAGAGCTGCCCCCAATAAACCTGCCTTTTATATTTTAATTCAGCTTGAATTGGCTTATTTTGTTTACAGAATAAATCTATCAAGATATCTATATCTAAAACCTGAGAGGCACTTGGAACACAGACATTCTCATCCGTGTGATCTTCCTCTAATGTTCTTTGCTGTGTATAACAAAATCTAGTCATAGTATTCCAAGATAAACCAAAACATGTTTGTTTTGTACTTTCATTTGCTTTGGATGTTGTTTGTTGTCCCTCCATCCCACAGCACATTTCTTCCCATTCTTCTTATCCACCCATCACATAACCATCTTGAGTTAAAAAAAAAACAAAATGAAATATAAAGAAGATGCCTGCTCCTAGGTCAGGTGGAGAAGAAAGTTTATTGTAGATACGTGGGAGATCATAGTCACAGGATCATCGTGTCATGACCAGACTAAGATGAGCCATATAGGGAGAGGAGGAAGGGAAAAGAGAAGAGAAAAGGAATCAGAAGCACCACCAAGAAGTCCAAAGTTATAAAGTTCTTCACCCAATCTTTTGGTTCCCTGAAGTAACAACTTTGAGACATAGTTACATTTTTGAATAAAGGCTTAAGAAATGAACTTGAGTCTGTTCCCCTACTAGCTCATAAGTTAATTATCCCATTTATTCTATTTTAATTCCTGCCACATGCCTGGTTGCCTGGTACTCAGTTTCATGCAACTGTCTTTCTTTGTGTCTGGGTTGAGTCTCTCTCACCAGACTGCCTCCCAGAATCCACTCTGTCTCTGACGGATATCCTACCTTCTAATCCTGCCTCATCTCATTGGCTATATGCTTTTTTATTGCTAGGTGAAGCTTCAATAGATTACACAAGACATTATCTCTACACAAAGGTACAAAGAGAATAAATAATCAAAAGTATTGGATTATATAAGAAGGAGAAGTCCAGCCCCTGGGCTAGAAAAGTTTAGAGTAGGGATGGGGTATGCTACCATAACCTGGAAGAGGTAGAGACGGCAGAATGCAGGGACAACATGGTGGCTAGGTCTGGTTTGTTAAATAGCATGTCAGACATTGGTCCCAAGAATGAAACCTAATAACATCTGTCATCCGAAGCCTTCAGCTCCCTCCATCCTTTCTGAGTGGCATTCATAAAATGTTTTTCCTGAGTCCTAGGTGACTTCCACTTATCTCTTTGACATATGGCTCTTTTCAGAAAATAACAATTAAGTTAGTTCATCTTTTGCTCATGGAATGTAAACACCGGCCTGATTTAAAATCAGCAGAGATGTAGGTTGCTTTGTTAACTGCAGGAAATTTGAGTAACGTGAAAGAGGAAACAGATTCATTCTGGTTTTGGCTAGAAAATTAAGAGAACCTGAGGGAATGCAAAGGCAAACTGAAACTCCTCACTCTAATGGAGAGTTTGTTATCCAGCACAGGGAAGGAACTGAAAATCATAGCACCTTTCCAGAAAAGACTTTGTAGATCTATGGATCATTCTTAATTTTATTACTGCTGTCTGCACTAGTGCATGAATCTGTGCCTCTGTGTTTGGTGTGTGTGTGTGTGTGTGTGTGTGTGTGTGTGTGTGTGTGTGTACATGTGATCTGCTGTGTGGTGTGTGGTATACAGTATATGGTATGTGGTGTATGTGTATGTGTGTTTGTCTGCTAGATACATTATCAAAATTTATACTGCTATTGTGCTTGGCTATTTTTCACTGTTGAAGCTTTTTAACTCCTTGCATATTCTGCATATCAATATTCCTTTGTGCATGGAATTTGCAGCTACGCTCTGCTATTCTCTAGACTGTCTTTACTAGATTGTTTTCTTTACAGAGCAGAAGCATTTTAGCTACATAAAAAGCCCATTAGCCTATTTTGTTTTTGTTTCCTGTGCTTTGGGGGCTCTTGTCCAAAACTGACTATAATTGAAAGAAGCCAGGCACAGGAAAATGAGTATTACATGAACAGAGTCATATGAGCAATAAAAAATATTATCTCCCAGAAGCTGAGAGTAGAACACTGGTTGCTAGTGGCTGGCAAGGAGAAGAAAGGGAGAAAGGCAAGACACTAAGTCAAGCTGATGAGAGCCGGATGCTCTGTGGTCCTGTAGTCTTATGTCCTAAAATACCTGGAGGAAAGGTTTACAGATATTTCTACAATGAATAAGTGGTAGATGGTTGAGAAAACACATATTATGTAACCTGTTTTAAATGTTACATAACATACATGTGAAAAGGTCACAGGTATCCCTTTAATATGATTTTATTTTTAAATATATCCAATTAACAATAAATAGACAGATAGATAAATAAATAAGCAAACAAATATTAGTTCTCTAGGGAATAGAGAAAACCAAGTGAATTGTAGGAATGGAACAATGCTATAGAACTATGCAAAAGTCCCCAAGAGTTGATGAGTCCTGTGTTCAATTCACATACATACAGAAAAACACAGACTGCATCAGACAAGTGCATTAGAACAGGCTTGTGTGTAAAGCCACGTTTTGGATCAAGCAGCCCAATTATGACAACTGACATATTTACAAGGTGCCAATCTGTCAAATAAATGGAGCCTAAAGTGGCTGTGGAATAATAGCCTGTAATACCGTCTGCCATTTTACTTGACTGATGCACTCTATTTTAAACTTTTTTTTTCACATGCTTTAGCTGATTTGTGGACCTCAAAACTAGCAAGTGCCTTTCAATTCAAGGCAAAAGAGCAGGTGACTGGTATCTACTGTCCACCTGTGGCCAGCTGTGATGAAAGTTTAATTGTGTGATGGTCTTTGTTAATTATCATAACACCTAGCTGGGCAGCTGTCACCTCTCCAGTGAGAGAAGCCGAAGCCCAAAGTTACACAAGTGACAGGTGATGAACATGTGGCTTTAATAACTTCTATGATGTCACATTCTGCCTCACTGGGGAAGTCAGTACTGCCTTTATTTTACTGCAGTGTAATTATTAGTCTCATGCTGTTGAGCCCTGATCTGTCTGAGGGCAGAAACTGTATTTTATCTTTTCCTGTTTACTTAGACAGAACGATAGCATAAAATCAGTAAGCAGTTAGTCAGTTACAAGTCTCATAGAATAAAATGGTAATCTTAGAGTTTAAGACTTAAGTTATAGGATGTTTTCTGTTTCTACATTGTTTTTCTTTACTGACTCAATGAAACTTACTGGTTCTTTCACCCATATGGCTATTGTGTGGATTACAGAGTTAAATAGAGTAGAAAATGGAGACATCCCAGTATAAAACATAATTGCAAGTTACTGCTATAGCAGTAACTAATTTGATAATTAGCAAGATTATATTTTTGAGTATGGGTTATTCATCTGCATATTATACTGCGTGACTTCTTTTTCATGAACTCTGATTCATGTACAGTGAACCTCTGTGTATCCTAAGAAGTAAACTAAATTAAGCATTCTTATTTAAAATGTTTAAATTTATGTGTAGTAGTGTCATATCAGCTGGTCTATAAAACACTCTCATATAGTACTGATGGAAGCAAGAAAAGAACATTGTATGCTCTGGGACTGGAGTTAGAGTGTTGTGAGCTACTGTGTGGGTGCTGGGGACTGAATTCAATTTCACTGAAAAAGCAACCAAAATTCTCAGCTACGTTTCATGGCTGCTGAGCCATCTCTCCAGCCCCCCACACTCCAAATTAAACATTGTTTCTGCCCAGCTTTACCTATAGAAACATGATGGTCTTTTGAGTGGACAAAATATATGGTTCTTGAGGATACTGGGTAAATAACCATCTCCATGTTGGTTTTAACTTATAGATTTATTTAAATTTTAGAAAACTTATAAAGGGGCTGGGAAGATATCAGCTGGTAAAGGTGCTTGTGGCTCAAACTGAACAGCCTAAATCCAATTCCTAGAACCCATGGAAAGATGAAAGGAGAGAATTTACTTCACAAGATTGGCAACTGACCCCCAAATGTACTCTGTGGCATGCATGAAGCCTCACAGCCAAAATAATTTTACAGATCAGTACTATATAATTATTTATAATTAAAATGCTATTACACTATTGAGCAACTGAGAAAGGATACGTATATAACGTGTGCAATGTTCATGACAACAATTTGCAGGTAACAAGGTCTAGACTTATACATTGAACAGAATAATTTTAGACAAAAAAAAAAAAAAGCTGAGGAACATTGAGTGAGGGGACAGAGTTTATTAGGGCCAAAATGAATGTGTATCCATGACAAAACCAGAAAGGCCAGTTGCCAAGTGTATGTATTCCCAAAATGTTGTTAAGGAGTTTTGGTTTCCATATATTATATATGAAGAATAGAAAAAGTTACAGCTCAGCTGTTGTTACACACCATTGCTCAGACAATGAGGAGCACTGGATGACAGATGTTATCCACTCAAGGTTAGAGTGGTATAAGCAAGAAAATGCTTTGTGCTGGAGTTCTTGCCTGTGTTATCAGGGAGTCTGCAGAAACCTGCCGTGCTAGATCGTGGTGACTACTGTTTCAAGAGTTGAAGAATATTGAGACCTCCTCTGTCACATTCTAAATCTCATCATGGAAGTTGGAATGTGGCAGATGCCTTTCCAGAGTAGTGACTAGCACAGCGATTCTCTACCTTTCTAATGTGGCTACCCTCTCATACAGTTCCTTATGGTGTAGTGATCTTAAACAATAAAAGTATTTTGTTGCTCAGAGTTTGCACTTTCTTGGAATTAGCAAGTGCTGAAGTGCCAACCCTAACTCAAACAGAGAGCCTGGGTATTAAAACATGAGGAATACCTAAATAAAGCTGAGTTTGATTCCTTTATAAATATGTCCAGCAAGATATGTCTGAATCATGTGAAATCTTATTTTTGATGTTTGAGTACTCTCCTCAAATCTCCATAATCATACAGTACAAACACTTGTAAACCCGCATCTATCAGAGTACGGCCAACCCTAGCTATGTTTTACAATGAACCTAGGTGCCCATGAACACATGAAAGAGCAAAGAAAATGTCATATGCCCCACCCCATACAGGAGTGGGAATTTTTCTATCAACAAATAAGAATGAAAGATGAAAGGTATCATTTGCAGAAATGTGGATAGACCTGGAGGTCTTTTTATCAGATGAAATGAGCCAGTGACACAGAGAACTATCATGTGCTTACTGCAGATATAAATTTCTTAAAGATTAACATGTTTCAATTAAAAATGACTCTGTATACTGTAGGGAGAAAAAGGGAAGAGAAAAATAGGATAAAATTAGTAATAGATGGAATCACATGGCCAAAATACATTATCTACATGTGCTCAAACTTCAGTATGAAATCCCTTCATTCTGTACAATTGATAAATACAAGTTAAATATAGATAAATATAAAATACAGTTACTATAAACATGACTCAAGATGGAACAGTGAGGTTCTTTGAATTCCTAGTCTGTAGATCCTTCTCAGTTCATATTGTATAATGTCCATGTGAATAAGAAAGCACAAAAGAACCCAATGGGGATACACTAGGAAGCTCATTGTTGTTGAGCCCATGTCAGGGTTGCCAAATAAAATAAATACTATTCAGTTAAATCCAAATTGCAGGTAAGTGACTAAACTTTTTAAGTCCTAAAGTTAGCTGGAATGTCATGTATTGGAGAGATATGAAGATACATTGTTTACATACATAAAATTTGCAACAAATGATCAAAATATGAAAATACCACATTGAGTATAATTAGGCTTACAAGAGTTATTTATGTGGAATTTAACTAAATTATTTATTTTTCTACTATGTATTCCTACTTAGCTTCATTTCAAAATAGTAACCATAAAGATTATACACTGGTTCCCAAAACCATTTCAGATTTAGCTTGAAAATTTTAAATTTTATTATCATTAAAGGAGTAGAAAAGAGTTTTAATTAAAAAAAAAGGTGCAACATCTCAAAGGCAAGATGTGCAAAGAGCTCTTGATTGTTCAGCTTTTACAGAATGGTGAGCTACTATAATGGGTATATGCAGATACACAGGACATTAGATAAACACAATCATCTTGTGCAAGTTCTGGGACACAAGTTATTAGAAGTATTTACAAGGAACCATGCAAATGAAGTTTTTCTTACATCCAAACACGAAGCTGGTTTTTATTTCTTCCCTTTTGGATGACTAGTGAGACATTAAGAGCATTATATGTCATTGGATCTGGATCAACATTCTGTAAAAACAAAGGCTGGAACAGGAGGACACTAATGACTAGTCAGAGGAATGGGACCAGAGTCAAATCCTGGCCATGAAAGGAGACACGGCATCCTGAATTTCATGTAGCGCATTAGTTGATAAGTAAACTGGGTTCCAGAACAATATACTGTATAGCATAGACATTATATATTGTTATTCCCTCCCGTTAGAGTCAATTCAAATGTATCTGTCAATTACCTGAACAAGAAAACTCTCCTCATGATATCTGTACGATCCAATGACTTTATATAGAGTGAAACTTCTGCCCCAAATGTAAATCTGCACAGTTGTATCTAATCATTGTCCATTCGCAAGTATGGAGATCATGCTTTTCTGTGCTCTGAAATAAAATTGTGTCACCTATACTATGTATGGCCAGTCTGAGCTTGGTGAGCCAGACTGGTGGGGACAGGAGGGCAGAAAAGGATACATGAACAGTCTGGTTGGATATCCTTTGAAGGAATCTTCATGTCTGGTAATTATTTCCTGTTATATGAAACCTAGTTACTTCAGAAAAAATCTCATCTGTCTCTACTCATGGGCCAGAGGTTGTTTGGATTGATCTTTGCTTTATGTCTTTTCCAGCTTTCATTTAAAATAAAATGTGACTGAATTAAGTTGATTTATTATTTTTCTCTACCCAATGCACTAAGAGTCACATATTTCCCTGCATAACCTGTATAACAACCCCACTTTCTGCTTAATATCTATATTTCTGCAACATGCCACCAATCACACATCTCTAATTAACACCTAATTCTGTATTAATTTCCTTGTTGTTTTCCTTTGGGCTTGTGTAATGAGACAATAACTTACATTTGCAAATCACCCTATTAGCAATACTTGTTGGATTGTAACACCTTGTGGGTAGTTATCATGTAATTGTCTTTTCAAAATTATTGCTCTATGTGTTAGATATTGGTTCCTGCTAGTTCTAAATGTGTTGCTAAATGTGTCACAGGCTCACCAAAAAAAAAAAAAAAAGGAAGCGAGTTCTGCCTATATTATGTGTCAGATTTTCCTGTGGAGCTTTAGTTTAAAAAATAAGTTAACATTTGCAGAAGCCACTGGATCTAATAGTCATGCGTTTTAATAATTGGGAATCAAAGGTCAGGGTGCAAGAATTGGTGGTATACCTGCTAATTCTGAACCACAGGGTGACTAGTTACATTTCTGTGGCCTCAGTTTCTGCTAATGTTTCAAAGGAAGAATCCAAACCAAGAACAGTGTGTAAAGATCAGAAGAGAACCTAACTAGAGAATGCTTTGTAAATTGTGAGAGAGCAGGCATACAGCTGATCATAATGATTTCTTCCCTCAGTGTGAATGGTGTCATGGAAATAAAAGCATTGATGGCATCCCCATTTCATTTCAATTCTGTAAGTGTTTGTTAAGTCCCTGCAATGTGTAGGTCCCTGCTGTGCAAAGCGTCTGTGATTTAGAATTGGAGCAAGTCAGCCAGACACAGCTCTTTCTCAAATTCACAAAGCTGTAAAAAAAAAAAAAAAAAAAAAAAAAAGGGGTATACAGTACTTCAGAAAGCATAGATAAGGGATTTCTTCCAGGGCCAGGTACAGTGCAGACTGGAAGAACAGAAAGATAATGGGTATGTTGTAAGGTGCTCTCTGTGTGCCTTACTGTTGCCTATGAGGATAAACAGAGAAAAGGGGGAAGTTACCCAAAGTAGTATGATCTTCATCAGTTCTCTGATTGAGCAATCCATTAGGAGACAATAGGGCAATTTTATATAAAAAAGGAAAGATAAAAATAAAAATGCAAGTTATTCATCCAAGCTGCTTAAAAGAATGTGTATAACACAACATTTAGAGATATTCTTTGGAGTCTTCAAGTTGTAACTATTCATAGACAAAGCTGTATTGCTCTAAAATAAAACTCTGGATGTGATTGAAATTACCTTTCCTCTGTCCTTATTTGTATTATGCTCCCTAGAATTTTTTGCTGTTGGACTGTGTTTTTGTTCTCTCTCTCTCTCTCTCTCTCTCTCTCTCTCTCTCTCTCTCTCTCTCTCTCTCTCTCTCTCTGTCTCTTCCTCTCTCTCTCTGTCTCTTTCTCTCTCTGTCTCTCTGTCTGTCTCTGTCTCTCTGTCTCTGTCTGTCTCTCTGACTCTCTGTCTCTCTCTTTCTCTCTCATTTCATCTATCCCATTTCTCTAATCTATCTCTACAAAGGAATGCTTCAAGAACAGAACAGTGAACAGTGTTTTTACTATTCCCTTTAAATTAATCCAGACAAGAAACAATAGAGGGATAGAAGGAACTGAGTACACTCACCCAAGAAGTTTGAACACCCAAGGAATCTGAACAACTGGAAGAAACAACAAACTGATAGCAAATTGAGAAATGAATATGAATCATGCATGCTGCAGCCATCATTCTGTAGACATGGGTATGTTCAACAGTAAGTAAAGGAATAGTGAATTCCACAGAGAAGTACTGAAAGTGGTGTCTAGAAATGAAATAAAATGGTTCTATCCTGAAATCATTCTAAGTTCTAACTTGTCAAAGTCTGGTTACAAAGAGAGAGAGGAAAGACCCCATATCTACCCTGGGCAAGGCCAGATATGTCTAGGAAAGAATTATGAATAATGTAAACACTACGTAAGAGGAATCCATCTAGAAATCCTGGAATCTAATGAAATATAAAACTAATATAGCAAACATTTGAGGGTAAAAGGTTGGGTAAGATTTTAATAATAAAGAATGCCTTATAGCCAAATGAGAATGAACAAACTGGTGTTAAGGAAATAAACCAGAAGGAGGTTTCACCTAAGAAAAAGCACTTAACAAGATAAACTAAGTAAAATGATGGGAGGAAAATTAAAGTCGGAGCATAAACAGCATATAGTTTAAATGGTATAAGAACAACAAATCATTTAAGAATTCTCTAGGTTCTGAATTGAAAAATAAAAAGAAAAATTGACATTTGACCTCATGATCTATCATTATTTAATGTAAATTTCAAAACCAATGTTTTCTTTATAGACTAAAATACAAAGGCCAGACTTTCTAATATTACCACTCCCATTTGGTCAAGCATTCAACCACATGAGGCTGTGGGGGCTATTAATATTCAAACCACAACACCTTTTGCTCATGTTTTTTTTTAATTTCTGCCATTGAGCTAGTCTAGCTCCATCACATTGGCCAGTGGCAGAAGCTAAGTTAACAAAGCAAAAACTAGAACAAGGTCCTCACATCACATGTCTGCTTTCTCCCTTACACTTCTGCATTTTTTCCCTTCTCTTTCTTATAGATTCAGGTGGTATTTGGATAATCTAACTTTCTGCATTAAGAACATAGAGAGTGAAAGGTGCTCTGTGGAGTGCTTAGAATGCTTCCTTCTGAAATGAATAAGGAAGACAATGGATTTAGGAATATATTCTAAAGACCAAAGCCACAGGTTCTATTAAGTAAATAGTAAAGTCACCTAGGAAAGCATAACCAAGGCACAAGCAAATAATTTTCCCCTAACCAAGTATAGACATTGACAATTTCAAGTATCTATTGACGAGAGTTAGTGGTGTCCCTGTTGTCCCCTTCACTGAAGTGAATGATGATTACAGTGCTTGGTTCCTATGTTTTAGTAGCATTTTGTGTGTGAGGGAGAGGCAAGTGTCTATTTCACAGGTTTTTAGAGCAGGAAGAGTCAGGCCAGTAACTTTCTTACTTTTCTCTTTATTTCAGTCTGTAATATTCTGAAACATCCATATTCACGCCCTCCCCCCAAGACAATCATCTTCTACTTGCCGAGGCTTTCAACAGAATTATGAACTGCTTTGATCTTTCTGATACAGAATTTCTGTTTGGTCCTTTCACAGTGTCTCTACTCCATTGTGCATTGCTCATTCATATTCTGTACTACTTTCCTTGTTTCATTCAGATTTTTATTCATTTCCTCTTCCATTCCATTCATAATTTTAAAAAATCATTGTACATGTTTTGTAAGGTATAATGTCCACTCTAATATCTTGGTAACCTACTAGTAGATCTTGGAAATTGTCCTATTATCTTGTGATTTCATATTTGCATGTGTAGTGTGTTTATAGGCAAGGTTTGCCTATCCTTTGGGATTAGATCTCATCTAAAATTATGTGGCGGACTTCTTGGTAATTGTCTTTCTACCTGTAATGTGTGTTAGTTATATTGTATATATTTTCAACTAAGCTTAATGAAGTAACTCACCTACATCATGTTTGCCTGGCACTAAGGTTCTTGTTCCAAATCATAGAATATGAGCCCCTAAAAAATCCACTGTCAATTTAGAACTTTCGAGTGTGGTTAATTTGTAATTTGTGTAGATACACAAGTGTACACAAAGGAAGGTGTGGTATTCCCTATTCTAGTTATTTATACGGGGTGGTGATAGTCCCATCTACTGATGGAGATTTTTACAATCACTGTTGACATTGATATTGGCTTTGATATACAAGGTGATGCTGGTAGCCAGTGAATACCGTGTCCATTGATTGGACACTAGTGCAGATCCTGGTACTTCTTATAGAAGATAATGGCTAGAACATAGCAGACACCTGTCTGAACTGTTCCATAGGCTCTATCTCTCAGGAACAACTTCTCCAGGGTCAGGGGAAATAGTAACAACCAGGGGTTACTGATTTTTAACACAACATAATTTCAGAAAAGAAAGTCTTGCTCAAGATGTCTACCAGCTATAGCACCCAAAGAGTGGATCACTAAAGCCAGAGCACGGTATAGACTGCATGTCTTTTATTAGCATCTGTAAAGTGTAGATTACTATGCTAATAGAGCTTAGTGAGACTGCATTTTTATCTACACTCATTCTGAAGGTGAACAACCTTCATTCCATGAGTTAACAGATGCTGTACTCTGTTTCTTTTGTTTTACATCCCCGATCCCTAGATTTGAATAGATGTCCTGTTCATAGTTGTTGAAACCAGAGCTCTCCACAGCCACCTCATACGTGGCTATATACAGGACTGATTTTCTCTTATGGAGGAGTGATATGTCCTACATGACTCAGTCCTTTCAATCTTGTCTGGGCCACTGTACAACTTTAAAGTATATGTACTTTTAGTATCTCAGAGAATTTTATAGGTGACCTATGAGATAGAAATAACAGAGATTGCAACTCCTGCTCACAGGACCTCAAGAAGACTACAGGCTACAGAATTGAATGATTTATTTGTTTATATGTGCTTGGAATTGTTATCTGTACACCAGTTTCCTGTTTTTTAGAGAATGTGAAATTACTCATTCAAATTCATGATTTATAGTATTTTTATTAAGATAAAAATAATTACTGGAAGGATACTAAGGAAGAAGTGCTCTTAGTGGATTCAGGTAAATGTGCTTATCAGAAGGCTAAACGTACAGAGTGGTAAAAGTTCATGAGTTCTAACTAATAGTCAATTGTAGCAAAGGGTATACATAGATAAATCATCATAGATTATTTTGCTTCAGTAGCCAGTCCTGTATGGAGCCATGACACTCACAAACAGAGGAATTCCAATGGAAAACTTCATAGAAAAGGAACTGCCTGTCAAATGAGCACAGAAGAAGGGGCAGACATTTCTACAGCACAGTAACATAGTATTCATATGATGACAAATAAATTTCAAAGATAAATGTATTGCCTCTAAGGTGAACCAGTTGTGAGAGTGAGAGGACGCAGAGTTTGTGGTGAGTGTCATTGGTTTGACCAGGCGAAGCATGGTGGTGTGGGATAGCATCCTTCTCTTACAAACAGATCTGCAAAGAGAGACAAGTGAGACATTGGAAATAATTGATGAAGCCATTGTCTGTACTTTTCTTCCGTGTAGGAATGACTGAAGACAGGAAGGACATGCATAATAAAAAGATGAGGAAATTTGTATTTAACTGAAGTTGTTGCTATTCCAAAGAGTTAACGCTTAACAGAAAAAAAATGTTAAATTACATAGAATGATTTCAGTATGATGTGATTGGAACACTGAGTGCCAGAAAGGAGAGGGCACCTGTCTTCTCACCTGACATGGAAATAAGAAGTCAAGAGTTCCAGCTAGGTGAACTATGAAAACAAATGAGAAAGGACAATGTGAACTGGTTTCTATTGTCAATATCAACTATACAAAGAAGAAAGACTATCTGCATCGAAGGACAGTGATATTTGACACAGTGGACTAGGAAAGAGGACATAAGGGAGGACAGGAAGTTTGTTTAGCCTGAAAGATGGACTCACTCTGAGATTCAGATACTATCAAAGAAGTCATCTAGCATATTGATATAGTGAAGTTTATTTCTTCTTCAGGAGAGGAAAGTAAGAGAGGGAGAGAAGAGAGAAAGAGAGAGAGAGAGAAACAGAGACAGAAATATAGAGACACAGAGAGACAGAGAAACAGAGACAGAGAGAAGTGGTAACCAAAGGAGAAACAAAAGAGAAAGTGGGTATTTTAGTAAATATTTAATACAAATCAAAGATTTCTACCCTGCCTTTATCATTCAGTTCCCTGAAAAAAGAAACAAAACTTTTATATTTATGATAAGCCTTTATTCAACACTACGGTTAGGAAGATATCTATCCTTTAAGCTATTATATCTACTTCCCTGATTATAACCCAGGTTATAACTTGCCATGTTCCTTCTGAGCTGCTCTTAACTTCAATTGGCCAGCTCTCATGGCAATATTTTAAGATTCCATCTTCTTCCTTCTCCTCGTGTGGTCCTTCACTGACTCCAAGCCCAGATCCCAAACTCCTCCCCTCTTTCTTCTACCCAGCTATAATCTGTCAGCATCTTTATTCAACTAATAATTTTAAATTAAGGAGCAAGAGTACATAGCATCACTTTTGTCTTCCTGATGATTCTCTTGTCCTTGTATTCAACCAGGCCTTGGGTCCAGTATTTAGTATTATAATACAAAGCTAAAGACCAAACGTCAACAGGAAGGGAGAGGTGTAGGGTAGAGGCCCAAAGACAATTCAACATGACCAAATTCAGAATTTGAATGTGTGTATTAAGCCACTGGTGATTGTCTGCAAAGGAAAACTTTCTCATAGAGGAACCTCAAATGTACTTTGCAAGGAGCTTTTAAAAGCAAAGAACACAGAAAAAAAATCCATCTTGGTTGGCCATTGCAGTGAAAAACAAAACAAACAAGCAGTTAAGCAGAAGCAAAAACCATGCAGTTAGCTGCAGACATTTAGTCCCTGTTTCTAGAACAAGGTTAGGTGCTTTCCCTCAGGACTTACAGAGGACACATAAAAAAGGGAGAGGGTCAATTTCAGGATAAAACAAAGATGACTCCAGCTAGGACAAGATGGAGAAACCTTTAGCCTGCCACTGGAGGAAGAATACAGAAGAGAAAAAAGAGAGGTATGATGGTGAAATGCATTGTTTGTATGTGGAGAAAATGGACTATCCACTAACAAGAAACGTTTTTTGTTTTCTTGAGTATAATTTAAGAATAAAAAAGAAAAACCAAGGACACCCCTTATGGTGAGCTCAGGTTCTGAAATATACTAGACAATGTGTACTTATTCCAGTCATCTCATAGTTTAGCCCTCAATCAACAGTGTCTGTTAGAGGTATAACCTAATCTACTTATCCTCCCTTTTAGCCTCTGCTAATCTTTCTCCTTTCTTACCTTCCCTCTTGGTATTACTTCATCTTTCCTTCTTCTCTCTCTCCGCTCCTCCTCTTCTCCCATTCCTTCATTTCTGTGTCACCTTCCTTGTTCATATTCTCTTAATAGCTATATTTAATTGTAGGATACATTGTCTCATGATTTTCTCAGTCTCACCATGCAATGCCCCCTCCTCCCTGCTTCAGCACTCAAGACAATTTTATGTTTTTCAATTGACTTTAAGTCATCTGGCCTATTAGACTATCTCTGTACATGGAAATGGTTATGGACAAAGGTGAAAAAAGCACCAGAAACAGAAAGGCGAATCGTCACATATAAATTTAAAACGTCATATATTTCTGTGTTACGGGAAACAATCTCTTTTAATCTGGGGAAGCAATATTAACATTTCACAAGTCCCATTACTTGTGAGATTTTAGCTTCATGAATTGGGCTGGGAATTTCAGTGAATGAACAGAGAAATACACTCACTGTTGTGCTGGAAAACAAAGACAACTTTAATCAAACTGCTCAGAGAACTATTTAGCGTAAAGTATGTGAAATAAGAAAGAGATTTACACTTTCAACTGCAATGCTTTCTTGAGTTCTTTCAATGAAGATGAATGAATAACTCCATCATCTCAGTGTGTCGTCTCTTTAACCAACATCCTGTCTGCACTATGATTTGTGAAGGTTTTACACAGGAAAAACTAATCGAGATATATCTTGGCTGTCAAGTCCTGGTATTCCTGTGGGCTTTCTGAGCAGACAGTTTTACCTCTTTCATTATCTTTGTGTTACAGATAATGGATAATAAACCAGCTTACTGTACCCATAGGAGGCCTTCTTGGACCTCGAAAAGTCTTCAAACATACTGTATACACATTAAACTTTTCTTGCCCTCTGAAGACACCTTGAAATCAAATCAAAATTGCTTTACTTTCAAAATCAAGAATCAATTTCCCCCAGTCCCTGGTTGGAAAACGTAGTTTTATCTGTGGTCCCATCTGGTTCTTGAGGAATTTGTTCTACCATTTTTCAGTGTTTGGTTGGGAGTACTGGAAGCTTCACTTGGGGCTCATTTTATAATCCAGATTTTCCCCAAGTGCCCCTCTTTCTTTCGCTCCTCAGACTCCATGGACTAAGCCATTCATTTCTTCTCTCTGAGTCAGGAGACTTCTCTGTCTTTTTGGATTTCCTTCACCCTGAAGTCTGGTTTCTAGGTAGACTGTGGTAGCTCCAGATGTCCTCTTCTCTCATGCTCAAAAGGTAAGTGCTTTACCTAACCATTACTCAATTTTATCCAGGTCATTTATGTGTGCACAATTAATTAAATAAATTAGATTTTTAAAGCTCACTTATTTTAAGATATTTTTCTTTGTCCCTGAATTTTTCAATATAAAATAGATAAAAGCTTTTATCATCCTTGACCTTGTCATTATTACTTATTTATTAGTATTAAGCAAGGAAGGAAAACAAGGAATGCAATGTATGGGAACAATGTCAAACCGGTGGACAGTATAGAATCTTTTTTAAAATGTGTAAAATACTCTGGTGTTTCATCACACAAAAAGGCAGCTCTCATCTAAAAGAGAAAAAGATGCAGTTTATTTTGCAGCCAAACATGAGAGAAAATGGTTTGGTGTCAGAGGTTACCCCAAAGACCTTGTTCCAGTGTGTCAACAATTTCATGAAGTTTTTATTTAAAAAAAGTAATAATGCAAAACATTCTTCAAATACATTGATGGAAATATTAGGTAGGCAGATTATAGAAAAGTGATGGGCGGTTTGAAATAGATGACTGATGTGATCTAATGACAGTATTAGACATCTGGGTGGCAGAAACTACAGGTCTGTTTCTACATTCCAAAAGGAAGAATCCACCTAACAACCACAACGATGTTAGGTTATACACAGAGATGAGCATAAATGGCCCCATCTTATGGTAAGACATATTCCAAGATCAACTACGCTCCCAACCTGCAAAATTTTAGCTTTTCATAACCAACTCATCTGCACTGAAAAGTGTTTACTAAGGATGTACCTTTTTCTGAAACTTTAGTCCATGGTGTTTTACATTCTGTTTTCTGATAATTTTTTTCTACAAGTTCCTGATATTGCTTTGATGTCTATATTAGTTGCACATCAGGTGTGAATGCTGACTAAATATGGTAGTCTACCTTGATCTCTGATTCCAGACCTATTTGAAATTTGTAGTGATTCCCATTTTTTAGTAAATGCCTATTGTAGAAAGAAAGGAGAGTTGTTTTAGTGACTGAGTCATCTGTGTGACTCTCACTGTGTGAATCCATTCCAGAATGAGCTCTAGGATATCCTGATGATTTATCATCCCTGCCTAAAAACTTCTCCACCTAGTGAACATTTCAGCCATGTCCAAGTCCTAGGTGGTCAAATATGTCAGAAATGAATAATAATACATAGGCAAATGAATGGAAGACATTTTGCTGTCTTTGATGAGTTTTACACAGATGTATAGGAATAGTACTTTTTCTTATTAAGATCTTTCTGGAAGGTTTAACTGACTGCTGAGGCATCACAGAGTGATGACCTCATTAAGACTGTGCTACAATTGAAAAATATTACCAAAGGGTAGCATTTAAAATTCAATTTTTCGGTTCAAACCAATTCATTTCGGATCCTTTACAATACCATTGCATTTTTGTCAACATTTTCAAAAGATTATTTCACATTCTTTTTGACATCAGTATATTCAGTTTAGATCCTGGAAACTGTGACATGGTTACTTTTTAATTGTTTTAGACAAATAAAACTACTTTGTTATAATTAACTCAAAAATTAAAATTGTCACAGAGCTAGTTTAAGGACACTCACATTTGCCTGTCCTCAAACTCTATACCTATCACTAGCTAGCTATTTTTGCTTAATACCTATGACCTTCAAAAATACAATTTCATTGTGATTTCATATTAATTATTATTAATTGTCCTTGTAATTTTTTGTAATTAATTGTCCTTGTTCTGTTATGGCTTGACAAAGATGTGAAACATAAACTTAAGGAAGAAAATGGATATGTCGGCTCATGGAAAAGGAGCACTCATACCACTCTCTATCATAATGGGAATGTATGGCAATGGGAACAAGGCAGCTGTTCCTATGTGTCCATAATCAGGGAGCAGAGAGGAATGCTGGTACAGGACCAATTTTCCCTTGTTACTTTGTATTCAGTGTATAACACTGAATGATTGAATGAATGATGAATGAATGAATGAATGAATACTTGCATTTAGAATGGGAATTCTATTCTTAGATCACTTTAGAAATGTATTTACAATGAGATGCTTGTGTGTGTGTGTCTCCTCATGTTAGTTTAAATATAACACAGTTGACACTATTAAACACTATATCATCATAATTAATAATCCATGAATTTATCACTTTTGATGCCTTTTCCCTATTATATCAATCTTTCTAAATTCTTCAACCAAAAGTATAAGTTACAATGATTTATTCTTAGATTAAGAAAATCCAGAGATTTATTACTTCATTAGATAATGTTCATTTTTAAATATTTTTTTTTCTTTTGGAAGCTGAATATTTCTAACACAAGTTTTAATTTTCAGATATCATATCACTTGAATTGTAATTTTTGAGTTGGTAATTTTCTACTTTCTTTAGTGGCTGACTTGCTTCAGCCTCTGTGAATACTCAAATTATTTAAATTCTATTTTTTTAAAATACAGCTATAACTGGGAGAAATGTCTTCCCCCGGGAAGAGCACATCAACTGATTAATAAATGGTCAGTCATGGGAGCATATATACAATAACATTATATGGACTAAGCTGGTTGTATTTATGAATTTAAAAAAATATATATATGCATATGTAACAATTATTTCAAATTAAATTTAAAAAGCACAAAGAGATGTATATGGGAAAGTTGAGACTGAGGAAGAAGAAAGGGGAAATGATGTAATCATATTATAATCTCAAGAATAAAAGAAAAATTTAAATAGTAAATGCAAATAAACAAATAAATAGAATTAGATTGCTAGCTGAAAGAACATCCTTAAGTCATTTACTCAAATTGAATTTCTATGGGGAATTTAGGAGGTATGATTATTAGGGACACAGCAGACTTTATATATGAAAGTCACTGCCCAAGCCAAGGGAAGAAAGCCCAAGGAGAATGCTGACTGTATGTGTATAAAGGGCTAGTATATTAAGAGTCAGCACAGGGCATCCAAGTCCAAGGAATCCTACTCATCAAATCACAGGGTATCTGAACCATGAAAAGAGCACCACAGAAAAATAGCTGTAGCATCTTAGAGCATGGGGTACTTAACCCAGGAAGCTATGATTTTTCCTAGTCACTAAAGACTTAGCTAAACTACCTCATCTGAGATTTTTCAATATATATAGTAGCAAGTTTCTCCTTGGATTCACTACTAAGTAATTCTTGTGTATATCGCTTGATTTTTATCCCTGTGAATCCTCAGCATTGCATTGCAACTGTGTATCTGGATGGAATACAGTGTGGTCCTGTCAATGCATAGTACAGTGTTCGAAATATAAATGAACATCTACTACTGATTGTTAAATCTCCAATAGTTTCTTGTCTGACTTGGAATTAAGATCCTGGCTCCCAAACTTTATATTTGAAAGCCTTAGCAATAAGATGATACTATTCAGCGTCTCTAAGGAAAGCATTAGATTGAAGAAGGTCAGTGGGTAGCATCCTGATTTGGTAAGAACTGACATGAAGCTATGTAGAATAGGACCTGCTGAAAGAGAGGCAGAGAAATAGTATTGCCAAGAGCCACTTGACCTGACTTTAAGATATCCCAGGTTGTAGCCTGTGAGACACCATGTCTCTGGTGTTTGAACACTTTACCTGTGGTATTTAGTTGGGAAATTGTGAAAATTTTCTTTCTTCCCTTTTCTGATATTCTATAATATAAAAGCACCTCCGATCTTATCAACCAAGGATTTCCATGGCTGTATTTTTCCCATATGCATTTTCCATTTTTACTCCATCACTACAATTTGGATTCTGTTATGCAACTAATTCTGTTTAGATGATTAATGTTTTGGTAGTGTTGAACTTCTCATATAAAAGCTGTGCATCCTCCTTATTAAAAGAGTTCTACAGTGATGATATCTTTAAACGTCAGATGAAATATATGTTTTTGCAATTACTGGAATAGAAAATTTGTCAGGATTTCTCCTATTACTATAAAATTAGATACTAAACCCCCCATATTTTAGATACACACATTACTTATAAGAGCTCACCTAGTGATAGAGGCTGATTGCATTCAGAAATTTAATTAAAAATAAGTGAATATCACTGGTTCTAACTCCTACCTCAACATTTTTCTAGTACGAGTTAATTAAATTACTAGGTCATCTTGGGGATTCTATAATTTTAGAAACAGTACTGAACTGATCATGTTGTTGCCTGTGTCTGTGCTCAGCTCAATGCATCAGAAACTTAGAACTTTACATGAAATACCAATAAATTGGGATATTCTAAAACAACGTGTTGGAGACAGGAGTATAACGTGTTTTTTCTTATGACCTTTCACTTGAAGACACACCTGAAAAGAAAAAATACAGAATGGGAAAATTATACACGTGTCTCAGAAGTATATTTCAAGTTTCTACTTAGGAAAGTGGAAAGGTCGATAGACCAAGAATTAGGAATAAATTAGCATTCTTCATCCTGCTGGTAAGTATAATACAATTTTGAGGACATCTATTTATCATTTACAGGCATATATTAGGATAGCTCGCCCAGATATTTTATTTATGGACATATTATATACTGTATTTGTGTGTGTGTGTATAAATATGTGTGTGAGTGTGTGTGTGTGTGTGTGTGTGTGTGTGTGTGTACTTCTACATGCTACTCAGAAACTATCAGCAAATAAAATCATATCTACTAAAAATTCTTTGTCCTTATGATCAAATCCAATGCATTTCCATTTAGATAGCTATATAATATTGTTCACTATCAATTTTGTTTTCTATATATTGGGGATCACTCTATTAACATGCACAGACATACACAAGTTGGTTATGTTGAATATATTTTTAGAACTTGTAAAACATATGTGAAATAAAAATATTACCTGAAAATAAATGGTTACACTGAGTCAAAAATTCTCAAATTCTTCAGGATAATTTGGATAATTTATTCAGATCTCTGGATTTGTATGAGGTCCATGTTATTTATCTATTCATTTTCCATGCAATACTTCACTCACAAAATTTAGGTACTTTTATAGAACGTACTGTGTTGTGATTTTACATTCTACTGACAGGGAAGCAAAGAATATCAATAATGAATATGATAAGGAACTCAAAAGAGTCCATTGTGAGAAGGATGTCTCAATAGAGGGGATAGTGAAACATGGATATTATAAAAATAAGGAGTGGAGAAATTGGAGGTAGAATGGTATAAACAGTGAGGGATAAGATGCAGGAGCAGAGGTGAAAAAGTTATCTAAAATGAGTGGGTAATGAGAAAGGTATATGGAAACCAAATGTGGTCATTTGAATAAAAATGTCTCCTATGGTCTTATGTGTTTAAATGCCTGGTCCCCAGTTAGAGGAACTGATTGGAAAAGATTAGAAAGTATGGCTTTGTTAAGGGAGGTGTGTCACTGTGGGTGGGCTTTCAGGTTTCAAACCCAGACCTGGCTAAGTGTTACTTTGACTCCTTGTGGATCAGGAATGTGAGCCTTTAGCTTCATCTCCATCACCATTCCTGCCTGGCAATTTCGAAACTTCACATTATGATATCCATGAACTAACCCTCTTAAGCTCTAACAAGCCCCCCATTAAATACTTTCTTTTATAAGTGTTCCTTTGGTCATTGTATTTAACATAAATAGAACAATAAGTGACCAAGTTAAAAATAAAAACAGTTAAAAAGAATTTGAAACAAAGTATCCTGTATGGGGGCAGGAAGGTTTCATAGAGGCCGTGTGTGATTGCACAAAAGCCCAGTGCCACCAATAGGATGATAGGATGCCTCCTTATGGGTTGTTGGTCAGTAAATCTCCAGAGGCTCTCACAATGCAGACTCTTATCCACCAGAACTAGAAGATAAGCTCCTATTGTCAATGGTAACACACACCTTGGTTACATGGTATAGAAAAATCAACTGTAAGTGAGCTGAGCTTTTCATCCAGCCAGTAAAGTTCCAGAGCTCTGGAAAGTGTTGTACACACTGCTCAGAGAAAGGAGGTATCAATGCCTTTACCAGCTCCAAATGCTATGAACTAAAGAGGATATTTTAATACTGCTGTGACCCCCATTGTTTATCTATAAATGGGTGTCATGAAAAGAGAAGGTCATGTAGGTCAAACTATCAGAAGGTCTTAGGGATGTTTCTTGAGAGCAGATTATAGCTAAGAAAATCTTAGCAAACTTTTTTTAAAAGGAAAGTTTCTTAAGTTCACTTGGATAGTCACTTTGGATATGATTATGCAGACATGAAGAAATGAAACATAAGCATAGTATATATCTTAGTGATTGAGCTGACTGCCTAGAATATCTCAGTCAAGACATTATTTATGAAGAAGACAGTTCAATTGAAATAAAATAATATTTAAGATGTTTATGACAAAAATATTTACATAAATTCATTTAAATTTACCTTCTATGACATTCTATTTGGAAACGTGCTTTCAATAACTCTTTGTAACCTTCAACTGCACATACCTCATCCACTTGGTTTTTGCATCATTTGCCTTTTGAAACTCTGTATCCTAAATTACAAAGGTGGGCAGTTAGGGAAGGAAAATGAATATTCACATCAAAACTATTATCAGTAATAATCATAAAAGTCCATTTTTATTTAAACGTTTTTTATTCTTTGAGAATTTTGTGTGTTTACATAATGTATTTTTATCTTATCTAATATACAACATTTCCAAGACCTTTTCCCCACATTCCACTCCAACTGCATGTCTTTTTCATATTTTACTAGGTCCCTTCTTATTTATGCATTTTGTTTATATCCATTTTGCACAATATACATATATCTCATTTTGTACAACTGGATTTATTAGTGCAATTTTAATGCTGGCAAATTAAATTGTACTCCATCAAGCTTAAATATCCAAGTTGAGAAATGATCACAAGAGTTTTGTCTTCCTATTTCAACAGATGCCTCTCATGATAACATCATGGATCAAGCAGCTATCCAAAATGAATTGTCCATGATTGGGGTGGAAGAATTTGAGAATTGAAGTTTCAGAAACAAAAACAATCAGTGCAGTGAGAAGTTAACAATTTGTATGCCAAATCCCGGAGGGAATGAGTGATATTATTTTGACAATATCAGAATTTGACCGACAGATAAGTGAGGAAGGAGGCAAAAAAGCAAAATATATATAAAAAAAAAACCTCCAATACCTGATTCAGGACTCCATCATATACATACAGACAAAAGGAAGCCACAGAAAATATTTCCTCTCATAATTCTGCCTTGAGCAAGCCCTGGGCCTGGGCAGAGAAGTGAATCTTCTGACAAGAGTTCATAGTTTTCAACTTTGTGATTCCTCCCGCAGTACTGTACTGAAGCTCCTTTGGCTCCTTTCTCTATATTCTTTTGAGCCTGAATACCCTGAATTTCTGAGTGGATGCTGATGTAGGGGTGGATGTTTAGAGGATGGTCCTTAGTTATAGTTGCCATGACAACCACCTCCTTGATATTGATATTGACTTGATCATCACATCTGCTGGTGTTTTGTTTATGACCATTGGAGAGAAACATCCCTGCAGGAGGCTTGAAGGAGAAGAAGAGCTCTTGTCTCACCCAGAGAAATGATATTTACGAACCTAGAGGAGATTATTTTATAGTACTTCTTCCAATTCTTTTCACATTTTCTCTGAGCTATTGCACTGGATGGAGAATGTCAGTGATTCTGGACAAAAGTTGAGAGTGCAAAGAAAATAAAAAATAAGAATGAGTTAGTTTGTGACATTTCTATCAGAAATTCTTAACTTGGGTTTCTATGATGCTCTCAGCAGGATTGTTGATGCAAAGTCTCTTGAGTCTTCAAAGATTTCTTAAGGCCAAGGCTTACTAACATGCAGTATCTGAGATACAGTACATTCAGTACTGGGTTAAGCTAAGCACAATGAACATTTGTAGTAATGAAGGCAGAATCTGTAACAAATTAACTTTTTGTAACGTTGAACCTTCAAGAGGGTCTTTAGTAAGAAAATCTAGTGCAGAAGGAAGGACAATAATGTACCATGTAAATCAGAGGCAGTATTTTCAAAGCATTAAGAAATCACCAGGGATTCTTACACATGGATTTACAATCATTTCTTTCATCGAAACTCCATTATAGTACAAAAAAAAGATCTTCCTGCAAAGAAAAAATGTGTTATTAGCAGACTTCGCTGGGTTTTTGATGTGAGGGAATTCTGGAACCTGAGAGAGAAGAAATGAGGGACAAGAGGGAGTAAAAGAGGGAGCAAGAGGGAGTTTGGGAAAGAGGGACAAAAGATGAGAGAGAGTGAGAGAGAGGGAAGGAGGAAGAGAGGAAGGAAGGGAGTGAGAGGGTGAGAGAGTGACAGGAATAGAAAGAGAGAGGATATTGGTCATATTTCAGCCTCAGGGTCATATTTTTAATGTAGTAGCATCATTTGCTATTCCAGTAGAGAAATGAAGATGGTACTACAATCACAGAAGGCAGTTATTTCTTCACAGAGCACAGATATCCATAAAGTGAAAGTCGTAAATCACTAATTCAGCAAAAGATAAATAAGAGAAATCTATCTTTAGTCACACTGTAAAGAACTCCCTAGAATACCCGAAACCCTGAATCACTACCAAAGGTAAAGGTCAATTTTCTTTGAGACTCGTGATTGACACAGGAGGATCAAGAGGTTAGTTATCCTCATTTGCATAAAGTTTCAGGCCATCCTAGAATACTTGTCAAATAAACTAGCAAACAAAAATTAAGCAAGCAAGCAAACAAATAAACAAAGCATCACAAGAAGTGAATAGATATACTAATTTCATTTCACTTCAAAACAGATAAACTATATGAAAGAGTGAGGTTTGTGGATTGTTGGAAAATGAAATGTCTGGTAGTTGACTGAATAATTATTTGAACCCTCAAGAGGAACACTCCTAATAATTAGGTTTATGTAAACACTCAGAAAAAACAACAGTGAGCTTCAAAGTCTGGAAACCACAGGAAGTATCTCATCACACAGATAAAACTTCAAAATCAATGAAAAATTATAGTCATTTCTAAGTAATTCAAAACTAATTTTATAACTATTTTGATTAATTCAAAGCATAGTATTTTAAAGCATTTTTATAAAAAAAATACTACTTTAAAAATCTATTCAATAATTGTCTAACCAATCCTCTTACTTTCATTTCTGTTATAGTAATAAAAGCTCTGACCTAAAGCAACTTAGCTATGAACACTTCAAGCTAAAAGATTGACTAGTCTAAAATGATAAGCCTGTGGTATGACAGTAACAAAGATGTTTTGGAACTAACCAACCCAACCACTTTCTGACTGTATCAAATGCCAGCTCCATAAGATGGAGCACATACATGGAATTATTAAAGAAACCAAAAAGTTGTGGTTAGACAGGTCATAGGCTTCAGGGGAAAACTCAGTACAATTATTCTGCTAGTCAGCATAATATTAATATTATTAATTATATATTAATTAATGAGAGAGAGAGTATGTGTGTGCATATACACATCTAACACAAATTATTTTTAAAAGTTCATACATTTGAAATAGAGTAAGGAGAAGCATATGAGAGAGTTTTGATGGATCAAAAGGAAGGAGAGAATTATGTAATTGTATTAAAACCTCAAAAATTGCAACAGAAAAATAGAAGAAAATCAAAATATCCTAATAACTTATTGCTAGACCTATAGATTACATCATTCATCAACCCTCGTCAAAGAAAATTCTCCTTCATTAGACAGCAAGAAATGCAGAGACCCTCAAATGACCAACTTGAAAATAACAAAACACTATGCTGAAATCAGTCCTAAATCCAACATTCATATCACATGTCTGCCTCCAAGGCTCAGAGTTGTTTCGTGGAAAGGAGAACAGATACATTGTAAGAGTCAGAAGTTGTGAGTAACTTCAAAGAAAGTGGTTTTCTGACATAACAGGGCAGATGCCCAAATGGACTCGAGGTAATTATGACAGTACTTGCAAGCTCCAGCCACACAAAGTTCCCAGCAAAGAGAGGGATTGTGGTTCTTAAATCCCACCACTAGCTGAGCAGCTTGGCATTTGATGACTCCAGGGAGAGAAGGAGGCAAGGTTCTTTTAAATAATGTGATTCCTGGTAGCCTAAACACTGAGTAGAGGAGGCCCCAGTTACAAGACTAGAGCCATAAAATAGGCCCAATTGGGGGAATGGGATTTAAATAATCTCAAAATTGTGCAGTACAGAAAGAGCAGGTTGAGGAGGCAGTAAAGGGAGTTGGGGGGAGGAGGGGGCCGTAACTATGTTCAAAATGCATTGCAAAAAATTCTCAAAAATTTAATAAAAATATCTGAAGCAACTCAGGAGAGAAAATTTTTATTTTACTGACAATTCCAGGTCAGGCTCTTATGGTGAAGTCAAGGCTGGAGCATAAAGCATCATATTCAGTCATGACCAGAGAAAATAAATGAATACACTCTTGGTCACTTACTTCCTTATATTCAGCTAACTTCTTTTTCTCTTATACAGATCATGACCAGTCTGTAAAATGGTGCCTCCCACACTTAGCGTAGGTCTTCTGTACTAATTAATAACCAAGGCAACCCATCTAAACATATCCACAAGACAACATGATCCAGATGATTTTTTTTTCAGAGAATCCTGCCTGGTTTGTGTCAAGTAGACAGTTAAAAATATTCAGTTTTATACTGACATTTGCATGAATTAGCATAAAAATAAGAATAAAATAATTGAATTATCAATATAGACATCTAGGGAGAAGCTCCAATAAAATCTTTGTATATGGAATAATAATAAATATAGTATTGGTACATAAGTTGATAGTAAATATGCACAAGAAAATTATCTTCCTTAGGAAAATCAATTTATGTGTTAAATGAAATTTAGTAAACAATTTCAACAGAAAGAGAGGAGGTCTGCAATCTTAACTGTTTTATAATTCTTTCTTTCTGTGGAGTTAGTGTACCTAAATGGTGATTTACAGGTGTAATTATTCGCAACTGTTAGAATGTCCATAAATTCCCCCTGTTTTATTTGTGGTCAACTATTATCCAGGAAATAATGAGCTTCATGGTACTAATACCCTTCCTCCCACTGATAGTAATAACAATGTCTTCAGTTATTAGCTGCCTTTGCACCGGACACTGTGCAAACTAAGCATTTTCCTTGTAAGATCTCATGCTATTTTACAGTTTCCTAGACATTGCAATATCTCACTTACAAAATAAAAATAAAAACCAGTAATAACAAACACACTAAGAGTGCTTTTTATATGATGTTTCATATGTAAGTTCATTCAATCCCTTAGGAGATTCCATTTCTTGGAATCTTTGTTATATACAATTTATGAATGAAAAACTAGTGTACATCAAGATCAAATGACTTATCCAAAGTCAGAGCTAATGATTGACAGAAATGGGGTTTGTAGGAAAGCAATACGGGTTAGAATACATCTCTATTAACACCAGATTACCATCTTCTGTATGAAGAAGGCTTGACCTGGGTTGGTTAGTCAATTTGCTCCAAAATGTATCTGGAGTGTAGTTCTATGGCGACAGACATATTTAACATGCACAATACCCTTGGTTCCATCATGAATAATTTCAGTACGACTTATTATGCCCTGTTACTACAGCCAAGAACTGTCCCAGGACTCTTGTGGGGCCACTTAATTTTCTATGCAGCAGACACTATGATGGCAGCAGCAAGCAGGGATCTGGGGAGGAGAAATCTTGTCCTGTTCATTTATTGCCATCCTACAGAGGCTTCTTTGTTTAGTAAGGAGGTAGAAATGACTATGCAGCAGGTGCTTTGGGAGAGCTGGGAACCAGGAATGAGTCAGAGATCCAGGTAAAGCCATCATGAAATAAGGAATTGTGATGGATATCCTTCAGAATCAGATCTTTGTAGGAGTATTTACTAAGAGTGGATATATTAAGACATTTTCGAACAGTGAAATGTGTCTATGAATATAAAAGAGTCCAGCTGCCAGGGGTGGTGTGTCCCTGGCTGGATAGCAAGACAGTAAGTAATAAAATGCATAGATTAGAATATCCGTCCTACTGCCACTCTTAAATTAGTTAAATAATTATCCTAGAAAATAATTTGTCTCAGTGGGTTTATTTTATTATTGAAATAACATGGTTGTTTAACTGCTACCAGGTCATATAACTCAATATGATCCCTAATTTAATAAAGTAAAATGTCTTACTGGCGCAGCAATATATTATTAGGCCTTCAAAAAAAAATCTGTGTCCTATTTTTTATTTCTTTTGACTTTCTAAGGCCATCTTGCTATTTATAATTTTTATTATGTAATATTACTATTACATTTATTTTAACAATGCATTGCTCTCAAGTATGTATGTATAATGTAGATTGAAAGGTTTATAGGCTAAGAGAACTATGTGCAAATTCAGAGTGAGGGGGGAAATCCCTGTAGACAAAAGGATCCAGAGCAGCACTGTTGTCAGGCTCTGAGGGCATCAGCAACAGAGAAAGCCAAGGCTGCAGTGCAGAAAAGAGAATGTGGAATGGCAGGTGGCATTGGGTCACTGACCCAAACTACATATTCCCGAATCTCTGTTCCTTCTCATAAATTCCTATAGGCTTTTTCGTCCATCTGTTTGAAGAATATATAATGGTGTCCCTATTTGTACATGTGCACCCAAACAGATTTTTTTTAAACTTTCAGACTGTGGTTACTCTTCAGGATAAAGTGTATATTTGCTTTTCTTTTGACTCCAAAACATTAAATTAGGGGCACTTCTTCCAGAAAACTCATGGGAGTAACTTTTTGTACACCAACTTTACTGTGCTCAAAGTCTTTCACCGATGGTTTCTATTAGTCTTCACAGTCTGATCCATGCAGTAGCCTCCTCTCTGTTCTTCACAAATTAAATGAAAGAAAAAAAAATCTCTTGATATTTTCCCTGCTGTGACTCAGAGAACAATAGGAGACAAAGGACTTGAACATGAGGTGTCTGAAATTGAGAACCTCATTTGCTCAGCAGGATTCTCCCTTTTCCTAGAGGTTATATTAACATCCCCCAGGAAGGAAAAAGTTCCCATGTATCATTCAGGGATTCCCAATGACAGAAAGAGTAACGGAATATTGTGAAGTCAAAATCTACAGACATATTTAAACCTTACCATATATTTCAGTGTAGTAATCAAGAGGGGTATATTTCAGGCTGAAATTCCTCTCTGAAAGGAAAGGGATTTATTGTTGTCTGATAAATGGGCACAAAGTAGGTACTTGTTGAGTACTATGACCTTTAAGTGACAAAGAAAGACAACACAGTTACTATATGGAGACAAGATTACCTAAAAGGTTGTAAAGCCACACAGGCCATCAAAGAACATATGTTACTAAATATATAGATGGTGGGAGAAAATAATACACAGTTTGCAGTAAAATTCCATCTGGTTTCTGAGGATCCTAAGTCATTTTTATTCTTTCTATCCTGAACTACAAAAGATGGTTAAGGATTGTTTTAAGACTTGTATTGGAGACTAGCAGAGTGGATTGCAGGCTTTGAAGAAGGGACTCCATGTATACAGATGCTGATGGTCCTAAAATCCCCATTATATCCTTGCCCTAGCTCAGTGATACCTTTGCATCTGTTTTTAACTGGGAATAACAATTTCTGAAGACATTTTAGAACCATGACTGTTCTTTATCCTTTTACAATATCATGAGTTCAACCCTAAACCTATAAATTACTCTCCAAATGTCTGTCATGTGGCATTCACATGTAAAATACTCAGATATTCCCTAATTATCATGTAGCCAAACAAAACCAAGTCTTGACTTCAGTTTTGCTTCTCAGAGAGGATTAGCATATAGTACTGAAACTTTCCTTTTAAGTCACTTCAAACAGCAAAATGACTTTCCATGGCAGTACATTTTAACTCTTTACTGCATAACTTTTTATTTAATGTTTGTCAAAATGCCTGTATGCTTTCTGATCCATTGTACTTAACTTATTATATGGATAATAAAAGAGATGTTATTTGGATTTTTTTTAAAAAAAAGGTTGTTATTTTTTTGTTCTTTTTGTTTTGGTCATCATACGTGTGTGTGTGTGTGTGTGTGTGTGTGTGTGTGTGTGTGTGTGTGTGTTTGTCTTGTGTGTATCATCAGAAATTGAGATAACAAGAATAGAGCACAGTTAAATATGGAGACTGAATACTAAGCAGAAAAGAAGAAAGGTTCCATGATTTCTGTGAAGTTTCTTAAATCCTTCTGGAATAGTATTTTCTAATTTTTCAAAGGGCTGTTCTATCTAGGACTCTCTAAAGAAAAAGAACGGTTAGTATATATGTTATATGTTCATATGTGCACATACAAACATACTCCCAATAAAAGGAGATTTCTTAGATTGTGCTCTATAAGGTTTTGTCCAGGTAATCCAGAAATGACTGCCTCATACTTCATACTAGGGAGCCTGAGAATCTATTAGCTTTCAGTCCACATTTATATGTCTCAGCAGTCTCAATCTGCCACTGAAGATCAGAAGGATTCCAGGAGAGTTGCTAATCTGCAGCAACAGAAAGAAGGAGGAGAAGGAAGAGGAGGAGGAAGGAGGAAGAAGAAAGAGGAAGAGTAGAAAAGAGATGGAGGAAGGAGGAGGAGAAGAAACAAGGAGGAGGAAGAAGGAGAAGAAGAGCTACTTGCCAGCAAGTATGAGGGCTGTGAGGTAAAATATATATATAATTTTCCTCTTCCATGACATTTGATCTACTTGGGTTGCCAGGAGGAGGTCCTGCCAAATTTTGTATAGGTCTATTTGACTTGGATAAATCTGATTAAGAAAATCATTCACAGGAGTACCTAAAAGCTTGAGTTTTAGTTAATTACAGAGGCAGACATGTTGACAACTGAAGCAGACATTGCAGGGAGACACTAAGACTAACCTTAACTGCACTTCTATATTTTACTTGAGAATTGAAAGCAAAGAATGAATTCAAAAGTGGCTAAACTCAGAATCTTTAACTGACCTGCACATTGATTCCTAGAGGCACATTCAGTTGACTGTGCTCCCTCCAGACAACCAGAAGTTGTCTCCAAAACCTCTGCTCTCCACAGTCCTTTACATTCCCCTGGTTCTGACTCTTTAGCTTCTCTTCTGGATTTGCATCAGATTCTTAGGTCAAATTTACAGAGTTCAAAGTGAAACAATGTGTCACAAAATTAGAGTGGGAAAGGGACGGGCTTACCAGCTATGCCCAGGACACCAGCAAGGTTTAAGACTTAAGAATGCCTGAAGTGGTTATAACTTAGGCGACCTTTGGAAGTTATGCTCAAGTAGAAGCCTAAAAAGACAAACCCTAGGGTGCAATGAGACACAGTACCAATATAATACAAAGTAATCAAGCCCATACTACATACACTTTCCTAAAATTCAAAGTGTAAAAATTAAAAGAAACCATTTCAATTTGGAAAAATAAATCAACTCCTAACAACAAGAGAATGCAAGATTATCAACAAACATGAGAAAAAGCACTTCCTGTTTTATAAGTACAATTAGATAAAATGTATAGCTAAAAGCTAGCAGTAATCTACAGGCCAAGGTGAACTGCAGGATACAGGGCAAGAACACAGGAAATTCTCACAGAAATGAAAATGTATTGAAGCCTGTTTGAAGATATATCCACTGAACATCTATTGAAGATATCCATCACAACTAGCAATTCTGCAGCTGAGGAATCCTGAGATGTTCTTGACTGGTCTCCCAGGAAGCATGTATAAGTATGTTTACATAAAACAGTGCAAGTAGAAACATGACTGAGACTATTAGAGGCACCAATATACTGTGTAATAGTCATTCAAAAAATATTTTATGAACTAGGAGTCATTCTTCTCCTTTGTTTAAACATCATAATACTTTATTTCATTCTTTTTATATGCTAAATGTTTAATAAATATTTGGTTATACATTGTAAAAGACCAGTAAAACACATAAAGACCCATGTGGTCTTCTCATTAAGAATTTTTTTGTGCTGGGCCTTTAATCACAGCACTTGGGAGACAGAGGCAGGCGAATTTCTGAGTTTGAGGCCAGCCTGGTTTACAGAGTGAGTTCCAGGACAGCCAGAGATACAAAGAGAAACCTTGTCTCGAAAAACCAATAATAAAAAAAATAATAAAAAAAGAATTTTTTGCATATCACACAATTATACTTGTTGATAAAGTATTGCTAAATTTGGGCCAAGATTGATGTTAATTCTTTTTGCAAATAAAGGAAATCAGAATGAGAATTAGTTAATGATCCCAAGAGACTAGAAGGGAAGAGGAAGGAGAGAAACAGAAAGGAAAGAAAAAAACTGTAATGAAATTCAAACAGGAGAAGGGGGAAAGACACAAAAACTTGTGAAAGATGCAGCCATCTACAGCCAAGGAGATGACTCCATAGGCAAAGAGTTTGCCTTTATACCCAATGACTTGAATCTATTCCCAGAACTCATATAAAGGTGGAAGAAAAGAACCGACTCCATAAAGCTGTCCTCTAACCTCCACACGTGCACGTTGTCCACATAATGAAACATAGACCCTTTAAAAGATGCAAGCAATCTATTAAAAGTTTGTATAAATTTTATTGAATGCTCAGTCATCACCATGAATAAGATATAATGACCTACACTTTAAAGATGAGAAAATGATTGCCCTGAAATTAAATACTTGATTAAGAGTGCAGTGAGGTGGGGATACGAAGAGATGGTTCATCAGTAAGAGCATTTGTTGCTCTTAAAGAAGACCAAGGTATGATCTCGGGCATCCACATCATAGCTTACATATATGCAGGTAAAACCCTCATACACATAAAATACAATAAATAGTTCATGAAAGAAAAATGTCTTTAGTAGAATGCAGAGAGGGGACATGGGAGTGAGAAAGGGGGAGTTAGTGAAAGAAATATAGAAGAAAGAAGTGAGAGAAAGTAAAGGGAGAGAAATGTAAATAAGAGAGGGGAGATTTCAGTAAAATGGTTGTCCCAACAATACCTATGAAAGGAGTGTGTAAATAAATATCATTACATCTGGGTTGGCTAATTTTACAAAACTATACCCACAAATATAAACTTTGTTCAGCATACCTACAAAAGTCATACAATTTGCAATTTTTGCCTGTTGAAGAGAAGAACTGACTGATCATTGACTCCTTGAGGGAGGGGGATCACTTTGCTTAGTCCCTGACCATAGTTTTAGTACCTGACTTGAAAAAGCATCATGACATAGCATTGTTGGGTCATGACTTCAAGTGACAGAAGAGATGCAGAAGTTTATGAAGATGAAGAAAAAAATTGTCAATATCAGTTAAGTTGAAGTACCAGATATATGAATTCCACCTTCATTTCACCTATCCACCCATATAAGTTATTTTTTTCTTGAATACAAATTTGCCATATAATATGAGGATGTGTATATACAGAACTGAGGACAATGGATTAGTGGTGTTTAGCAGTCTACAGGGTTGGCTAATGTATATAGATGGCTTAGCTAGTAAGGGAGATAAGTAACTATTGAAAGAGAAAGGGAAGCGTACTATGTTGCTGATTATTCATGCAGCGGTTACTTGGTTTCAATCTCAGGCCAAGGATTTTCATGGCAGTAGCTTCTGCTTCACAGAAACTCTGCTTTGACATGGTAGCTGGAAGAATGAGGCATATTTCTAGGTGTAATTTTGAAATGATGACTTCTATTTGAGGATGGTTACGTCAATCAAACGTGAAGAACCACTGTTTCCTTGCACGGGCTGGTTCAGTGTATCGCTCCACATCATCATCATCTGCTCTCTGGGCTCTGGTCACTTGTTACCAACAATAACTAACTTTGTAGCATTTTGTTCACAACTGTCCTAACAGGTACTTAGTTTTTCAAGGGTTTTGTCTCTTTATCACTCTTCTAGCAGCGACTTTCTGAGTGACAATATCATTTAATCCTTTATTTCAATGTATGTGCATATAAGTCTGTGGCCCCTACCTTGGCGCATACCAGAGGCACAAGCCACAGTCAAGTGGATCAAATCAGGTTAGAAATGTAGTAAGGAGATCAAAATATCTTCATAGGAAAATGAGGGCATCTTCTCGTAAGTGCCATGAATGTATTGGATAAAATAAATCTAAAAGAAAAATCTGTCTTTAAGACACCATGAGGAAAGCAACAATCCCAACCAACCAGAGCCCCCAGGGTCTAAACCACAAGCCTGGGAGCGCTTAGGGAGGGACCCATGGCTCCAGCTATATATGCAAGGGAGCTATATATAAGTGGGAGAAGAGATCCTTGGTCCCATGAAGGCTGGACGTCGTGGGGGGGGGGATACTCGAGGGTGGGGAGGGGAGGTACAGGGGAGGGTGGAAGGGGGTACACCAACGTGGAGATAGGAGGAGGGGGAAGGGATAGTGAGTTCCTGGGAGGGAGGGGGGAAATGGGGTAAGGAGAGAACATCTGAAATGTATAAAAAATTTTCCAATAAAAAATTTCCAATAAAAAAAAAAAAAAAGAACAAAATGCGACACCATGAGGAAAGCAACAATACCAACCAACCAGAGCCCCAGGGTCTAAACCACCAGCCTGGGAGCGCTTAGGGAGGGACCCATGGCTGCAGCTATATATGCAAGGGAGCTATATATAAGTGGGAGAAGAGATCCTTGGTCCCATGAAGGCTGGACGTCGTGGGGGGGATATTCGAGGGTGGGAGTGAGGTACGGGGGAGGGTGGGTGGGCGTACACCAACGTGGAGGCAGGAGGAGGGGGGAAGGGATAGTGAGTTCCTGGGGGGGGGGGGGGGAAATGGGGTAAGGAGAGAACATCTGAAATGTAAATAAAATTTCCAATAAAAAAAAGAACAAAATGCATGCCTTTGATATAGTTTTATTTTCATAATTCCCATTTCACAATAAATTAAATTGGAATATTTAATAAAATGAGTCACATCATGAAATGTGGTTGTCTGGCAGAGATTAGTCAGGCACCATCCTGTGTCAAGTCCCTGTTCCTGTGTCACCACTGTATCTCTTAGCATACAAGTTGAACTTGGCATGTCCTTTCTTTGTTCAAACTCTGTGACATGATCCAAGGCTTACTACATATCTTCTGGATAGGGTCTCAGATGATGAGGTGAATATGGCTCTTTTGTCCATACCATGCATAGTTGTGGCCACCCTCTAAAACTTCTGAGTTGTTCCTAAAGAATTTTTTGCCTATAAATAGGTCACTATCTTAGAGACAGGAATGGATAATTCATAGGCCCCCTTTCCACCCCTTTTAAGTAAAGCCTATTCTAAAGGGCATTGATTGACTTTATACATTAAAGGTAAAATTGTTTTATGACTCCACTAAATATTCATTAACTACATAAAATGTGCCAAAGCCTATGCTGGCATACAGACACAAAAGGTGTTAGATTTAGCCCTCCCATCCTCTTAAACATTATATATTGTGATAAGGACTGTTTTTACTTTCTATCTTAAAGTCAATTATTATGTTTTCTGAAACATGCAATTATGTTCATACTGTTTAAGAAAGCTTAATTTATAAAAATGAAAATTTACATTTTAAATTATTTTTGCATGAATATACTATGTAATAGAAAGAAGATCCCTATTAGTTTGCACACATGCTTTGAAACAGACACATTCTTGTTTTGACTCTATATATTTCATGGAGCTTAGTCTGTAACTACCCTGATTTGCTTGGTCACCACTACTGTACTCATTGTCTGCTCTACAAACAACAGTTATGTGTGGTTTCTCATTAATTTAAAAGCAAAAGAGATGGCTTGATATGTGTCTATTGTAAATGTGTTTTAAAATTTTTATTTTGTTGAGATTATAGTTACATCATTCCTCATTTCCCTTACCTCTCTCTGAATTTTCCCATGTACCTGCACTCCCTGTTTTATTAAAATTCAATAGATACTTAAATACATATATACAACACGTTCCTTGTATGTATATGGTTTTAGGGCTAAACATGTGGTGTGGGAAAACCAATTGAGGTGCTTTTTCCTCACAAAGACTATCTCTCCCGCTCAAATTTCTTTGGCTGCCTGATGTTCTTTGTCTAGGGTTAAGGCCTCAAGTGATTCCCCTTTTCTCATTAGCATATCAATTGCTGTCACATTTAAGAAGCCATGGTGACACTTCATGGGTATAGTTTCTGAAATTTCTAGGAGACACAGACTCATAGCAAAGTACTTGTTTGGTTATAATCCTCCATTTCAGAATACCACAATTGCTCAAAATGAAGATTTTTGGAGCCCAGTACTGGCTGGTGATATACAACACAGCACCTGTACTGTACATAAGATTCAGAGATTGAGCATATTTAAAATAAACACATGCTACCAAGCAGCCAGAATATTTTCACAAACCTTGTACTAAATCATATTAGTCTATTGTGAAAACATATCTTAAAGACCATTTAACAGAGTAACAACAGCAATAAAGCTCATCAATGCTCACAACTGTTAAGGAGCAAAATACAATCAAGAAAGCATTATTCTAAAGAACCAGAGTCAGAGATGTTAAGAAAATTACCCATGGTTTTCATGTAGCAGGTAACTGGAAATCTGTTCTCCTTCAGTTAGTTCCCATTTTGTCCTGGCTGATTCAGTGAATAGTAATCAAACATCTACTATGTACCTGAAGTGATGCTAAGAATAAAGCATTCAGGAAGAAGTCTGACAAGTAGGCAATATTTATGAAAAAGAATACACTATGAAAAGATTATAGGATGGGGTAAAGGCTAAAAGCTTTTGGTTGTTTATAGGATAACAGGGAAAGACACTTTATGTCTGTTCATGGTAGACTTTGCAGAAGTGCATGGGAAAGAAGTGGGAATTGTTATTTATTATTTTTTTAAAACAAGATCGAAGCTATGGCTATGATTTTAAAAAGAGAGTTTGTATATAGGAATAAATTTGAAAGATACAGTGTGCCTGGAACACAGAGACTTGAGCTCTATTTACATGGATGGATTTGGGATCATAAGAGAGAATAAAGCATGATTAGTTTCGTAGATGACAGCAAAGTATCGAGATTTCATTTGAAGAAAGATAGGGAGTTATTAATAAATTTGCATTTGTGAAGAGTTTATATGTTCAAAAATCTGATTCTTTAAAAGATTATGTCATGTGCAGCAAGCAAAGCAACCTACGGATATAAATCCTGGCAGGAGTTTGGAACATATGAGGACAAATATGAGATATTGTGGTACTAATAAAATTCTTCATTTCCAAAGTTGAGAATGTCCATTTAGATATGAGAGCTTGTGTGTTTTGGGGATGTGTCTTTGGAAGATTGTCTATTTGACAAGGTCCCTTGAGCATAGGATGTAAATCAGAGACACAGGCCAGTGAAGGGAAAATGCACTGATACATTGGGAGAGAAAGGTAAACTAGGAAACAGGAGAGTTGATACTTGTGTTAAAATCACAAAGGAGTCCCCTAGGGAAAAAAAACTGATTATGATATTTTCTTTCTTCAATCCGTTTGACAGAAGGTTTCTTTCTTATGGATAATTTCTTAAACCCCTTTGCTGTTCCCAGCTATCTCATGATTTCTTCCCTCATTCCTTCTGCAAGGCTGCTCTTACTGCTACATGAAGTAGTGACCAACAGAGACGGTCCTAAACTTCCCAGAATGCAACAGTGAGCTAGCAATGTCTTAGCAATGTTTTATTATTTATTTTATCTCTTATGAATTTATATTTTATTCATAATGTATTGATAGGTATAGTCTTCCCTGTTAATTTATGATATCCTCTTAAACTTCTTATTTCCATCTAATACTTTTGTGACTACATTAGAGAAAATGACACCCTTGCCCCATCAATCAATGGTGTCTCTGGAGGGCCTCTTCAGCAATTTCTTTATCCATGAAAGAATGCTGTACGGCTTATTGCTTTTTTTCTTTGAAAAAAATATATTTACCATTTCATCGTGAGAGATCTCAGGAAGACTTGACTTAGAGACATTTATAGGGTGATGCTTCAGATCCACAACCTCAATTCTAGCTATAATCAACCTTAGACTGATTATATAACTCAAAGATCTACTTTTCTTGAGTATTTTAAATAAAATCTTTTTTATTAAAAACAATCACTGTAGTTTATGAGGCTACAATGAATAACATAATCTGCAAGATCATTCGCTTCTATGACTTTATAATTTCTCAAGTCAGGAAACAGCTGAAGAAGTCTTCAGCATCTCTCAGACAGCTGAACTCTTACTCACTTCCTCTGACCTACTGTTCTTGAAGTCTTCTCTTTATGTGAAACTTTCCCAGGAATGTGACCTCAGTCTCTCCAAAAGCTCTTTGAATGAACCTTCATCCTATATTTCTCAGTCTTTTAAAAATTCTTGAAGAAAAAATAAACTGTTTCATTATCTTAAATTGGGAGCTCTGTGACATAAATACTTAAGGACAAAATTTATCAATTAAAGTTTACGAGTTGTGATAACATGGAGGATGCAATTCTTCAATGATTTCCTGATGTTATATGGGTTAATTCAAAGCTTGTCATCAACCTGTCTTCAGATACTTACCCATGATAAGGACTTACCTGCAAGAGGAGGAAGTAAATGGGGAGATTTGCAGGAGTAATTTGAAAGAATTATTTAAGACATCTGTCTGCTCCATGGTTATGACCCATAGCAAGAAGTAGTGATCTGTTGTGGCATAAATATCAGATAGTGACAAATAACACTGACATTTTGTCAGAATCGAAGACATGACTCAGTCCCAGCAACCTGGCAAAGATGAGTGCCAGCATTTGGTGACAAATGGCTTGAATCTGACAGCAAACTTCACTGCATGGACTTTCATCCATCACAGAGATATTTTTTAAAAGAAAACATAGAACACAAAACATTCAACTTTCACAATTAGGTGTCAGGAGATGGAAAGTGAAGAAAAGGGAAGCCAGAGGCAGAGACAAAGACAGAGGGCCTGAATTGCAAAAGAGCGGCTCTCATTTTATTTTAAGGTTCTCATTTGTCAACACTCTCACACTCTATAATTCAATAGTGTGCTTGCCTCATCTCTTCACAGAAATTGATGTAAGCTAAGTAGTGGGAGAGGAGTTTGTGAGGCAGTGAGAGAGCCCAAACTTGACCATCAAAGGTTAAGGTATACTTGACATACATATTTTGTTAAGTATACAGTATGTATATGAATTTATGTAGGTTTCATGCTTATTTCTTTTATACCTGGTATAAAACAGCCTGCTAAATAACTAAGATGTCCTGATAATAACTGAATAGAAGTCAGTTATGCAAAGTGAGATTACTTTGCATTTTTAAAATGATGTCTTTTAGTTCAAACAGTTTATAAGGCCTCTAATCCTCCGATCTCCATCTTGTTTATTTGTACATCAAATATTCATTAAACACTGGGCTGGCACAAGCATTATTTTGGATCCTGAAGCACAGCAGGGCAGAGAAGGGAAGGGTGCTCTCTCTCCAATGCAGCTCCAGAGACAGGATACAAAAAGCAAACAAGTTAGAATTAAAATCATGACAAGCTTAGTATTACTATATGGAAATAAAATAAATTACATTGAAAACCATTGATTAGGTCATGGTCATGGGTTTGTGAAATCATATGCATATTCGTGTTGTGTGTGTGTGTGTGTGTGTGTGTGTTGTGTGTGTGTGTTTCACAAATGTGCATGTTTGGAGACCAGATATCAGCTGCATGTATTCCTCAATTGTACCCCATATTATTTGGAAGAATTTTCTTCTGAACCTAGACCTTACTAGGTAAATAGTCAATAACCTCAAGGATTCTGCCTGTCTCTGTGCATGAATTCACATGAGTTCAAACTACCATAACTCATGTCCTTTCTTAAATTTTAATCTCTTTACTAACTGAGCAAATGTCCAAGGCCCTAGGAATATACAAACTGAACAAGAGTTTTCCTGTTGAGGCATATGGCCAGCCTTCCTCTTATTTCTGCTTTGGAACAAAGCTGTGAACTATGCCAAGATTGATCTGCCACTCTGCTCCAGACTGGCCTTGAGTCACTGGGATTTCAGGCTTGAACCATCAATCTCACCATGTAATATACTCAAAATATGCTACATATCAAAAATGCTGAAGTGTAGGTAATTTTATCAAGACTGTAATAATAATAATAATAATAATAATAATAATAATAGTAATTGTAAACTGGGAATCTTTGCTCTCTTCTATTCCTATTCTGAGATTCTCACCTTACACCAATCAGAATAGCTAAGATCAAAAGCTCAGGTGACAGCACATGTTGGTGAAGATGTGGAGAAAGATGAACACTCTTCCATTGTTGATGGGATTGCAAACTGGTACAACCACTCTGAAAGTCAATCTGTAGGTTCCTCAGAAAATTGAAAATAAATCTACCTTCACCCAGGTATCTAAACCACTCTTGGGGCATATACCCAAAAGATGCCCCACCATATCACAGGGACATGTGCTGCACTATGTTTATAGTGGCCTTATTAGTGATGGCCAGAAGCTAGAAACAACACACATGTACTATAGCAGAAGAATGGATACAGAAAGTATCCACACAGTATTACACAATGGAATACTATTCAGCTATTAAGGAAGACATCATGAGTTTTGCAGTCAAATGGGTGATAATAGAAAATATCATCCTGAGTGAGGTAACTCAGATCCACTTATTAGTGAATATATCCATGATATGTACTCACTAATAATTGGATATTAGCCAGAAAATTACAGCATACCTAGGATACAATCCACAGAACTCAAGAGGATTAACATTAAAAAGGGCCCAAGTGAGGATGCTTCAATCCCATTTGGAAGGGAGAAGAAAGCAATAAAGGGAGGCAGAGGGAGGGAGGAAACTGGGTGGGAGAAGGAAGGGGGAAGGGAAAGGGAACATGATCAGGTATGAGGGATGGGGAGATAGGAGAGAAGACCTGAGGGCCAGCAGAATGGACTGAAATATTCAAACTGGAGATAGGTGGATCTTTTGAAAGTACCAGAAACATGGGAGATGAGAGACTTTCAGGACTCAAGGGAGGCACCTCAGATGAAATGTCCAACAGTGGGAAGAGTGATCTCATAGAGTCCACCTCCAGTAGAAAGACAGCGCATCAAGTGGAGTAATAGACTTGTCATCTCACAGTCAAAAGTTCCTGTATAAAAGAACTACAGGGACAAACATGGAGAAGAAACTGAGGAAAAGGTACTCCAACAACCAGCCCAACTTGGTATCCATCTCAAGCGGATACTCCAAGGCCTGACATTGGTATTGATACCATAGTGTGCTTACATACAAGAGCCTAGCATGGCTGTCCTTTGAGAGACCAACAAGTAGCTGACTGAGACAGAGACAGATATTTACACCCAACCAATGGACTGAAATTGGGGAATTTCAGTGGTTTAATTAGGAAAAGGCTGGAAGAAGCTGAGAAGGAGAGTGGCCCCATAGGAAGACCAGCAGTCTCAACTAACATGGACCCCTGAGATCTCTCAGACACTGAGCCACCAACCAAGTAGCATACACAAGCTGGTCCAAGGCTCCCAACACATACAACAGAGGACTTCCTGGTCTAGCCTCAGTTGGAGAAGACATGCCTAACCCACGAGAGACTTAAGGCCCCAGGGAGTGGGGAAGTCTGGTGGGAGGACCATCCTCTTGAAGACAGGCAGGAGGAAGAATGACATGAAGAACTGTGGAAGGGCAAACTGGGAGGGGGCATCAACTGGACTGTAATAAATAAAAAGAAAAGAAGGGAAGAAGGAAGGAAGAAAAGAAGGGAAGAAGAAAAGAAAGAAGGAAGAACAGGGAGCTTTAAAAATAAATGATGCTTGATAAAGATTGCTTAGAAAAACTAATAATGGTAGAAGAGCTGAGAAAAAAAAAATCTCTTCATGAAATGTACTAGAGTTTCACAGGAAAGAGACGAAGAAAAGTGTGCTATGAGATTCCCCCACTCCTGTTATAAATGCTCACAGTCCAGTTTGTGGTCAGCCTGGGCTAACAAAGGTAAATATGGTGTATTCTCCTCCAAGGAATCTTGAAATGTACATGTAGCAAAAGCTAATGATCATGTGAATTTGTTGCTGTAGGAATCAATGTCTTCCCCTAACTTAAAGCAAAATAGTACTTTCAGTAGAACAGTGCCCCCCTGAGCAACCCAATAGACCTTAGTGTTGTGTCTCATCTTGATGTAAGTACATATAGGAGGGCTTTGCTAGTAGGAGCAGTCTGCCTAAGGAAACTAACAAGACTGCATGAATCTGACATAATTTCTATTTTCTCTCCAGCTAAATATTTGATTTACTTTGCTTTTGCAGATTGTGGTCCTAGGAATAGAAAACTTCAAACTCAAGGTCTTTGAGACATATTGTATAACCTACAGTTAGTTTAGGCAATATGGCTCACAAATGTTAAGGCAATACTGGTGCTTGATTTTACATTTTTGGGGATTGTAATAAAATTACATATTCCCACTTCTCTTTCTTCCCACCAACCTTTCTCCTGTACTCCCCTATTGCACACACATCAGCATGCATGCGCACACACACACACATGCACGCATGCCGGCAGATAAGCCTGCAGGCACATGTACCTGCACATACATGCATGCAGGCATGTGATTGTAAATGAGTGTATGTGTCCCTAAATATATAGCTTTCTCAGTCTGTACAATGTATATGTGTGTGTTTCAGAGGTGACTATTTGTTATTGAAATGATTAAAGGCATATTTTGTTCTGGTAAATCTTCAATTCCAATAAGCCTGAGCAAAGAACACACAACTATGTTATAAAATTTATAAGCTGCACGCCTACATTGGACAGATATACCACTACACTACTCTATTCTCCAGTTATGAGATCCCTCTCTACTTGCGGCTCCTCCAAGCCATTTGATTCTGTTCCATCTTCTTTCCACCTCCTCTTCCTCTGCTGTCTTCCTCTCTCTCTTCTCCTCATCATCTCTATCTTGTTCTCTCTCCCCTCTAAAACTTCCAGCCCCATCTTTCCCTTCAAATGCCCAATCATAGGCTCTAGTCTATATTTGAAATGGGGAGAAGTTAAAATGGGGAGAAGGCTCACATGAAGTCACCTGAGTACATGATCTACTCCTCCTCTGAGCAGCCACTTTTGAGGGAGTAGAATTAACATCAAAATACAAACAGTACTTATGTCTTAGGTTGGTAAGGCTCTGTGCAGTATCTTACCCATCCTTGGCTTGCCAGCCTGTTAAATTAATAACTCTGTCTGGGGGTCCATTATCAGTTTCAAGTCATGTACTTTGGCTGCCAGCCTGTTGATGTAGTTAGAGATAAGCTTTAACATGATGGGCAGGAACAAAAGTATTCCTAGGACAAGAAGGGCAAACCTGATCAAGCCATATATGCCACTCCTGAAGTTTCACCAAAATAGAAATACTGACTTCAGGTCATGGATAATTTTATCAGCATTATCTGCAGCATCAAAGCTCAACAGAGCAGCATTCTTTAAATTCATAATCTCACTATGCAAAGTTAACATACCCAGAGAGGTGTTAGGATTATGACAAATATCCTACAGATATTTTTAAACTTTTTTCTAATTATAATGACAATCATTGTGGATTTCAAAAGTAATACTACTCCGACGATATTTGTCATGACACTTGGGATGGCTCCTAACTCTTGAACCCTGAACCTCCTTCAGATAATTTGAATAGGTTATAGAGCATCATCCATTGTTTCAGATACCTATTTAAATCCTTTTGTATACTCAATACATTAGTAACATTTTTTTGCTAGATGGTTAACAAAAATAGTTGTCTTAACTCCTTGTGTCAATGCTATTGCAGAAGCAGTGGTGCTAGCAATTAATGAAATTAAAGCTGTTATACCAGCAAAAATCAAGCCCGCTACCCTCTTGCTTCAGATTAAAGCCTAACTCACTTCTTCCAGCAGTTTTAAGCTTTTTTCAGAGAATCAAGGTTTTCTAATACTCAGGGCAGTAAGACCAAAGGTGGTTGATAAACCCTGTAACAGACATGCCAGGTTTCAACACACTAACACAATTGGAAATTATACAGTCAATGAAATTTACAATAAGTACTGTAGAAGAGATAAAATCAATTTTATGTTGACAATTAAAAGAGCCTTAAAACATGCACTTACCCTTGTTTGAAATCCAGATCCTGTCTCAAGTTTTTCTGTTGGTATCGTAACATCATAGTGAGCTACAGCTAACTACCAAATATGTCTTTGGCAATGTCCAGATCCAGTCTTCCAAAAGTAGATTGTTATTTCCAATATTGGATTGATTTCTAGACCAGGACATGATTGAGTCCTAATAGCTAGTCACGTTTAAGAAGAATACAAGACATTATAACTTCTCTTTTTGGTTCTCTATCCCACAAGGTCTAAAAACTTGAGACAAAGCAGCTTGTACTATCTGGGATATAGTCAGGCAAAGGTAGATCAGGAACTTATGTCCAATACAGCTCCCCAGTCACCCTTGTCAGGACACTCAGCAAGCACACAGGTTGGCATCATTCTTTGTCTCAGCAACAGTATGTCTCACCAATCTTTTTAGAGTTCCATGGGCCTCTTCCACAATACCTTGTCCTTGAGGATTATACAAAACCCCCATTATAAATTGTTGACAAAAAGTCTCGACTGCTTGACTATAATTGCCAGACCCATTATCTGTTTTTTTCCCCCATTGGATATTGCTTTTGATAATGTATATTCCATGAAGGGTAAGGAAGGCATTCTTATCAGAACAATCTAAGACAGGCTCAGTCTTGTTAATGAAATAAAAAAAGAAGGAGAGGTGGAGAGCCTTTGGAACTGCTTGGCAAGAAGCTGACATGGGCCAAGGACAAGGAAATGGGCTTCAGGCAGGAATATGACATTGGCCAAGGACAAGGAAGTAGGCTTTAGGTAGGAATCTGACATTAGGCTAGAACAAAGAAGTAATTTCAGGCAGGAATCTAAATATTAGGCTTGAACAAAGAAGTAATTTCAGACAGGAGTCTAAATTTTAGGCTAGAACAAGGAAATGGGCTTCAGATATGAAAATGACCTTGGGCTAGGACAGGGAAGTAGGCTCAGATACTTTGGTCATCCTGATAAGCCTTTAAAAACAGTAATCATGGGAGTTTTCACGTAATTGGGTTTAATGCCTTGCTTTTTCTTTGACTCTTTGCATTTATTTTATTGCTTGTTCCTTGACTAACTGCATCTATGTATTGCTAGACCCTCAACCTAAAACTGATCTTAATACATGCATATAATCAAAATGGTATAAAAGCATAAAGGAAGAAGGGGTATGGGATAGGGAGTTCTAGGGAGGGGAAATGGGGAAAGGGGATGACATCTGTATTATAAATAAATAAAATATCCAATAAAAAATAAAAAATAAAACCAATAGCAAAAAAAAAAAAAAAATTCAACAAGTTCAATTCTTTTGAAGACCCAGGATAAATCACATCACTTTCTTTCTCAATTTATACTGTCAAAGGTCTTAAAAGCATCATTGCTACATCAGAGAGTTTACCCATCTCTTCTAATCTACATTACAAAGTGAACCTGGTGGTAAAATCTTAGATGACTGGGTACTAAAGATCATGAGAGAAGATTAAACCTAGACTGGGCAAAGGCATAGAACTTCAATGAACTTTAGTTCAACTATTGGTGTAATTGAACCAAACAAAGGAAGTGACAGAGAGAGCTGTATATTGCAGTGGTTCATCATTGAAGAAGATAGGCACTTCTTGTTCCTATCAGCACATAAATTGTTCTCTAGTGGTACAGACATAGTCATATAACAGTAGAAATATCAGCAACAATAGAATATTGTGTTATAAGTAATATTCAAGTACTAGAGAGATGGCTTAGTGGCTAAGAGTGCATTTTTATTTCTGTCAAAAAATGTCATGACCAAGGGCAATTTGTATAAGAAGTTTGTTTAGCTTTAGAGTTCTGAAAAAGAAGAGTTTAATGATATAGCAACAAGAGGCAGGTTCAGAGGCAGGGGCAGAAAGCTGTGATTGTCATGTTATCACAAAGCCTTTAGTGAACTAGATATGGGCTGAGACTAAAATGCTCAAAGTCAACCTCAGTGATATACTTCGTCTAACAAGGCACACCTTCTAAATTTTTCCAAACAGCACCACCAAGTAGGGAGTAAGTGTTTTACATATATGGGGCTATTGAGAAAATTCCTATTTAATATACTAAACAGTGCAAGCATGAGATCCCAAATTAAATTTCCTTGGACCCATACACGATTCTGGGTGTGACTACATTTGCCTATATAACCAGCACTGTCAAAAGCAGAGATAGGAAGATCATTGGGTTTTCATCCTAACTCTAGTATCAGTGTGAGATTCTGTCTTAAAAAAATAAGGTAGAGAGACAATGAAAAAGAAATCTGGCATCACCCTCTGACTGTGCATACACATCTGGATATACTATGCATATATCCATCTGGATATACCATGCACACATACCCCCCCCACACACACACACACACGCAGAAGGGAGGGAGAGAGAAAGAGAGAGAGAGAGAGAGAGAGAGAGAGAGAGAGAGAGAGAGAGAGAGAGAGTAATGTTCAAGCTCCTCTATAAACTGCCATAAATATACAAAAAATATACCCATAACATTGGAACATACTAACTGCAGCTGAACACTTATAATAATGGAAATCTATAATACCAAGGAATACTATTAACTACTATTCCCTAGCTGCTAATATTGTCTCTCATTCTATGATAAAGCACCACAACATATGATGGTTATAAACAGTGACATTTCTGCACAATCTTCTAAGATAACAGTGAGGACTGAGTGTAGCCAGAAAGACCTTCTCCTTCAGGACTGAACCAGGGAGGGTCAATAGGCTGCTCACGTCTGAAGGATAAGAAAGGGCATGAATAATCCCAGGTGATCCCAACCTCTCATCTATAAAGTGGATCTGGAATTAAAGATCCTCAGTAACAAACAGAGCTACTGCTGTGTCTGCTCATCATAGTTATTTATAAATTCACGATGGAACCATTCAAAAGACCAAATATGGTGACCTCAGTGTAACAGGCAGACACTGCCTCCTAAAGATTTTGTAGCACTGCCAACTAGATAACAACTACAAAATATACAATTGGGAGAGATGTTTTGGAGTCAAACTATAATGGATCCTAACATACAAGGTGACTGTAATTTTTCAACTGTGACAAAACATTATCTTCCCTTTACCACTCAGCCCATTGTATTTTGTTATGTCACTCTTATTCATTGGTTTTATTGCTGACAAATGATTCATGAAAACCAACTTATGGGTGAAGGGTATATTTTGGCTCAGGGTTCAAGGGTACTATCCATCACGGTGAGGAAGGCAGAACATCAGGAGCTTGAGATAGCTGGAAGCACTGGATCACCAATCAAGAACCAGAGAGATGGATGCTGGTGCTCACTTGTAGTTATTCGTTTTATTCAGTCTGAGACTCTAGCCCAGGCAGTGGTGTTTCTCATATTTAGTGCGAGTTCTTTTTCTGGAAAGACCTACATACACAAACACAGAGGTGCATTTCAGCAGTAGATCCAAGTAGAGCCAAGTTGATAATGAAGAAATCTGTTGCCACAACTCTCACAAAATAACACCCATGACGGCAACTGGACTGAGCACTGGCAACACTGAATTGAATGCAGAAGGCAGGGAAGCCTTCTACTAGGCAAAATAAGAGCAGAAACATGAGGTTCTGTGGGTGCTTAGTTAGTGAGAGCCATCTATGATTATGCTGTAGTATAGAGCACTGATAAGTTGTAACTGAGGTTTGGCAAGCTCAGACCCCTATGACAAAATCATAAGCCATCCAGCCTTAGATACCTTCCCAAGGTAGATGAATTCAACCTCACAAATGTGCCTTATATTCCTTCTCACCCAGTAAACTTTTTTAAAGTATGGTTTATGAATTTTTGGAAAGATCAACATTTTGACTAATCCTAGTATAAACATAATAATCCCTCTGGAAATTTTGATCAAAGTAAATCTTGTATTTAGAAAACTTATTTAGCTATTGTTCTTTACTAACTCTTTTTCCCTTTCTTATGCATCTGTCCTTTCTGCCATGCCTTCAAGCATTCCTTAAATCCTATTATGGAGTAAGTAAAATGACCAACTTCGTTTAGAATCAGGCTTCCCAGTCCAGGACGTTCACATCCTTCTCACAGTTCAGGAGAAGGTCTGTCTTTATATTATATATTCCAAGTATTCCTGCTCATTATAGTATAAAGCAGATTGGGAAAAAATGAAAAATAAAATTAATAAAAGGAAAAAAGAATTAGATAAGAGGAAACAATAAGCACGAAACAAAGCATATGAAAAAAAATATTAAGGAGTGAAGATTTTCTTTTTCGAAAAACATCTGGCTGATTCGTTATAATAGTATCAACATATCACTCTTGCCCTAAATAGAACTGTATCTAATACCAAACTGTAGGTGAATTTCTGATACATACCCACACAAACAGATGTGTGCACCCTACATGCACAAACACAAGCAGAAGTAGCTTCCCTTCTGTGTATGCACCAACACAAAATAAGCATCAGGACCAGATGCCACAATTCCCTAGCCCTTTTGGAGCCACACAGTTTCTCTGAATGTCCTTATTTACAGAGAGAAAGACATTGCAAGTAAGGAGCCTCTGTCCTTAAGATCTACGATTCTCTAAATGAGACATCATATGCCATGCCCTGTAGCTCTATATACACATCAAATAACTTCACAATATATTTTAAATAATAAAATTTCTGTGACAGAATAATATCATAAAAAATAATTGGAAAAGACCAAAACACATATTAGATCCAGGCTTGCAGGGGGGTGACTGCTACACATGGAGTCTTTGTCATCTTTGAACCTCTGTGAGTCATTTTCTAAATGGAGTCGACATGAAGACTGTAAGATACAACATGCTAATTAGAATGTTCTCTGCTTTGGAAATTCTCTTTTGTTCTATATTTCCCTCATGGAAAACTTATGAAAAGCTGCTGGAAATCTAGTTATAATTTTGAATGGCATATAACTTTATGACCTGGAATGGTGGGCTAATTGAGAGTTATAGTGCTTCAGACACTATGTGGCAATTAGGCCTTCTGATGCTTATCTCGTCCTGACATCTGATATTTTAAGGAAATCCAAGGATCCCACAAGTTCTTTTCTGATACTCATTTTCCTGGTGAGCTTTTAAAGTTAAAGAAATGTCCTTTAGTGGACACATGACTCATACACTATGGACTCAGGGATCATTCTGAAGCCAGCCTGAACACTATTACATCTACAATTTGATAACGCTTTGAGGATAAAAAATCTTCTTGGGTAATTCTGCTATAGATCTGAACTGTGTCTTCATATATTACTAACTCTTTTGACCTTGAGAAATTTTTAAGTATCAGTAGTCTTTTTGTTCATGTCTATGTAATGAAGATTTAGACACCAACCACAGAGACTAGAGAACAGAAGGAAGAATGGGGTAACACATTGATTAGATCACCTCATAAATGGGCATTACTTCACAGCCAAATTCAATTTATAATTTATGTTCCCACGGGAACATATCAGTAATTAAATTCGCCCAGTTCCTCAAGATTATTAATAAATGCCCCAGCTAACGATGTATTTATTCACATTAAGTAGGATAATAGGGCTGTTTTGTTTGTTAAATGGAACCAGGGTAAGGAATACTCAGAACATCACACTCTATGCTCTTACCATTCCAGCAGTATCACTGGAAATTATGTAAATAGCAATGTGGGACATAAGCAGGTGGCTGGGTGGAAGAAAAGAAGGGTTTCCCTCATTACTATCTTGGCCTCAAATCTTCATCATTAGGTCATTAAGTGTTGTTGCATGGGAGAAGTTTGTTTGTTTGTTTGTTTGTTTGTTTGTTTTATGGGTGTGCTTGCCATCTCTGCTGTTATAAATTTGATACTAACTCTTTTCTACCTTCCTCAAGATGGCAGATGGGTGGACTAGAAACACAGGAGTAAGCTCATTTGTTCTATGCCGTGCCTTGTTCTAGAACAAAACCTGTTCTACCACATAGTATATGCTTCTTCTTATGACCTATTCCACATGAATTTGTATCTTCTATTTCGTCCTGTATTTGGGCATATGAGTTGACCCTTTTACAGAGACAATCTTTATTTGTTAAAGGAGTGTCTGAATAAATATGAATGAACAAGTAGTGCTTGAAGAAAATGAAATAGTCTCCACAAGCAGTTCAAACTCTATCATTTTGCATTTTTGTTTTGCCTTCATTGAATAAAGAATATTTTTTAAAAAATATAGAGCATATGTACTTATGAATATATATTTACATATTAAAATATACTGCAGAAGTATACTTTTTTTGTAGATTATTTCCCAGTGCTGGAAATATTTCTCAAATCACTTTAGACAACTGTCTTTCAATTCAGTGGTTAAGAGAACTTGATGCTGCTCTTTTAGAGGAAAGATTTTGATTCCAATATACAGATTAGCTAGCATGTAACTGCCTATGGTTCTAGGTCCTAGGGATCTGACACCTTCACCTAATCTCCATGGGTACTACACATACATGCACACAGACACACACACACATGTGTGCACATGCATGCACGCACAAGCACACACACATGCATATGTACACACATACACACAAAAATAGTATGAATCTTTAAAAAGACAATGCTCCATTGAGGACTGTACACATGAATCGATTATGAACAAATCCATATTCTTTTGGGGGCGAGGTAAAAAATCTATGCTTACATTTCCCTGATGTCTGAAAAGTTAAGTATTACTGTAGATTTTGCTTGTGAGAAAACCAAAAGTCAAAGAAGATAACTCACACCAGGCACAGACTGCAAATGCCTACATCACTCCTTCCCTTGTGCCCTTCTCCCTGCATTGCCAGGCACGGTGAAACATTCCATATGTACACCTTGCATATATACATTTTTATAAATTCTCACTTTTGTAATGAAAAGTTACTAGCTGTACTCCCTGCCCAGTGAGCTTGGTAGGAAAGACTTGTAATTGGAGAACAGGAGACACTGATTTCCTGCTGTGGGATGGAAAATAATTGCATTTTCCTCATGCTCTGCCCTCCTTTCATCATCTTGGAAAATGCTTATCTTTTGTAGCAACTGAGTTAAATTCAATCTTCCATGGAAGACATCCTGGGAAGAAGTTCATGACACTAAAAAGGAAAGTAAGTCAGACAGAAAGGCAAACATCCTGCCAGAAAATAAAGGAATTGATATTTTAGTCTAAGAGTGTCTTTCAACACTCTCAAAAAGAAACCCCACCATCTCACACCATCTCCTTAACTCTTCTGTGGTCACCTTTCTTCTCTTTGAATGAGCCTCCTCATCCATTTGTACTTCTCTTTTACATCATGTCTTCCACTATATCTCCTCACCTGTCCCTGAACTCTTTATCATCCTTACTTTACGTTTTATGCTCTGGGCTTGTGTTATCTGTGGATCTGTAAAAAAGAAATCTGAAATACATAGATCTGCTTGAATCTTGATTCTTAACAGCAATCATGGTCCTCAGCACACAATTGGTACCATGGTAATGCCTGTAAAAGAGAGACAGGAGAGAGAGAAGAAGAAGTGAGAATAAAACAGAAAATAAATAGCAAATAAGTTAAAAGACCACAAGATAAAAGTAAACACATGTTCTGGATAGTATGTATGTCTTCATTTGAGTAAACTTAATCTCCCTGAAAAAGTGATACTTCACTTCCTTCTGAGCTATGTGTTTTTTATTAGCATTTTACTTCAAAGAGGGTGAATCTAATGGTTGTCTTCTGATTTTCCTCTTTGTTAAGCCAAATCCCATACCTCCATAACTCTAACGTTTTTCACTACTAACCCATGTGATATTCTCTGAGTTCTTATTTCTCTATAACACTTGGACAAATGAGGAGAGCCCCAAAAGGACAGTAATTAGTCAGTATTAAATTCCTTGACTGAGTCTGTTCAATAATTAGTAGTAACTACATACCAAGTCATGTTTGCCTTGTTAGGAAATATTCTCTTCACCCAAAGTGTCAGGTAAGTGTAGCTCAAATGAGATAACATGTAACATATCTTTTACAGCTCCTGAAAAAAGAAATGTGTATCTGTCTTCCAAAGCTATAAAATGTGAAAATGTGTGTGTGTGGTGTGTGTCTGTGTCTGTGTCTGTGTGTGTGTGTGTGTGTGTGTGTGTGTGAGCGTGTGCATGCGGAAGCACACACACAAGTTTATTGATTTTTTTCTAACTTCAATTGCAAAACAAAAGTGCATGGTACTTCCTTAACATATAATATGATGTCCAAACATGGTCTGCAATGGGAAGTGCACTGTATTAAAGTAAATTTTGAGTTGAAAAATTGAAAACACAAAATTTAGCTTCAATTCTGGTGGCATCATGTTAAATGATTTGAAGAAAATCATGAGTTACTATTGCCACATTCCTCATGTCTTATTATAGCAGTTGATGTAAAAATAATTTGTGTTACTGCCTCTAACTCAAAATACTGTGCTTTAATTTTGTTTATTGAAAAGTTAATCTATGGAATAAGACCATATAAAATCCCAATGAAATATTAATAATAGTAGGGGAATGTCTGTGGAGATGAAGAAAATTGAGTCACATTTGATTATCTATCTGGTGATTAGCACAAGCAATATGCCTTCAGTTTAGGTTTCTCTACCTTCTACCATAACACATTGAAATGATGCTCTTTACCTTACAATATACCTTTCCAATGGAAAGTCATGGGCAAAAAAAATGGAAGAGAGACTGAAGGAAAGGCCATTCGAAGATCTCTTCACTTAGGTATTCATTCCATCTGCAGACAACAAACCCTGAGGCTATTGCTGATGCCAAGAAGTGCTTGTTGACAGGAGCCTGATATGGCTGTTCACTGAGATGTTCTACTAGCACCTGGCCAATACAGATACTCACAGTCAACCATCAGACGAAGCCTGGAGAACCCAATGGAAGAGTTAGGGGAAAGACTGAAAGAGCTGAAGTATAACCCCACATGAAGAACAGTATCAACTAACTTAACCACTCAGAGCTCTGAGGAACTAAACCACCAATCTAAGAGTACACATGGAGGGAGCCATGGCTCCAGATACATACATAGCAGAGGATGACCTTATCTGACATCATTGGAAGAGGAAGCCCTTGGTCTTGTGGAGGCTTAATGTCCCATTGTAGAGAGATGCTAGAGCAATGAGGCAGGAGTGGGTGGGCTGGTGTAGGAGCACCTTCATAGAGGTAAAGGGGAGAGAGGAGAGGTAGAATGAGATCGAGGAGTTATGAAGGGGTAACTGAGAAGGGAGACATCATTTGGGGACTGAAAAGATAGCTCAGCAATCACAAGGTCCTGTTTATGCAGAAAAACCAGGTTCAATTCCCAGAACCCAGATGGAAACACACAACCATCTGTAGATTAAATTCAAGAGCATTTGAAGCCCTTTTATGGCTTCTGTAGATACCAGGAACCATACATATAGTGTACAAATATATTATGCAGGCTAAGCAGCCATGTGCATTAATACAATAGCAACAAGAGTAGTCCTGAAAAGATAAGAAAGAAAGAAAGAAAGAGAGAGAGAGAGAGAGAGAGAGAGAGAGAGAGAGAGAGAGAGAAAGAAAGAAAGAAAGAAGGAAAGAAAGAAAGAAAGAAATTGGCATAGACTCAATCACCATAACAGGAAGGATTCCCACACCATTCCACATAACCATTCTGTAGCTATCTAATAACTTGGCAGAACACACACTGTCATCAGAGGCAGGTCATATCCAGTAATTCCATTAGCATAAAGCATATGAGACAGGCACCTTGAAACTTAATTTAGTATTAGATACACAATTTTTCTTGGAATTGAAGATAACTATTTTCTTCTCTAGTACAGTGAAATACTCCTGGGATGCACTGGAGGAAAATCTGTGTTTTGAATGAGTGCCTCACTAATTTCATCCAAAATATGTCTAGTGGGATGCTACTATACAGTGTTTCCTGGATCCTCATATACGGAGAAATTCAAGATCAAGCATAGTATTCCCTTTGAAATATAAGAGTGCTCACTTCATTTTTCCTTCTACCGCATTTTAATTTAAATATCATGGGCTGAATTTCACATAAAACTTATATTCTAAGTTAGTTTTGAGAAGTGAATCATTTTCTAATTTATGTTCTCAAAAATAATAACTTGAAAGAATTAATACAAGTTGTAAAAGCAAGACATGGATTATTAACTGATGCTACTGGTTTTATATAATACAACAGACTGTGTCTCAATTTGAGAGAAAATTTTCATTCTCCTGGTAGGGGTAGTGATCCTGCAGAGCAGTGCTTATCAACTTCCCTAATGCTGTGACCCTTTAGAACAGTTCCTCATTTGGTGGTGACCCCAACCATAAAATTATTTTGTTGCTATTTCATAACTCTAATTGACTACTGTTATGAATTGTAAATTATTTGATATGCAGGCTATCATCGTTGCAGAATGATCATAACTATACTAAAATTATATCTTTTTATTAATTTTGTCATTTAAAATACATGTAATAATACCCATATTTTAAAAATGGGTACCATATCAACAAATAATATCAACTAACCTAAACCAGAAAATAGGCATTGTGGGAATGATAAGTCTATGGATGCTGAGGCTTATCAAACTTGTTGCCAAAGTCATCAACTCTGTTGGAAATCAAAAGGACCTAGTGGCCTTTTTTGTCAGTTAACTCTTAATACTGCTCTACTTTAGGATTTGAAAAACAACGATGATATTTCAGATATGGCAAATTCACAGTAAAGAGACACCTGGACAAACTTTATTCTTCCTCCTCGCAAAATTGCATAAAGAATGGGTCATCCATTAGATGTGGGTACTAATTAATATGCAAATTTTAGAGCCAGATCACAAGCAGTTAATTCTTACCTTACCTCTGAGTGACCTTGGCAGACCTCTTAAACAATAAGATCCGAGAGTCAACCAATGAAAGGGTGGTTACAACATCTCTAACTGGAAGAATCTTACAAAGAGTAAGTTAACTATGGCATGGAATGGGATTACTGATTTAACACATGCTATTTCGGTGCCAAAAGATCATCAAATAATGATGCTTAGTTCTTCAGAAAATCTTAACTTCTAAAGTTTATAATGGAAAGCATGACAACCTGATGTCCCTCTTTTACCTACAATTGCTCATATGAGAAAAGCAATTATAATATTAGCAAGGTTGATATCAAACAATATCAACAAATAATATCAACAAAGGTAAGACAAAAAGGGTAAGCAGGTAGGAATCATAAATCAGACAGATCAAAGTAGAAATTCACACTCTGTATTATAATAACTATTTACTTTGAGTCCCTATCTCATTCAACAGGGGTAAGCTGACTCATGATTGGATATGGTGACTTAATAAGTCTTCCCAGATAAAGCAATTGCCAACTTATTTGACAAATATAAGTTATTATTTTCAACCTTATTGATATGAAATTTCAATTTTTTTCTACATAATTAAGCAATACTGTGGACTATAAACCATCTACAAAAAGTATTCAAATAGCGAGTGAGAAGCCATAAGACTGCTATGAAACATTCTGCAAACATGTATACTACAAACTTCCTTACACCTCTATTTCATCCTTTAAATGTAAATGATTTAATAGCTAATGGATTCATTAAATATTGCATCTTTCCCAAATCTGTAAGAAGACTTGGTTCCCCAAGCTGTGTTCTAAGTTTGGTGGTTTGTTTAATATACATCTGAAACACTTTCTTCTTCACAGGAGGTGTACAGGACTTTAGGGTCATAGTAATGGGAAATTCTATAAGCAGTAGAAGGCTGTATCTTCATTAATGGAAAAATCAATGTGCCTTGTGAAGTTATATCCAATGAGAGAATAAGACATAATCTACCAAAAGTTCACTAGGCTCTTATTTCCTGCAACTCCACATTTAATTTGGCTCTGAAGTTACTGTTAAATTAAAAAGATTTGCATATTTTATGCTCTCCAGTGATTTTATTGCTCACTAGAGATTTGCTATATTAAAACGCACCCAAATTACTCCTATCAATTAACAATATTATACTTAAAGTCTAGATAAATTATTGAGTGTTATTTGGAGCTACTATGGGGAAAGTTACTATAGAATAAGAGAGGATGTCAATGATTTTTCTAATTTGAAGAAGAAAAAAACATTTAATACATGTCCTGGTTAGCTTTACCTGTCAACATGATATAGCTTAGAGTTGTGATAAAGACTCAGCTAAAGAAATGACTATATAATATTGACCTATGAACATGTCGCTAGTGTATTGTCTTATTTGTTAATTGATAGAGGAAGATGCAGCCTACTATGGGCAGTATCATACACAAGCAGTTGGTCTGTCCTAAATAACAAAGCTACATAGGAAGTCATGGCTCAGTGGTTGAGAGTAGCTCCTGCTCTTGCAGAAGACCAGAGTTTCCTGGAGCAAACAAAATGAACAGCTCTCAATCACATGCCCCTTCAACTCCAGGAGATCCAATGCCCTTTTTAGACAACTGCTATATCCTTATGCACTTGTATATGTGCACATACAAAATATATACACAGATAACTAAAAAACAAAAACTTAAAACCAAAAATGTTAAAAAGAAAGCTAGCTCGGTGGAACCTGGCAGCTAACCAGAAATCAATATTCTCCCAAGGTTTTTTTTTTGTGTTTCCTTGTCTCTACATGAGTTTCTCTGTGAGGGATAATCTAAGCCTTCCCATGCTAGGCTTTTGTCGAAAGTTTTGTCCGAACTTTCCTTAATTATGGACTATAACCTCAAATCTGAAACAACCCTTTATTTCTCTGAGATGTGCATTTGTAAGAATGTTTTTATCACAGCAACAGAGATGAAGCTATAAGAAACTACAGTGATGATGACTGACAGTGATGAGTGTTGAAAAGGAGCTGTCTTTGGATATTGTAGAGATAGAAAAACCATTGCTTGGTGGGTTCTTACAATTTTTAGTTTCTACAGGACAAAAATCAACCTTGAGTTATATGGTAATGTGCACAGTTCTGTAGAGTGCTGAAAAGGAGTGTAACCTCAGAGGAAGAGTGTCTTTCACACGTGGGGAGAGTGTAAATTTGTTGAGAGGCATTTGTGCACAATCCAAATGGTAAAGTTGGATATACATTATTCATCCAAGAAGAATTAATGGATGGTCAATGACAGGCTTTAGAGCATGTGCCACAGCAATGGAATATGAAAATTAGGGACATTGAAAAATGAGGACCATCTTGTTTTGCTTGTAGAGTTTACAAGTTACCAAAGAGAATGGCAGGCTGTCAAATATCTGTGCAATATAATTAGGAACTTAACATCATCTGTACTTTAGGCAACATCATGTGGGCCTCCAACCCTTTGCCCAGTTCTTAATGCATGAATACTTGGCTACAGAGCCACTAGAAACAGACATTTCCTTCCTGTTCTGTAATTAATGCTAATCCTCTGACTTAAGTCTTATATTTTTTCTTCCTCAAAATCTGCCACAAATGGATTTAGCCACAGACTTCTATGGGTCTATATACTTATAGGTATGCCTATTTAATTAATCTGGAAATAATTGCTATTCATTTATTATCATGTCTTCTCCAAATCTTTAAGGAGACTTGATTTTCCAAACCTTGACTCACACTTAACCATTAATGTGCTTCTGAAATGCTCCATCTTCACGGTATATGCAGTGTTGTAGGATCACAGTAATAAGAAATGTGGGTTCATATAGAGAAGGTAAATTCTAAGAGCACTAGAAAGCAGTACTATTGGCTCTGGAGTTGCTGATAGAAAATTGTAGCAGCCAATAAAGACCTTACCAAAACATAAAGGATGCACCAAGTGCATCTTTTACAATATAACTCCTAGAAGGAAAAGGGATATAAAGTCAATGGCTATAATGACTTAGAGAAAGATAGTAAAAATGAGTTTTGACTTATGAAGGTTTAGAGAATCTCTATTTAAGAAAGAATATAAATAAAAATTAAAAGCAAAAGTCATTACTTAATTATCATTAGAAAACAAATCCAGGTTTCAAATTAAGAAGCTGACAAATACTCAAACACAGATAATGTTATCAACATCAAACACTTGACAAGATTATAAATTAAAATTTTCCTATATCTTTCTTTATATAAGCTCATATTTGCATTTAGCAATGACATTTTAATATATTTTCATGTACATATAAATGTGTATTCTGTATGAAAGGGGATGCATATGTGGCAAAGCACACATGCAGAAATCAGAAGACAAAATTCAGGATCAGTTTTCTTCTTCCAATGTACATGCCAGGGATTGAATTCAGGCTGTCAGCTTTACATGGCAATTAACTGATCTGCTTAGTTATTATGTAGGTAAATAAGAACTATGCTTCCATCAGTTCTCTGCTGCTAGGTTTTATATAACTTGTTTAGTGTTCAAAAAATATCCTGAAATCATACAATTCCAAATATCTAGTATTTAACACTTGACTCCCAGTGAAGTAATATATGTTTGCCAATGTATTAGAGTTATCCAAATTGCAGAACCATAATATTAATGCATTGCTGGATAGATGGATACTGATATGGAAGATAAATGGATGGAGAGAGAGAAAGAGAGAGAGAAGAGAAAGAAAGAAGAGAGAGAGAGAGAGAGAGAGAGAGAGAGAGAGAGAGAGAGAGAGAATCCATGGATACATGGATGCATGGATGAGTGGATGCGTGTATGCATGGATTGACAGACAGATGGACAAAGAGACAGAGAGATAGGCTAGCAGACAGACAGACAAACAAACAAACAGATGAAAATAGATTATGGGAATTGGCTCACATAATCATTGAAACTGCAAAATTGTAAATAAAAACCCAGAAAGGCTACTGATATAGTTTCAGTTAACCCAACAGCATGACCCAAGGAGGATTTGTGGTATAACTTCCAATTTTGGACTGAGATCTGACAACAAATAGGGTCATGTGAAAGATAGAAATTCAAATCCCAGAATCTCTAGTTTTGAAAAATTATGGTTCTGATATTCAAGATCACAGAAGATGTATATTGACAGATAGGTGGGTGGAAAGAAGGAGGCAGAGAGGGAGAATAAAAAAATGAAGGGACATACACACATACACACAGAAGCACACACGCGTGTACACTCACACAGTAGGGAAAGAAGGGTGGAGAACAAGAGAATAGATTTACTATTTCTCTTTCTGTCCGTGGAAACTCAATGAATTCTCATGTCCTTGGATGATGCCCCGTACCTTGGAAATACTAATAATCTACTTAGTCTATTCATCCAAAAGCATTTCTCTAGAAAGTATCCTCATTAATATGCTCAGGAGAAATGTGTAACCAGCCATCTGGGGAAACCAACAGTTGGCCAAGCTCAGGTAAAATTAACCACCCCATCCAGTTTGTAAGAATGAATAACATTGCATAAAAACTGCCAAAGCCATGGGCACTATAATTTTAGTATAGTAAAACAATGGCCAATCACAATTCTGGAATCAGGAGCAAGACATATATGGCCATGGATTTTACTTACAGATTCCTTTTAGATCTTCACTAGTTTGAAAACTACTTTCTCTATTTCAGAACCCAGTGTCCTGTGGTCTGTGTGTCTTAAAAACATCTGGAATTTTAAAAGCACACTGCATGGCCAAGTATATCAGCAGTAGGATATTGTCACACTACTGTAGATTCTCAGTTGATGTTATTTTTATTTTAATTTTTAAAATGCCCTCTCAACACACTGTGATGCAAGTAGCATTTATAGATCTACTTTAGGTGAGGGAAAAAAAAATCAAGATGTAGAGTCCTTAAATAATTTAAAATATCATTCATGGCAAACCAGAACTTGTGTCCGTAAATATGTTAAGTCTGCTTATTATTTATTTATTTTAACTAAAACCTATTAAATACTATGATATTAAATTCTGTAACGCTCTCAATATCATTGATTTTTTCATTAAAGCTATATCATAGCTTTGAGATTTCAATGGACTCACTAACAGTAATTAAGAAGATACTATAAATTTTGGGGTATAGGCTCTTGAGAGAAGCTTGCAGGGGAAAAGGAAGGGCTAAAATGATGTAGATGCTATGTTCATGTACAATGCAGCTGGCTGTATCTCTCCTAGGAATAACGCAGGCTACATCCATAAAATCTCACCATCTTGGCTACTTAAACATGAGCTGGACAAAGACAACACTGAAAGACCTATCAAAGTGGAAGGGTAGAAGACCACAAGGCTTGACCCTAGACAAATATCACAAGACCTCAACCATAAATAAAGATCTACAGGCCACAAATGGGTGTTTGGAGCAGAAAAAAATTAGTTCTCGCCATGGAAAAGCACACCAAGGCATTTTCTAATACTAAACTTTCATCCCTGGAAACATACATATAAATAATATATAGATTGAGCTTTTTTTCCTCATAAAGGACAAGATTTAATTGGGGCTGGCTTATAGGTTCACAAGTTCAGTAGATTATCATCAAGGCGGGAACATGACAGCATCCAGGCAAGCATGGTGGAGTTGGAGCTGAGAGTTAAACATGTTCATCTGAAGACTGCTAGTAGAAGACTGACTTACAGGCAGCTAGGATGAAGGTCTTAAAGCTCACACCCACAGTGACACATCTCCAACAAGGCCACACCTCCAAATAGTGCCATTCCCTGAGCCAAGCATATTCAAACAATGACATTTTTATATAGTCAGTTTGAAATTGTTTTACCAACCTAATAGGACTATCAAATAGGCAGTTGTAAAGTCCAGGAGACATATCCAGGTTAAAGAACAGAAAATGGAGAGTTATCAGTACACATAGGGACAGTACTTAAAGTAATGATATGGGATAAATTAAAGTAACCTAAAGCTTATATTTAGAGAAATATGATTATATACATATTATATGAAATCACAATTAATGAAAAAAAAGAGGCCGTGAATGTGAAAGAGTAAGGAAGGGTATATGGGAGTGTTTGGAAGGGAGTATAAAGAAGGGAGGACTGTTGTAAATATAGTAATAATCTCAAAATTTTAAGTTGAAATTATATTGAAACTTATTATAATATATATACTTATCTTAACCTAAAATTTTCACAGTTCACCATCTTAAAGCAAGTATATGTTGATGATTATGTTCAAGATCAGATGCAATATGTGCTCTAAAGATACAGGGCATGGACCATACAAATAGGTGGAGTAAACTCTTTTGCAGGGAAATCATTTATTGCTGATACAGGACCTGGTGATATTTGCTTACAAAAAGATTATTTTTTTAAATTATTGTACTTAAGTAACTTGTTGGAAATTCTTTTTCTTAGTAACAGCTGGAACCCTTCTTCAAATAAGTAATATGTTGTAAGATTATTTTTTCTTAAATCCCTGACATAATTATATTTGTCTCCTCTCATTCATGTTGGATGGCTTTATTTTTATAATCATCAGAAACAGAAAGTTTAGCCAGACGTGCTGATATGTGTCTGTGGTTACATTATTTGGAAGGCTAAGGCATAATTATTACCATGAGTTCCAAGCTATCCTGGGCTATATAACATCCTGCCAAAAAAAGTAAGTAGGAAAAGCATTCTATTAGAACAACTTGATAGTCTACATATCTACAGAAAAACTCTGGCTCTGAAGTAAATGGCCTGCCCCAGGGCACCCAAATCCTGGTCTTTTGACTTTGAGTTATTAACACAACAAATTGTATGTGTAGCATATAATAAGTTTCCTCAATAAACTTTTCACTGAAGAGATTGCTGGCTCATGGTAAGCAGATACAATATAGGGATCTGACTTTGGGTTTAGATTTTCTTTTATGTTAATTATGGTATAAACTTTAAAAGATATGGGGTTCAGAGGAGAAACTTGAATTGTCATCTTGCTTTTTTCAGTTTCTAAAGCAGAGATGACAATACACATCCTGTAGGACTAGAAGAAAATACTTAACATTTTAGACTAGAAACCAAATACTCATTAAGTATTTTAAAAGCAGCTATTGGCCAGGCAGTAGTGGAGCACGCCTTTAATCCCAGCACTTGGGAGACAGAGGCAGGTGGATTTCTGAGTTTGAGGCCAGCCTGGTCTACAGAATGAGTTCCAGGACAGCCAGGGCTACACAGAAAAACCTGTCTCGAAAAACCAAAAAAAAAAAAAAAAAAAAAAAAAAGCAGCTATTATTTTCTTTTATCAAATTTGAGAATCAGTCTTAAAGAGGTTCCCCAATAATATTCCAGCTTTACAATCTACTCACTAAGGTACTCATTTATAAGAGGGGCCGTCCTCGTGATCTCTAACTGGAACATCCTTCAATAAGTATGCAAGATTGGTCTCACTGGTTTTCATACGAAAGGCTTTCAGGTATTTCATCTTCAGGTTCTCTGCTAGGTCTGGAGAGTAATAAAATGCATGCAGCACAGCAAAGCAAGAAGTTTGCTGTGCCTTTTATATTCTGAAACTTAGAGTATAACAAAAATTATAGAACGAGGGACTATGATGGTAAGTTGAAGAGCATTCCTGTAAAATACAACTTAAGTTTTCCAGAAGCATCAAATCAATAAAATATTTAAGGTGAAACTTAGTCAAATGTATTCAATATATTGCATCAAATATCATCAAAATATAATCAAAAGTATCTCATTTTAAATCTCTAAAATTGGTGTAAAGAATTAAATTTACCCAAATTAGTATATGTGCCATGCTCATGACATGGAAGAACCAATACTTCCAAGATTTTACTAGAATCAATTTTTTTTTTGTCAAGAAAAAAACAGTAGTAGCAGCTTAATAAATGTACATGGAATTAAAAAATAAAACAAACCCTAGAATTGCCAAAGCTCTTGATAAAGTAGTAAGAAATCAATGGATATTTAATCTACCTGAGGACAGGACTTAGTGTAAAAAAAAATGATAATACCAACATTCTGATTCACGAACAGATATGTCAGTATAATAATAATGAAAAAAACAGCATTTAAAATGGAAGGAGTTATTGATAACTTTGACTGATTTTTAACCTAAGACACAAAGACATTCAATAAGGAAGGGAAGTTTTGCCAGCAATGTTACTAAAAGAAATCAATAAGCATGTTGAAGAAAAATAATCCGTTTTCAACACTCAGTACATAAATTAATGTCCGATGTTAACACAGAAAACAATGTCAGTGCTAAAACTGTACTGCATTGTTTCCTATAAACAGAACGCCTTTCAATCCTTGTGGATGAAGGTTTTTTTCTTTTTTCTTTTCTGCTAAAAATACAATGTGGCTTTTAGAATAAAATAATGGGATAAATTGTGTTCTACTATAATTGTACAGTTTTCTCCAAACACAAGACATCCTAGATTAGGGACTACTTATATCCAGCATCTGTTTTAACATATTAAACATATTGAAACTAGGTTCTAAAGGAATAATTTTGTATAAACTTCTTTACCTCAGAGTCTTAACTGTCTTACTGTATACAAGTTCAATCTTCTGAGAAAGTGGAAGCCCTCCCTGCCTTCTGCTCACTGTACCAGGGAACGGTCAATACTGTCTGGCAGAGTAAACAGTTCTGCCATTTGAGAACCAGAATTCCCGGAAAGGAATCGTGTCCGAAAGTCTCATTGACTGACTGAAGCTTCAGTGGTGTGCAGAGGTTGGAATGTTTCAGGTCTAGGCTATAATTACCTTATCTTCAGCTAGTTTTAGCCACCTGGGTGATAGGCATTGCTTCCCAATCTCTATGTCAGACTTAAGATTTTGTGACTAAAAGCTAAAACCCTTTTTAAAGTTTCTTATCTTAACTGACCACTAGCTTCCATCAACCTAAAGGCCAAGCATGTCATGAGATAGCATCTGAGGCCTTTAGTAACATCTCCCCCATTCTGTTCTCATCACCTCCCTGATGTACACACCAATGTATTTTAAACTGGCCTTGTTTTATATTTTTCTTTGTTCCCTAAAACTTTATGAAACTGCTTCTATATTAGAACATGAAAATTGAGGAAATATAAATCTGTGTTTCTTGGAGACGGTCATTCAAAATAGTCCAGAATAAACTATGCCTTAGCACATTTAAAAAGAGAGTTGCACTGTTTGTCTCAATGCAGTTATTCAAGGTCCCTCTAAAAAGTTCCATTTTATCAGTCTTACTTCATAGTAACATACATGTTAAAGATCTAGTTTTCACTAGAATTCTAGTTAAGAGTAATGTTTACACTAATATATTTCTTACTTCTCTACCTGGATTTCTATCCTCTGTCTCTGTGATTTGTGTCTTGACAGTACCATTTAAACTTTCATTGCACTTTGGGCAATGTCCCACGGTCTCTGGAAAGGGAATAAGAACAGACATAACTGTAGAGGGCAGCTGACTCCTGTTCAGCTCTAGAGCTCCCAGAATCTGAGTTGCCCCATATGTGAAGCAAAAAGTCTGAATCACTGCCTGTGGACTCCGATTTTACTGTGTCACTGGGCCCTGGGGACTCTTTTACATCCTGCTGTCAAGGGGCTCTCAGGAGTCACAGAAGCTGGTCAGAGTCATTAAGCCTTCCTTAGTGGCTGACTCTTTCCCAAGAGAGCCACCAGCTCTGGGGCAGCCAGAGTGCACAGAGCCAGGCAGCAGGGACAGAATCAGATCAGGTGCCTGAAGTATCTCTGAGGGCATAATTGACCTGCTTTCTGACCTTGAGAATAGTTTTACTTCTATATATGAAATCCGTAATAAGAGTTCATTGGAATTTGATCTTCCACATTTGCCTTCTTAGAGGAGCCTGATTATTCCATAAAGGAAATAAACAGGTTTAGAAGTCATCAGACTTTCCAAGCATTGAAAGATTGGGTAGTTCATGGAAGAATCTGACCTACACGTGGGGAAAATAAGCTGAAAACAACCCACATCGACCATGAACTTTTGTGATTTATAAAATACATCAACAATGGTGGTTCTGAAAGCCACCATTGTGTTTTCATGTGTTTGTGAGGTATTATTATTACTATTATTATTATTTATTATTATTATTTAGCATCTAGGAGCATCCTACAGTGCCTGTTTAAGAGGAAACATGGTTAAGTCAGAAAATTAAGCAGAGTCAATTACAGTAAAAACAAGACATCATAGACCAAAAGTGCTAGAGAATATTTCCCAGTAAGCTCAGTAGAAGGTTCTGGTTTAACAGTTACATAGTGAGAATTTTTAAAGTATGTTATGGGTTCGGTCATCATCAACCACTAACTTAATCTCTAATGCCAACACAAAGAGATGATTTGTGGTGAAAAATGAGAGGGATTTATTTATTTAGTGGCAGGATTAAGAAGAGGAAATAACTGAGGTGACTAGTGACCCATAGTTTATCTTGTGAGCTGATAGAGTTTAGGTTTGAATAAAGGAAGAATTGAGACAAAGGTCAAAGGTCGTGTGGATAATTAATCATCTTGGTCAAATCTGTTCTAGTTTATTATGCCTCCATTTGCTCAAGAGAGTTCTGGAAGCTGATCTGGAGTAGTCTTTATCATTTGAGGGAAGATTATTCTGAGATGATTGCTTTTGCTCCAGGGTGTTCTTCATCTTTACAGATAAGAACCCTCATAGAGGAGATAGTCTGTCCTGAAAGTTTTATTGTCCCAAGAATCTCTGGTGAGTTAATAGGAAAGGTTAAAGGCAATGACTTATCTCTTGTCTTCAGTCATAACAGAGGAGACAGACACAAATACGGCAGGTGTGACAGTCTTTTCCTCTGGTTTTCTCACCACACAGAAGAGTGTATGTGAAGAATCCACAGGGAAGCCATCTGATAGGAAAAAGCATGCAGTAGCAACAATACTGTTTTAGGGAGCGGGAATATTTACACCAAGACAGTGAGCAATGAGGAAAAATCACAGCTTCCTTTATTATTTGGCTTATTACTGAACAGAACATACCAGATAAAATATGAACAATGGGGATGAAATTTGATAGTGCATCCTGTACATACCATATTGTAAATAACACAGAGTATCGGGTAATTATTCACCCAGTTTTAGACAACTCTTGACTAACTCATCAAAGAAGCAGCCCTCAATTATGACTGATAAATGAAATTCTGACATAGAACACATTTTACTTTCATCTGAAAATATTGGCGTGTTGTTTTTATTGAAAATATATTCCTCATCATGACTAAGATAATTGTATTTTCCTAAAGGATAAGGAACAAAAATTTGTTCATAAACTTAATTTTATGAAATGCTTAATAAATATTCTCTCTCTCTCTCTCTCTCTCTTCTCTCTCTCTCTCTCTCTCTCTCTCTTCTCTCTCTCTTCTCTCCTTCTCCTTCCTCCACTCCCATGCACACACACACAATGGAAGATTTTGAAGGCTATATAAGATGATGCTGGCTGAAGTTATTTATAGTTTTTATTATATTAGTTGATATTGTGGTATCAAGATGAAATATAACTGATAATTCACTTGGTTGGATACCTGTTTCTCAGCTGTTTAGGAAATTGTAGGAAACTTCAGTATATTGTCTTTCATTGGAGGAAGTAGATCACTATGGTTTGGTTTCAAGGCTTTATGACCCAATTCCACTTTCTGTTCAGGTTCTGCTTCTTGAGTAGGGCTACAATGTGACCAGGCAGCTTCAAGGTCCTGACATCTTGCCTTTCCTACTTACTGCCATGCTGTCTCTACCATGTAAGTGATGGGTTGTATACCTTTGGAACTGTATATCCATCTTTCCTTCACTAATTTGCCTTGTCAGGAATTTTGCTGCACCTATATGTATAATTTTAAGACAATTGGTTATGTCATTGTAATGAAATACATAGACAATACATTTATATAAAATAATGTTTACTTGGCTCAACTTTCTTAGGCTTTAGTCTATACTTGCTTGATGTCATTACTTATGCCCTATGATAAATACAGCACACCATAGTAAGAGTATGATAGAAGAAAATAATCACTTCATGGTAGCCAGGAGGAAAATAAAGAGACAGAATAGTATTAGGGTCCCGCTATTTTCCTTAAGCACATGCCTTGTATGACTTATAATCTTTCTGAAAGCTTCACCATTTTCTACCAGTGCTCTGAACCAGGCATTAAACTCTTATAGCACACTGAACTTTGGTAAATACATCCCATCCAAACTGTAATCCTGTGCATACTATAATAAGTATTGTACATTTTATTATGTTTTATTATATGCTATGTGTTCTTTATCTGTGCAATTTGTGAAAATCATTTTCTGCTTGGAAAGCTCTGTGTATGTCCAGTACTGTGCAAAGGCTTGAATGTGATCTCTGTATACAAATAAATAATCAAAATAATAACAATAATATAATCTCATATAAATGCCCTTTGAGATGATGGCCAGATTCTCAATTTATCTGTCCTCTCTCTAAGTATATGAATAGGCACAACTTATTTCACAACAGTCTGCCCTCTGGCTCCTGTCAATCTTTTAAAAAATGGCTCAGAGACCTGTGAGAATGAAATCTGTTAGTTATTATACAATTCAGATGTTCCAAATGCCCTCTGATAGTTAAAGCAACAATGTCATCTTTCTGTAACTGCTTATCTTTGCCTAGGATCAAAAGTACTAATGTTATTAAACTTGGGGATCACAACCTGTGCCCCAAGTTTTGTCCAGTCACTGATCCTTATTAAATCAATTAAAAGATTCAAGTTAAAAGTGGGAAACAGAAAAAGGAATTTATTGAATGTACCCACACAAGGATACAGTGAACCACTCATTCTACCTTCAAAGTTCTAAAGGTCAAAGTTTAAATAAAGCCAAGATAAGAGAGGACATGCAGTGTTTGTGCTTCTGAGTCTGGGTAACTTCACTCAATATAATCTCTTCTAGGTTCATCCATTTAACTTCAAATGTCATGATTTCATTTTCTTAAAGCTGAGTATTAATCCATAGTGTACATGAACCATAGTCTCATTTGTTGAAGGACATTTATGTTGCTTCATTTCCTAGTTATTGTGAATAGAGAGCTAATGGACATGACTGAGTAAGTATCAGAATACGTCATAATCATATATCAAGTTTTGGATACCTTTGTGGTTTCAGCTACCTCATTTATAGTATTCAGGAGGTTTGATTTCTTGCTTTTATTTTTATCAGATCTATCAATTATTCTCATTTCTGAGAAACAAACCCATATCCAAATAACGAACTTGGAGACAAAATAATACTGCAAGATCAGGTGTCTAATAGGAAGAAGAATGAGGGTCTGTTACACCAAACCCTTTATGCTATCAAGGAGAACCCTGTCTTCATTCCTCATTGGTTGAGTGCTGTAGGAACATTCATGCACGGATGTTGCTCAAGTTCCAGTATTTCATTATATGGTATCTTTTCTTCCTTTCCACTGTTACTTCCACATCCTGCAAACAAGAATTGCCTTCTACTTTTAGTCCATTCCCCAGGATCCCGATAGTTAGGAAACCTCCAGATGGCCGGCCTTGATCACATATGTAGGCTATCTGTGAATTTTTAACACTAAGATACACTTCTTGTTTGAGTTGGGGTTGCCAGAGGCCCAGAAAAGCAGATGCTCGTTGTCTTTGCTTAGCTCTAATTTTGTATTTAAAGCTTGTGCCTATTGAAGGCACATTTGTATTGAAATAGTCCATTTTTTTTGTTGTTGTTGTTCACACAAGCTCTTAATAAAGACAATACCAAAGGAGGCTACAGCTTACTGGGGAGAGCCCTCTAAGATGGTGTTCTAGACTGCCATCTAATGTTACCTCAGTTGTCCTTCAAGACAATGACATAAACTGCTTTTCACAAGTTCTCCTTTGCAAAAGATCTAACATCCAGTAGGTTCTAACCTCATTAGAATACTAGTGCTGTGTGGTTGCATCAGTGTAAACCATAAGCCTCTTGTCCAAAATATGTCTACAAACTTGGGAAAACTTCTAACATGTAGTTATGCATATTCATTCCTGTCTCAAAACTCTCTTAGACATCAATTTAAGAATTATTTCAGACATTTATAGGAATCTAATATCTGAGAGGTGTATGGTCAGTATAATGTACCTGTGTTCTCTGTAATATCTTCCCTGGTCCTTTAGGACATGAATATATGGCCATTTTGTTTTATCACAGTTCTCTTAACAGTTCAGAGAGCACATCTTTACAAAAGGCAGGAGCATCTGCCAACATTTCATCCCTGTCCTTGGCACCCTAGCATATGACCTATCTATCTGACCTTTGACTTCTCTACAAAGGCAGTAAACTCACATTAGTGATTCAGTGAGCTCAAACCCCTTTGGAGTCAAAAGAAATTAGGAAAGTGATAGCTAGTGATATCAACAGACTGTCTTCACCAGGGCCTGGAATCTAGATTCTTTCTCTCCATGAGGCCACTGTTTAACATGCAAATGTGTTAGCTAGCAAAGCCTTTGTGTGAAGCCATTAGAAAAGATTAACACCTTAGCAAACACTAGTGTCAGAGGGCACATTACTTAAGGACCTGCAGTAAAAGCACGTAGGGAATGTTAGATGAAATTGGAGGGAGAAAGTGGTTTAAAAATAACTAAAATTGAGGGAAACAATCTACTCTGATTTTCATAAAGCACTTCCTTTGTTATCTGTTTACAATAATGCAGGAGGCTACAGAGATGTTGCCCTAGACACTAAGGAGGAAAAAAAAATTAGAATCAATCACTCTAAAAGTCTGGTAGACCAGGAAGAGAGTGATGGACACATAGACCTATGACTGTATTCTACAAACATCTCCTCCTTAGGAACATAGTGGTGAGGAAATTTTATGATGATAATGACACGATATAGGAATGTAATCAAATTAGAAAAGCTAGCTAGCTTATGGAAAAGAAAAGAGAAGATCAAGTCCATTGGATTATAACCATAGAAAAGGTTTAAGAAGGTGATACAGGAGAGCGGGAGGACCTGTGTTAGAGCCCTTCACTACACCAGCTGAAAGGAATTCCATCTCCTAAAATCAATGTGTGTTTATGTGCATGCCTCTGGTAGTGAGTGAGAATTTCTGGCAGGAAACTGTGTCTGTAAAGGCTGATTGACAGCATGGAAATGTAGAAATGTTGGAGTGTCGTAGGTCCAGACCCTGATTATAATTTTTCTTGGGCTACTTAGGTATTCCTTGCCCATCTCTGTATCAGATCTAACACTGTAATTAACAGATAAAAAAAACTTTTAAATGTATAAATTTAGCAGACCATTAATTTCTACTACCCATATCTAAGAACATCATCAAATAGTGTCTGAGAACTACAGTTGATATTTCTTAAATTTGCTGTAATCTATGTTTCTGATATTTCCACAAAAGTATCTGAAAAGTGTCTAGATTTATGACTTTCTTTGCTCTGTTACTAAACTTCTACAATTTTCAAATGTGAATTTTTGGGGTGCCTGAATCCATAATACTTGGCCATGGTCACTCATATATGGCTCTAGAAAAAACTATCTTCTCTCTCCAGCTTGGAATACTCAGTTCAAATGGGATGTCTTTATCAAAGCATTTCCCAAAGATATAGAGATCCCTGTGGAAGAAGAGATAGGAAGATTGTAAGAGCCAGAGGTGGCGAGGGACTCTAAGATAATAATGACTTCTAGACACAACGGATTCATGTCTGAACTAAGAACAGTGAGAGCATGCTCAAGACCTGCACAGGTATTAGAAAAAAATCCCAGCACTGAGAAGTGCATACAGACACAAACTCCCACTCCCAACCAAGAAGCTGCTTTGCAATAGATAATACTGGAAAGGGAAGTTTAGTTCCCTTCAGCAGAGAGTCACTGCAGTTATCAGTATCACTCTAGGGAAGGCCCCATGCTCAGGAGTAGTTGGACACAAAATGGACACTTGTGTGTGTGTGTGTCTGTGTTTGTGTGTGTGCGTGTGTGTGTGTGTGTGTGTGTGGTATACATGCTCTTTTGTTTTTTGGGTTTTTTTTGTGGGTTGTAGATATTTTTGTGTTATTGATTTTATTACTATTACTATTACTATTATTATTATTATTATTATTTATTATTATTATTTGGTGTGTGTTGTTTTTCTATTCTTATTTCAGAGAGAGGAAGAACATGAATTTGGGGAGGGAGCTGGAGAGGAACTAGCAGAAGCTGGGGGTATGGGAAATAATATGATCAAAATCCATTAATGAAAAGAAAAAGATTTTTTTTTAAAAAAGAATAACTTCATTGTACTTTTCCCTTGAGGTTAGATCTGGCCTTTTGCATCAACACCCACCAAACACCCTGCCCATGCCCAGGGCTGAACCTAATGGTCAAGTTCCTGCACTTGTCTTCCATGAGGTGTTCTCCTTCCCAGAGCCAAGCTCACTCACTCCACCTCAACATGTCCAGAGTACTCTCTCAGACCTAGCTGTAGACATGTAGCTAGTGCAGAAGCTGTGCCCACTGAGCTTCCAAATACCTCTCCAACCTGTGCCATCCTCAAACTTCTTGACCTACCTCCTGGTGCTGGCAGGCAAGGTGCTGGGGAGCTCACCAAAGAGGACTAGTGCAAAAGTGTTCACCTACAGTGAACAACAAAACCTCACAGTGTGCGTGGAGTCTTAAAATGCAGATATTTCTCTGTGAAAATCCTTCTTCAAATATTTCTGGCTTTGTTTATTTTTGCTTGGATGGATGCACACGATTCTCTTTTTGAAAAGTATTGCATTTATTGGTTGTGTGTGTGTGTGTGTGTGTGTGTGTGTGTGTGTGTGTGTCTTATTTGTCCATGAGCATGCAATGGCATTTCTGAAGAGCAGTGGACAACTGACTGCTTTCTTCTTCTGCCACGTGGGTCCTAGGGATTGACACCAGAGAGGATGATGGGTTCTTACCTTTAGTCTTACGCAGATTTCTATATAGAAACATAACTGAACTTCTTTATAAAAATAAAACAAAAACAAACAAACAACAATCACAAAACATAATTTATTACTATGGCTTATAGGCTGTAGTCTGGATGTCTGTAGTCAGCAATGGCTGTCTCCCTTTAGAAAGTCCAAGAATCCAATAGTTGTTTGGACCATGAAGCTAAATGTCTCAGTAGGTCTTCAGTCTATGTCCATCCAAAGAAAAGGTTGCACTACCAGTGAAGAAATAAGTTTACCAATGAGACAAGGTCAAGCAGGCAAAAGTCCAAAGCTTCCTTTTTCATGTTTTTATATAGGCCTCTAACAGAGGGTGTTTCCCAGATTCATGATGAGTCTTTTAATTCAAATAACTAGAAAGGGAAGTTTAGTTTCCCTTTCTAGTTATGACCTATGGGAAACTGAACTTAAGGCAGTTCTTCTGAACCTTAAAAGACCAGAATTTAAGATGATTCTTCCCATCTCAAATGATTGGAATAAGAAAAATCCCTCACAGGTGTACCTAGCCACATGGGTTTTAGTTATTTCCAGATGAAGTCAAGCTGACAACCAAAAAAAGCCATCACTTCTGATTAAGAACTAAATGACAAGGAAAACCAATAGTGAATGGTCAGTCCTGAAAACATATATATGTATATGTATATGTATATGTATATGTATATGTATATGTATATGTATATGATATAGTATATGATGTATATGTATATGTATATGTATATGTATATGTATATGTATATGTATATGTATATGTATATGTATGCAACAACAATTTATGAAAAGTATGAAACCTTGAATTTTAAGGAGAACCAGGAGGGTTATGTGGAAGGGTTTGGTTAGAAGTAAAAGAAGGACAAATATAGTTATATTACAGTCTCAGAAAAAGAGAAGAAAATGGAAAAGTAAAGAAAAGAAAAACTGTAGAAAGAAAGCTCAAGGTTAAGCAAAATTAAGGTTTTTTGGCAAGCAATTGACACTTATAGAGTCCAGGGAGCTGGGAGATTGTTAACTCTGAGGAGATTAAGGTTTTCCTTGGGTTTAAGTATTCCCTTCAAATTAACTCTCTTCCTCCCCCCATCTATTTGTCCCAAGATGTCCAAGTGTCCCTTCTGTCATGGGGATTGTGTTCCCTGTCTTACTTTATCCATGGCTCTTTGCTAATTGCTAAGGCATCCCCCACTTCAGGGCATGGGTACAGATATGGGTACTGTTTGGTAGTGTTTGTCAGCAATCAGAGTGGACCTTGGAACCCTTTAGTATGTTTTATCAAGCAGGAAAAGGAAAAATAATGGATAAAGGTAACAGAGCAGTGATGAAAAATGAAAACATATTTCCCCAAACTAAATTACTGGTGTTCTTGGCATCAAGGCTTTAGTCCCTGAATCATCTTTTTGGCAGGTAATTGTGAATATTTTTAAGGTTTAAGGGGTCCATTAAGACAAAGGGCTTCAGATCCATGAACATCAGGGGCATCCATTTAAACAGTGGAAAAGCAATTAACACAGCAGCTAGGGTGGAGGCTGTGTTTGGAGTTGTGTGTCATCTGCTTCATGCTATTGGTTTTAGCTGGCTCTGAAGAAAAGAGACAAATGCAACCTCAGATATAGAGTGTTTTACTCTTCCCCTGTCTATACATGAACACAAAGAGAACAGGAACAAGGGTGAGTTGGGTGTTATCCACAATAGGTAGGCACCCAGTTCACATGCAAAGGTTATTTTTCTTTCATTCACTCCAGCAAGAATTGTTCCAGCAATCAGGGATCACTACAACCAGTGAGAAATAATGGATAATGTGTATAAAAGAACCTAGTCCCTAACTTGCAGAAGGGCTAGTCTTTATTATTAAATCTATCCTTAGCTTACCATAGTTTAGTGTTTTAAAAAAATACAAAAAATAATCACTCTGAAAAGCAGACAGGAGAGCAAGATACTTTCTCTGTCTAGAGCAGAAGTGAAGAGCAAAATGGGAAAGTGTAAGAAAAGGGGAGACAGCCCTCAAAGTAAATAAATAGACATAGGGAGAGAGTGGAATGGATTGCAAATGTTTCCAAAGGTCATAACTATGTCCTTAACCAAATGACTTCGTATGTGGAAAACTGTGTACACAAACCAGTTAAATGGGAAAGAATTAGCAAGCGTTGTTGTCATACTTTTTTTTCAATTTACCACATTTTCTGTTGGGATTCAGAGAACCACTTACTGGAAGGAGGGCGTTAGAAGGGGAGGGGAAATAGCAGTTTCTCAGAAAGCTGATTCTGAAAGGGGAAAGGCAAAGGAACCATCAAAATCACATTTTCTTTCTTTAGCACAAGGTGAAAATTTCCTTATATTTCACAATGTCCCTGTGTGATGAAAGAAAGATTATATTGTGATACATATATTTAGCTTAGAATGAGGGGTGAGCAGTTGCTACAATCATTTCAAGGCTTTCCTTCAAAACACCTGTTCATAAAAGCAAAACGGAAACGACATGCTTTGTTTATGTATGAAATTTGCTTAACTCGAACCCTGTGTTGGTGGAATTGGATGTAAATAGCATGCCATTTTCCCCTTCACCGTGATTTCTCATAAATAGACTTTTAGAGGAAGAATGCTGTAAGTGTGTTCTTTCTCATTCCCTACAGACACTGCTCAGGTGCATGTAATTTGTCACCAGTGTCAATGCTGTGTGTTCTGTTTTAACACAAACATAACGGTATGAGCTTCAGTCTTTGGACAATTTGTACATACTCATTAAAGGAAAATTGGTGTCTGGAACTAAAGGGGATCATTTTTCCGTTTGTTCAGATCCAGGTACTGAAAATGATCCAATTTGATTGTTAGTCAGGGGATTAATTTTCTTGTGAATTAGGGTCCAGTATACAATTTCCCACAACTACAAGCAAAGTCTAGGGGGTAAAAGGTAGCTTCATTCTTACCTTAAAATCTATCACAGAATTAACTGGAAGCCGGGCTCCTCTCGTCTCTCTGGCAATACTCCATTCAGCTCTGCAATGAATTACTCAGTCACAAATCCTACCATTGGTGTCTATTGACCTTTGCCAAACTGAGGTATGAAGAAGTTGAATTTCCCTCTTACTACAGAGATTACTTGTAGTGTTTTATTGTTACAAAATGATAGTTCTTTGTAGAAGATTAGACAATAACAACAACAAAGATGTCCACATCTCACTCTCTAGATCTGCTGCAATGTTGCCTGCCATGTATGGGCATGAATGTCAGATTAAGTTAAGGATCTTGAGACAGAGAAATCACTTCAGATTACTCGCTTGGGCCTAATATGATTATGAGTTTCTCATGATTGAAACAAGGATGTAAGAGGAAAAAATGAGGAAAAAATGCAACATTGTGACATGAATAGTTCTTAAAGAACAGCACACCTGTATTGTGGAAAGCCTATGTAACAAAACCTTGGTTATATGTCTAGAGTTGGAGATAGGTGTAGTATTTCATGAAAATAATCATCAGCTCTTCATAAGTTCTTCAAAGACAGGGAAAGTTGGGTTGGCGAGATGGTTCAGCAGTTAAAAGCACATATTAGTCTGGGAAAAGAACCATGTTTGGGTCCCAGCTCCTACTTCCCACATCAGATGAATCATGACCCCCTGTGACTATTACTCAACCTGAACAGGAGCTTCTCACCTGTTAGGACACCTGTATTCATGTACACAACAAACTTACACTCAGAAACACATGCTTAAATGTAAATAATAATAATCATTATCATTATATATTTTAAAATATATAATATCTTGAAACATGATCCAGGAGATGAACAAACACTTTGGTGTTGTTAAGGTTGATATTATTTGAGTTTGGTGACTTATACCTGTAATCTCTGGAGTACTGATATAGAGCCAGGAGGACTGTTAGGAGTTAAGGCCTGCATGGGCTATATAGTGGGTTCTATGTTAGCCTGGCTAAAATGTAAGAACCTGTATTAAAAAAAAATAAAGAGAGCAAGAGACAGGGAAGGAGGAAAAGAGATTGATGGGGAAGAGAGGGAGGAAGAACCACAGAAAGGGAGAGAGGGATAGAGAGAGAAAAAAGGGTGGTGGAGAGGTAGACTTAAAAAAGAAAGAGTGAGTACCTCATCTGTCAGATACAAGGCTACCCAGGTCATGTATACTATATATGACACATTGGGGTATTCTCTAACAGACTCTCAAAAAAGCTGTTCTTATGTTGGAAGACATCCTCTAAGGCAGAGTTCACTGTGTTCCTGATCTTGCCAGATTTTGGATGGACACGAAGAGTGAAATATCTCCCTCCATCAACAGATTCATTGGTGTTGACCAGTGACCACATCTGAGCACTCTGCAATATCTCTTAGAGGTATGCACTGCACTGACCACAAATATCCCTGTACATTTTTTTGAAGTGAGACTAAGGTCCAAACATCTGTAGGATCCTGCACTTGTAACTCATACTTTTCTGGTTTGTTTTCATCCCCTATCTCCCTTCTTTGTTTGTCACTGATGTTCCCTGGGATTATACACAAAATGCCCTTGTTCTTGGTTCATTTCTAGATAAATATATGATGAGGCTACACAAGAGCAACATTAATAAGACTCCAGAGAGCTGATGATAACTGTTGAATCCCTGAGTTCCTGGATATGTTTGTTCCCTACAAATTGTGTTAATTAGGATCTCTTGTACATCTTCTCATTGACTTTACCATCCTTCTATGATATTCCATTTTTATTCTTAAATTATTGTGTGATATCTCAAGACCTTACCTAAAATAACTATTCATTCCAAGTCAGTGAAAATGACAAGTTAAGTCATGTTGTTATTCCTGAATACTAGCATTTCATATCACTCTGGACAAAATTTATCATTTTTCTCTTTAGCCCAGTCAAATACTCTGTCAGAATTTCAACCTCTAAAGATATAGCAAATGTATATCCAATGTAGATATCAAATAATATCTTCTTCAAAGTACATTGAAAAAGAGAATATTCAAAATGAAGTAGTGTAAATCAATAAAGAGACTAACAAAATTCCTGAAATACTTCATTAGTGGATGTTGGAGTAGCTGCTAAATAGAGATGAGGTCATAAATAACAGAGAATTATAAGCCTCAACTGCAAGATACCCTAAAAGTATGATTGTTCTGAAGCTGATAAAAACTATTTTCAGAATCTTATGTTTTAGTGTGTACCAATACTCTGTGTTTCTCCTCTCCTCACCTAGCAAAAATGATGCTTACAAGCACCTAGATTATTGTCCACAGAATGAAGATTGTCTCCCATTGGTGAAATTAAGCTACAAACATACTCATGAATAAGTCAAAGAAATACATTGTAAGACTTCTAGCTCTGAGACAAACAGGAAAGGGAGAAAGGAGGGCAGAGATAAAAAAAATTCTCCAAGAAACTACATATGGCAACAAAACTATACCACAAAATGTTAATACTGTGGGATTAAATAAAGTGGAATTAAAAAAAGAACGAAGATTATGATTTTGGTAACTTCGTTATTTAAACTGCTTCTTCATTCAAAAAAGGGGAGGAGTAGCCAAAATCCCCCTGGACAAATGATGGTAGCTGGTATTTTCTATTCCTCTCTTTCTAGAAGGTCACATTTGCATATTAGTTCAGATTTTCCAAATAAAGGGAGAGTTCAGCACAGCTGGATGAGCACAATCTTCACAGGGGAGAATCTGAGAACATCTTATGGAAAGCAGAACCTAGGCAGGTTTGTGTAGCCACAGTGAAGTTAGAGCAGTATTTACTGCTTACACTTTAATGAGCACACCATGATCAGTAACTCAGGGAGTCAGAATGAGATGATGACCCCAGAAGCTGCCTCTTTCATGCCATAATGCACAGAGGGAAACAGCTCAAGAGAAATTAAAATGGGGCAATATTGCTTAGAAGTTTCTTTCAATTAATCATTAGACGGAAGAGAAAGCCATTGGTTAATGACCTGCCTTCTATAGCTTTGTTTCTCGTATGAAAGTCAGGTTGATCTCAGCAGGAATGCCAAGGATAAGAGATGGAAGATTTTTGTTCCTTCTTTGTTCCTGACATTAAAATAAACTTAAAGCCAATATCAGCAATTTAACTGTATTCTGCATTATAATTAGAAGAGTTACATTCACTCACCAAATATTTACACAATTCTCACTTGAATATATTTTACCAGGCACTGGAAACCCAATGAATATCGCTGACTCTGGATTCAGGGCCCCTTGTTCAAGTCATGGTTTCTTCCTTTATGTTTGTAGGCAAATCTTTTTAGATTAAAGTCACTAGAGATGGGTTGCTGTTTCTTGACCACCATGCATCAACGTCTCTTTCTCACCTCTGCACTCCTATTCTTATACAGCTTATCCCATTTTCCCAAGACACTCTTCATCTTCTAACTTACTGTATTAATTCATTCAGTAATTATCTTCTTATACAAGAAAATAAACATAATTAAATATTTGACTATTATGATGTTCTCATTATTTCTTTTCTCTAAATTATTCACCAAAGTTGAGTAGACATAATGTATTTTGTAAAATTGAGGTGACTGAAAAATCCAATAATCAAACCACCAAATGAAGAGATGCATCTACTATTGTGTAGGACAAAGGGATCCTTGTCCATCATTGGTGAGAATGAAAACTGTTGTAGCCATTGTGGAAATCAATATAGGGATGAAAGAGAGAGGCGGAGTAAGGGAGGAGAGGAATGGGGAGGGAGAGGAAGAGAGAAAGAACACTACCAGATGGTGCACCTATATCACTCTTAAGCAGATACCAAAGGAAGCCTTTCCTACTACCTAGATGCTTAGATATCCATGTTTCTTGTTCTTCTAGTCATTATAGCAATTAAATGAAATCAGATTAGATGTCTGTCAACAGATGAATGATAATAGACACAGATATACAATTAAATTTTGTTCAACTGTAAGAAAAAAAATGGTCCCCAGCTCTCAGCACCAATACACATAGGGTCTCCAGATATTGTTCCACTATTCTAATAACTTTTATTCCCACAGGTTAGCAGTTATTCCATTTTGAGCATCTATCCCAAACTTCCATAATCACCTTAAATCAGTTTCCAACACACAAAGGACCTTATGAGTTTAATCCCTGGGCCAAAATACTGGAGTTCCTCAAGCTCTTGTATGAAGAGTTAAGTGTGTTTATATAAAAGTTGAACTACCACCCAAATTCCACCACCTCCCTACTCCTGATGTCAACAGGTAAAGACTTCCCAGAACCTGATCACTTGGCACAAACTTTGACCCTTTTTGTATTTCACACCACAGACAGATTTGGGTTCCAGGGCCCTGATTTCTGACCCACAATGTCAATGTTATTTTAGTTCTTAGCACTGTCAGATAACTGATGCCAGACCCCCTTTCTCTGGAACAAATGCCCTATGTTGTCTTAGCAGCAACAGGTAAATATTTCATGTCCCTTAGTGCTGGTCTACCCTTTCATTCAATCACAATCTCTAGAAGCACAAATATCAGTCCAGAAAGAAAATAACAACATAAAACCCTGAATCAATGTGTAACTTCTAAATATGACTATATTCCATAAAACAACTCTTAAGGATAATGACATAGGAGAACATCCAGACAAAACATTCAAATAAAAACCATTACAACTACCTTCAAACAACTTTCAGAAGATATTAACATATCCAGGAGAAGAAAATAAAAAAAAAAAAAAGTCAAGACAAGATCTGAAAAGAGGATTTAACAAATAGAATTAATGAAGAATGGACTAACTAAAAGAATGTTGTAAATAAATAATGTGTTATTTCAAAAAAAACCCTCCTTAAAAACCTTTACCCATACAATTTCCCTGTGGGAAAAAGAATATTGGGGTTGGAAGACTAGATAGTGAATTCAGATGACTCAATAAATGTCAATGATAAAATTTTAATCTTAGAGATACAGGTCATGGGAGAAGACTTAACCTTTGTGTTGTGGAAATAGAAGCAAAAATAAAACTATACCAAGGGAATTTTAAAACAAAATTATAGAATATTTTCCAGCTCAAGGAAAGATTAAAATCCATGTCTAAGAGACTAATTGAATAGGTTACCTCTTCATGAGTTTTGGTCAGAGAGGACCCAGAGACATAAAAAAAACAATACAGGGTCTTTGTTGCCAAACAATAACTAAGTTTTAAGGCTCAATTAATTTAGAAACTCCACATTCAAATTGCAAGACAGAGAAATAGACCTTGAACTTTGCAGGAATCATCTTCCTGGTTGGCTAATACTCATAGTATAAAAGGTGCTATTCAGGCTTTTAGAGAGAGAGAGAAGACAACAATCATTTTACCCAGTTCTGCAACCATACACTAAAATACAGATTTGACAGACAAGTGGGTGCATTGGAAGAACAATGGCAAAATGATATGGATATAATCAACCACACTATTTAATGGATTTGAGGTCCAATCCACCGGAAGTAATCCATGCCCAGTTCCAAAACCAAAGTCAAACCAAGTTTCTGGAAGTCACAAGATCTAGAGGGGAACTTATTGATATATTTTTGCTAAATGGTCATGTATTTAAGTGGTCAAACTGTCTTCTAAATATTTATGTATATATCAGTAGATCTGTGGTGATCTCAATCTTTTTCCAGTGGGCAGTAGTTAATGTAGAGACTTATAGTTAGTCAAAAGTACTTATAATGAGTGACCATAAATGCTATCTGTCGATTTTAATATATGAATCTATTTCAATTATTTATATAATTACATGATAAATTATTATATTAATTAATGTATTATATCAATTAATATATTAATGTATTATGTGTACTAAATTATATAATATATTACATATAATTTATATAATATCATGATACACTATAAATCTTGCCTGGCAAGTCTGAATTATAGTTTATGGGTTCAGAACTGAATAAGACAATTGTTGTCTTCTCTCTTCTACCCTAGAAACCTGAATATCATCTTTTAGTACTGTGAGTGTTAGCTAACCAGGAAAATTATATATATTATATAATATATAATATTTGTATAAACCTATATAAATTTGTATGCATATATACAAATACAATTTATATAAATAAAATATATATGTATGTATGCATATATATATATAATATATATATATATATATAATATATAGTCTACTTTTATCAAATCAAACTAATTAAAATCCATAACATAAAATGTCTTCTGATGCCTGTTCCTGGGTGAAGAGCTATTGTTAGTTGATGACTGCCACAAGAAGAGGCACATTTCCTTGGAGAAAGTGGACATTGACAGATTGTTCATGTCAGGGTGGATGACCCAAAATTCTTGGACACTTGCACAACATTAACTGAACTCAGTGATTTGGTAAAATAAAAAGAAATAAAATTCAGAGGATTATATGTTGTAGGTAGCTCTAAAGTTAGAGGGGAGAGCATGGATATGATGAGTATACATTACATTGTATATGATAGTTTCAAAGAATGAAAAGTTAAAAATCAGATTTTCTGAAATTTTCAGAAAAATTAGTGTAACTGGAAAATATTGTATTAACTGAAGATTAAGTGAAGCAACCTGAGTTTCAACCAGCACACACTACATTTTTCCTTTACATGTGAATCTCAGGGAATATATATATTCCATATATATATATATATATATATATATATATATATATAATATGTGTGTGTGTGTGTGTGTGTATGTGTGTGTGTGTGTGTGTGTGTGTGTGTGTTCATATATGTTCAAATATATATACATATATGTTCATTTATCTGAGAGTGTGTTTAGGGGTCAGGAAAGTAGAAAAATGCTTATAAGAAATATTAAATGGATGCTTTGATGGAGCAAGTTAGAATAAGTCGAAATATGATCAGTGGTAATTACATTTTTACCTGATGAATGCTCACAATCCATAGAGTAAGGAAAAGCTTCTACTATTTTAGTAGAACTTTAAGGATAAGAGAATAGATATGAAAATGAAAGGGGAGATAGAAGGATTTAAGAGGTAATGTGGGTCAGGGAGATAGGGGAGAGGAGTTAGTTAAAGCAGGGTCAACTCAAAATCTGTGTGAAAATGTCATAAGGAAACCTGCTCCTTTGAAAACTAATAGGATGCTGCTCAGAGGGAGAGCTCTTGCCTAGCATACACAAAAATTGGATTCAGTTCCAAGTACTTCCCAAATTAGTGCCAGAAAACAAATACGTAATTGAGTTAATTTTAATAATCTACGTTTCGTTACACATAAATATATGGAGACTAAAAAGATAACTGAAATAAAATTCAGATTTGAGGTAGAAGTGGTGGAATGAATCTAATTCTAATCAATGTGAAATGCATGTTGACCTAAGAAATGTTCAGAATCCATACTGTAATGAAAAAAAATGAACTATGTTAGCAGAACTTGGACTTATTTTTTTTTTTTGAGACAGTGTCTTAGGCTGATTTTAAATTCATAACTGTTCGCTGTTCTCCTGTATCACTATTGTGAATGCTAGAGTTATAGCGATGCATGGCTACAGTCAACTTCAAGCTGAGGTATCTAATGTATGTTTCAAGGAATATGTTTTCTTTGTTTATATTTTTCATGTCGCCATTGCTTTGCCCTTGGGAGAAAATGAGCAGACAGAGTGAACAGAGGTAGAGTTGTGCTTTTAGATAGTCACTCAATAAGCATATAGAGAAGAGCTGTGTCATTACAACCCCAAGCAGCAGGAAGAAACACACAGCTTAATAAGCAGCTATCTCTACCCTGTACTAACATTTGTCATTGTCTTACCATGACTCTCTGGGTTCACTATCATAGCAACATGTGACTTCATATAGATTTTCAAGCATTCCTAAGGTTTACCTTTTATTTTTGAAGAGTAAGAAGGCTGGTGATAATGGTTGTGGGTTTTGTGGCCTTACCCTTCACATGTCCTTCCTCCTCCTGAACAGACCTATGTGACTCAATTTTTATGTCTCATAGCTGCTGATTCTACACCTCAAGACCTGGAGCCCGATCCAGGTGAAAGCCCTGTTTGTAACAAGTATTGTCTGATTATACCATATATTTTTACCAAATAAATAGTAGAAGGGTATTGTTAGGAGCCTCTAAGTTTTCACTTCTCAGAATGTATCCTTCCATCTTACTTTGGGTATAATGTATAATGGTGTAGCCTCATGTGCTACTACTGTGCAGGAGGCCTTCCAACTTATTATCTGTAAAATTGAGTGCCAGAGAGAAAGAAGAGAGTAGTAGTATGTAATCGAAATGGGGCAAATATAGCAAAGGGAGGTTTTCCAGCAAATATTTTGAACAGCTACTTGATTGTAAAACAAGGAACCAGTCTCAGAAGGAAAACAACTCTTAGGGAAAAGTCGGGGATAGCTGTATCCTAAGTCATATAGACTGTCTGATGGGCTGACTTAACTGACTTCCAGAATCATTTTTTCTAGAGCTAGTCTCTGTTACAGTCAGAACACCAGAAATCATGCTTTTAGCAGCAGTGGTCATTTTAAGTTTGTAAATAAGGAACAATCTTAGGATGGGCATGGTGGCAAACACCCAGTACTTGGAATATTATTACTTGTAAAAGAATTAAAAGGGTAAGTTATCTTCTGCTCTATAGGGAGTTTGAGACTAGCCTGGACTACATAAATCTCTGCCCTCCAAAATAAAAATCAACCAATCAAACAAAATACAGCAAAGCAATCTTGATTTAAAAAAAAAAAATCAAAATCACCCAAAATAACACTAATGAAGAGATCTAGGGTTCATATTTAGTGTGACTTCAGTATTTAGCTTAGGCATAAACTAGACTAAAATCAGCATGTTTGGTTGCTTCTACTCCAGTAGTATATGAAAGCACACTAATCATTTTCAGAATGAGTGTGACCTACAAATTGAAACAAAAAGTGGACTTGAGTTTCCTTCTGTTATTGTGAATTAGGAGCTGTATAAAACAAGATGATTTCTCCTTTGATTTCAGTAACAGCCGTATTCCGATGTTGGTCTTGTCTTCCCATTTGTTTGAAAGGAAGAGCCTTGAATTATGTCTTGCAAATAATTTGCACGTATTCATAAATCAATTTGAAATTAACACCAACCTACACACTGCCCAACCATATAAGCTGTCTGTTTTGCAAACCTTCAATAACTAATTCTTCAATTGATCATTCCCATTACTCACTTGCTTTAGCCAGCCCCTTTATTCTAAAACTCTTCAGATTATGCTGCATTGGTTGACTAGTATAATAATCAAACTTACCTGTCATAGGGGTCTGAAAGGGGAATGAAGGAAGCAAGGGGCTTTTGTTTGAAATAGGTTGACCATCAATGGAACTCATATATGTTTAACATCCCCAGGAAATCAGAGAGGGTGTGCTATAAAACCCAATGAAAAGCCAAAGTAATATCTGATCTGTTGCATGCACATCTATCTATCTATCTATCTATCTATCTATCTATCTATCTATCTATCTATCTATCTCTATATCCCTATATATACACAGATAAACGTGTGTGTGTGTGTGTGTGTGTATGTGTGTGTAAAATTGTATTACAGAGATGTTTGTCCCTTTTTTCAAGAATGCTAATATTTAAACTAGCATCATTATGACTACAGCAGAAATACCACACATACTATGGAAAGAATGAATCATGCATGATGACACTGTGATGATTTACCACCACCCTAAGCTATGTAAAGTAAGAACCATTTGACCAGTAGCTTTCCAGTAGTCATGCAATAATCATGCAGAAAGTTTGCTTACATTCAGTCTTATGTAAGATATCTGGTTATTATACTAGATCTTAATATTATCCTTTTCAATCTTAAAATGTATTCATAAATGAGTCAGATTCATTTTATGGTAAGAAGGAAAATCCAGCACTGATGCCCTGGAGTAATGTGTATTAGCAATTAGCATATTATCCAAGCAGGTCATAAAAAATAACTAGGGAGACATTAAGAAGCAAGAGTATTATCATTAAAGAGGACGACCCAGCAGTGGCCCATAAACATCACCCATAGCCACAACTCTCCAGTGACTGGTGCAATCATAAGTTCCAAGATTTTATCTGTGAAACTGTCTCTTGAGAGAAGAGTTATTGAAGACTTTCTCAGCCATTAAATCCTTCAGCTGTTGGAAGTGATTAGTTTCTCTATAGATACAGCCTATCTGACCCAGATAGCCTGCCTTTTATACAAAAATGAGCATGAGCAGTCTGATTTGGAAATGATCCATGCTGTGACATCCTTCTCATGCTTTTATAATATTTCTTGTATCTGTGCCTTTCATGTTTTCTCCACAATGTACTGCAATTCTCACTGTAGTAACAGGCCAGATTACAGTTATTATAAAATATAAGAGCCAAGAAGAATTGCCAAAGCAATTTGTTTTCCAATAATGAAGTAATATACAGTTCAGAAAACAATTCATCATTACAAACTTCTATATTTGAATTTTAAAATTAGCAACAATTTAAATATTTATTCATTTTTATTTTATGTGTAAACTTTTTTTTTCATGTCTATATGTATGCCTATGTGATATGGCTATGTGAATACCTAGTGTCTTCAGGAACCAGAATGGATACCATTGTCCCTGAAACAGAAATTACAGACAGATGTGAGCTTGCACATGAGTATAGGGAACAGGACCAGGACTCTGTAAAAATATCAAATTCTGTTTACTGCTAAGCCATCTCACTAGTTCCCACATCACAAACTTGTAAATTTAGAGACAAACTGAGCACGAAAGGAAATGTTTTCAGAAAACACCTAACATTTTGAATGGATGTCCTTTGCATCTGTGTTCTCTTGGTGCCAATTAGCACATGGTGAATCATGCAGGATAAGCCTCCACTGGTTTGTTCTTACCACAGCATTTCCTTAGGAATTCCTTAATGATATTCATGGACAAAATATCCATTATAGAACCACTAAGCCACAATACTCTGGATGGTGTCTGGAATCAAGCTGGTCACCTTCTGTGAGTTTCCTGTTCCTATGATCAATACATCAAATGTCACCCAGCCAGAGGATAGGACATCAGCAACTCATGTCTATTCCTTCATGATCTTGTGTGTTCCTAGGGTCCATTCACAAGTACAGAATTCTTGATGGGACTTTAAAGAAACCTCTCTGATCTTTTCACAGGAATTCTCACTCATAATTTATCTCAATAGAGTGACCAACAAATGCCTGGTGTTTTGCCTGTTGCTAATAAGAGATCAAAGGATTAGAGTCTGTTTTTCTTTAGAGAAACCTGTAGACTATCCCATATATTGAGATGATTATTACTCAAAAGCCATCTACCTCTATCTTGAATTGGATTTTCTAAGTCTTGTAATGATTCTTTATTAAATACTAGAAGAAAGATGTTTACATAGTTTTCATGGCATCTTGTCATCCTCCAGTTACTCAGAGATAGATTGTATGCCAAAATGATAAATTGATGCATCTTTATTAATAAATATAAAATATTTAATAATTGTTAATCAGTCCCTGTGAACAGTATCTATTTCATCTTATGCTACAAAATACAAAGGAAAATATACTTTTCAGCACACTGTTAACATAAAAATTAGTGAGTTGAATGCACAATGCTACAGTTTATATGTACAAGACTTGAATATGACCCATGGAACACCTACGCTCAATTAGATATAAAACTGGGATATGTGTGCTAACTACTGATATACTAAGAAAACAGCAGTCTTCCAGCTTGAATATGCTATGCTCTATCTGTTTGGAAGTTGAAGGAGTTAATGAACTTCAAAAGATTTGTTTTATCAGACAATGTTTATTTCTCTAAATATTTGATTAAATTTATGAGCTATGCAATGTTATAAACTGCTGAGTGCTGCATGGCCTTAGAAGGGACAGTGTGACATGGTTCCTACCCCTGGAGCAGGGCAGCTCAGCATGGGCCTCCATGAGTATTGACAGTTGCTGTGAGTGTATAATAATGTAAATATTTTGCTTTATGTTTTTCCTATGGGAGAATTTCCTCTCTGCTAAAGTTAAAGACTCCATAATAATCAGAAACACCACAGTTTTGGAAGCAAGAGTGTGTTTCTGTGATGCTGAGACCTTCAAGACAGCCTGTAAGGCTGTGGGAAAGAACCCTGAAAACATGAATTCAAGAATACATCAGCGTATTCAAGAAATCAGTGTAAGAGCTGTTTTAACAGGATTTCTCAGCTATACAAAATATAAGGCTGCAATATGAATTGTAGGAGGGATTCAGAGACTTAAAAGTACAGAGGTTGCTACACTAATGAGCCAGATTGTCAAAAAGATATTAAGTAATGATATAAAGAGATTTAGGGAATGGTGATCTCAGAGTAACTTCCCACCCATCTGAGTTTATTCTTTGTTTTTACAAAGGCAGGCTGATTTCTGAGTTCAAGATTAACCTGGGACAGAGCATCTATAGATTGAGACCTGGTGAGAATGGTGACGTAAGGGTAGAATTCCACACAACTAAGATTATTGTGTTTATAAAGGCAGGCTGGGTTTTCTGACTTTGTTTGGAAAACCAAAATGCTACCTAAAGAGCTAACACAGCTCTTTTAGAAATTTTCTAGCAGGTTTTCCGACTTTGGTTGGAAACTCAAGCAGAGCGTTATCTAGAGGGCAGTCTTGTGCAGAAGACAGAGCTGTCTGCTTGTTTCTGTCACTGACTTTCAGTCATTTCTTCCACCACTCCCAAATACCCTTTCCTCAGCAACCCATCTCCAAGCTGAAGCTTGCCCTTAGTAGTCACAAGCCTGTCTGTGTCTCTGTTTTTCTGTCTGTCTGCCTCTTTGTCTCTGTCTCCCTGTCTCTCTCTGTCTCTGTGTCTCTATCTGTCTGTCTCTGTCCCTCACTCTTTCTCTGACTGTGTGTGTGTGTGTATAAGACAGAGAGAGAGAGAGAGAGAGAGAGAGAGAGAGAGAGAGAGAGAGAACTTGATAAGCAACAGGTAACTAGCCAGTGAATGCTCTTTCAGTCTTTTAATCCTTTTAGATTATTGAATAATCAGTGACTTAGTGCTTTTAATTTGAAAATATTTTTCTTAATGAGCAAAAACCAAATAATGTCATATTTGTTGGATTGTCGTAAATTCATCTAGTACTATCCAGACCTTTCAGACTTACATTGAGTATGTATTTTGACATGATTTCCATATCAGATAGATATAAACTGAAAGTATGGTGTTATTTCTGTTACTAATCTATTTATCATCACACCATCAACATCACTATAATTTTATAATTTTGAAATCAGGTGATGTGATCATTCAAATATCGTTCTTTTGTTTTTTTGTTTCACATTATTTCAAATATTCTAGATCCTTCACATCTCATAAGAATTTAATATATTTTCTTTCCAAAAATTTCAGTCAGAATTTTCATTATAATAAAATTAAAATACATATATAAGGGATTTTTGAAAAATAATAAGAAAAATATTTAAAAAGCCATTATTGTTGGTATCATTTGAATAAATATAACAAATAGACATTTAAGTTTTTGGTTTAAGATTTCCAAATATTTTTTTAGGAAGAAGTATGTAAATATATTGAAGATCTGTGTATGGCCCAAGAGTTAAATACTCCAACATACAGGTACATTTGACATCCTCACTGAGTCTCTATGTCATAGCTACCTACGCTTTCTAAACCTTCAAGAGACATGAGACAGTGTTTGGAACTTGGACAAAATCAAAAGACATTGGTTCAATGATTAAATGAGAGATGCACTTCTCAAAGGACTTGTGGTCAAACAAGAGAGACAAAAACAAACAAGTGATTATGGAGCAATGTGAGGTTCACAGAGGGGTCTGGAAGGAAGCTGCTTAGTGTGCTAGGCTATCTAGCTGCAGTAAAATGCAGCATAAAATTGTTTGCTTGTTTTGTTTTTGTGTTTTCTTGTAAGAACAATTTATCTTCCTAAAATGTTCTGAAAGCCTAATTGGTACTTAGGGAAAGGCATTTACATGTTCTTTCTTCATCAATTTATTTACAACCAGCTATCATTTAAAAAAAAAAAAAGTACAATGAAAATGCCACAGCCACTGATATCAAAATAAAAAAAAAACATTAAAGACTATTGACAATATGAAAAAAAAAAAAAAAAAGAAAGAAACATTTACTGGAAAAGTTAAACGTGGAGGACAAATGAATGAGGATGATAAATTAGAAACGAAAAAATTTATGGAGGGAGGAAAAGCAGAAGGAAAGGTTAACAGAAGTAGAAATGGAGCAGGGAAAGCACAAGCCTTCTCCTTGGTCCTCTACTGGTCACTCTACAGCAGCAGTTTAGTGACTTATTTCTCTCAGTGCATCCTGTACATCCAATAAAACTCTCATGGTGAAGGCATCAACCTAGTTTCTTCACTACTTGCCACCTTCTGACAATAAGAAAGTGACAGTATTTTATCTTCTGTTTTCTTCCTTGACATCTATCTCTCCCCTAATCTCCTCCTTCCCTCCCCCCCACCCTCCACCCTGCATACCTTTTCATTGCATTAGGGACATATTCAATACATATTTTCTTTATGAAAGATTTCTGGATATTTCTTTGTTTTACAATTTGCTAAATAAATGTCACATGTGTGTATGCCCATATATATATGCTTATATGAATAGATCAGACCTATCCATCTTCATATAATAAGATTTAGTTTTTGGGTTTCTGATTTGAAATCACATCCCAGTTCATTCTTCTCTAAGAAACCATAGATGGTGGAATACTTACCTCTATGCACATTCTACTTTTTCCTGTATTGGGAACTTAAGAAAGTGAAGATGTTATTTGTTTGTTTTCACTTCAGAAATATCATTATCCCAGGATTGCACAGGTCATTCGCACATCATTTAAACAGTTGTATACTATCCCATATCTCCTTATTTCTAGCTACTAAACTTTAAGATTGTTTTTACTCTACACAAAGTAAAATATTTTTATTTACCCAAAATTATGAATGCTACTGAAGACCCCCACTCAAGGGAGACCCTCACTCAAGTCTCAGGATGACACGACCACCCAGTAACTCTTGCAAGACACCGAAACTGGATGCAAAAACAGAGGTTTATTTGGGAGAACAGCCGGCGGCTGTTGGTCAATTCGTTGTTCACGCAGGAGCTGAATTGACCCCAACTGCTGGTCTGAGGGGAGTTTTTAAAGGAGAAAAGCACAAACCAGGGATGGAGACATAACATAAAAATAGCGGAACATTCCAGAGGAACCCAACCTCTGTGAGTCAGGGTCATGTGAAAACACTCTGTACACTTATTTTTCTCAGGAATGCGGTCCTACCCTGTCATTGTGGTCTTGCCCAGTCACTGTGGTCACCAGTTTCCTGGTTCCACCTAGCTGACTTGCATTTTTCCTTTTGTGGTTAGCCTGTCCTTGGAACCCAGAGCCTAAGAACCAGATTACCTGCAGTCTAGGTTCTGCCCTTTTGTGGAGTTCCTGGAATGCAGATGCCCTGGCTTCAGCCTCTACATCCTAGGGGGTCTCAAAAAAAAAAGTTTATTCTCTTCACTGTGTGTAAGTTTTTCATGAACTTTGTAGTTACCTTGTTAGGATACATTCCTGAGATTGGTGTTCCTTGCAGAGAAACATGACATAATAAAGATTCTATTGGCAAACTATCATATTCTTTACACTTTCATTCACTACTGCAACCTTTGTGCACACTTATTTTTACTTTAATAATTCTAAAATTTGTGCAGTAGACTCAGGGGAGAAAAATATGTCTTCTGTAAGGACAGGTGGAGTTCAATAGTGGAGCACTTGTCTCTTGTGTGCACAAGGAGCAAGGCACCAACTTCACCACAGAAAGCTGAAGATTCACAAAGCATTGTGAGAAGAGACATCTGGAACAAACGATGGGTTCTAAAATATGATAAATATCACTCTTGATACATGAGAGACAATGAAAAGAAAGCAATCATAAATGCTGGTGTTGGAATCTAAGATCCAAACCAGGGGTCACACTCCCGCAGAAACACACAGAGACAGAGGATTCGTTGCAAAAACATGAGGTTTAATGATAATAATAACCAGTGAACTGGGGTTCCCTTGCACACACACAAGAGGAACCCCAAGTTGAAGCTAAGAGCAGTTTTTATACAGTTTAAGGGGGGACTAGAGAAACAGTGACTAGGCACAACGATGATTGGCAGAAAGTGTGACTTCTAAATGATTGGTCTTTGGGGAATGAGGTGGCATGGACCTCTTGTCTGTAGTGCATGGTTTGGTCATGTCCTGTGGAATGTGTCTACCTGCTCTGGGCCTTCTCACCACAGGTGGCTTCCCTCTGCTGTGGTCTGAGGAATGTTAATCTGATTCCTTTCCTCTCTAAATGCTAATCCCGTATGATCTAGTGAATGAATCATGCTTTTTCCTGCCTCAGCTGAATGTTAATCCTGCAAGTGGCTGGCCTAAGGAATGTGCTCTTCCCAGGATGATGTCCTGGGACAGTCAATTTTTAAGTTGAACTGAATTCCTACCCTGACATATTTCCCTTTGTCTTTAATCTAATAAATTTTACAAACAAATATTCTTAAGACTTTAGATGAGTTTCAGGCATTCAACAAGGTTTAGCCTAAAGTCAATCAAATTGTATGAATAAAGATTACTTTCTTACAGCAAGAATCATTTGTGTTGTATGGTAGTTGTTTGTGTTTTCTGGCAGACTTAAAGGCAGGAACCTTAATGGTAGTCATTGCAATACTTATTTCTTCTAACTAACTAGTGCGGAACCTTAAGCACTCTTCGTTTCTTTTTTTTTGGTTTTTCCTTCTCAAGTCAAGGGAAACTGAGCTGATCTGGCTTATGGTGAAAGCAGACAGGTGGGTACTCTGCTACTTTATTGGAGATCAGTAGGGAAACCATGCAGCCGCTGTCTCTGGTGCCTACTCATCTCAGGAAGCTAAATGAAACCAGCAAAACAACTAATAAATATGGATGAGCTTCTCTGGAGACTCACATTTTGTACAGCTCTAAAACTGAGTTCAAGTCCCAGCTAAACTCATAGAAATATAGATTACATATTAAGTGGGAAAATATATAAGGATATAACTATCTAAAATAACCCTTGGTTCTGTGAACGGATTTTGCCTTGATGAAGAAAGACTCAAGCCATAGTCAACTCTCAGTGTTTAAGAGCACCAGTGTACATAAGGAGGGCTGGAAAGAAGAAACAGACTCTGGAATAGGTGGGGTCTACAGGATCCAAGTCTACCTGGGAATGATTGGAGGGGGTGGGTTCCCTGACAACCTTCACTTGAAGTAGCTCTCTTAGACAATCTTAGCTTGTGTACATACTTTTTGGTGTATGTACATTGGGGTGAACCAGACTGTATATGAACTTCAGAGAATAAGAAGGAGTTTTCAGGGCGAATATAAATCATTGGCTGGAGTTTAACTGGGAATGCCTCATTTGCATGGAAAGGCATTCCAGGAATCCTAGGTAATTGCTTTGTCAGGTTGGTTCTAATCCAGAAAGAGGAAATTGAATTTGTAGGTTTGCCAAAGGCTACTTGATTTTCCTCAAGTAGAGAGTGTCCTAAGTCAGAACCCCCCAGGCAAGGTCAAAGAAAGGGAAGTCATGCTAGTAGAGGAAAAGGGACTCCTCCATTTTGTGCTGAGCCCAGAGGAGCTATCAGGACACAGTAGACTGTGGCCTTAATTAACAGGTTTTCTCCACAACTAGCTGCTTAAAAATGCTGAGTGATGTGATGCCTGCTATAATTACTAACTAAGCAATAATGGTTTCTAGATGACAAGGGGATAAAATGAGGAGTTTCAAATAAAAACATATCATCCAGAAAACTGGCTTAAGAATACTAATTATAATTAGAAAAAAAGTATATTTTATTTTATGTGTGTGAGTCTTTTGCCTGAATGTATGTCTATACACCACATGTATGCCTGATGTGTGTGGAAATGAGAGGACTGAAATATGACTCCATGACAGGCTATAAACTGCAGATCAGAAGATTAGACCTAGATCTCTTGTTTCCAAGAACTGAGCAAGTCCAGACAAGTCAGGTCCAGGAAAACTCCAGGCCTTGGGCAGCCAATCAGGTTTTGATCATACAAAGCTCTTTTTTGTGTCTTAAAATGTTTATTAATTAATTTATTAAATTTTATTAAATATAATTACAGTACTTTCTCTTTTTGTCTTTCTCCCTTCAAACATACTCCTATCCTAAAACCCAACCCATATCCCTACAAACTGTCAAATTGATATCCTCTTTTTCATTTCCTGTTACTGTTATGTATGTATGTATGTATGTATGTATGTATTTATATATGTGTGTATGTAGATGTACACACAATCTATGAATATAACCCGCTGAGTCTATTTTTGCTGTTGTGTGTATATGGTTGTAAGACTAAGAAATCTATATTTGGTAATCAATCTGGAGGCTTATCTCTGGAAGAAGCTAATTTTTACTCTCACCATCCATTAGTTATTCCTTGTCTAGTCAATGTATTCAACCCCTTTATCTTATATAGTCTATAGTTATGTTATGACAATGTGTGGCAAATTGTTGCCTATAATTTCTTATATGAATAAACACATTTAAAATATTTATTGTTCCTCATTATGTGTATGTAAATGTGTATGTGTGTGTATTTGTGGATATGAATGCAAGAGCCTATGAAAACGAGGAGAAGTTGAGTCTTCTGAAGGTAGATTTGCTGAGAATTATGAACCATCTGACATGGGTGCTGAGATTTAGACTTGATACCTCTAGAAGAACAGTCCACACTCATATCCCAGAGCCATCTCTCCATCTCATGCATGCTTTTTATTTATTTAATTTTAGTGTGGTAGCTATTTTTGTCATTGTTGAAACAGTGTCTTACTATCTAACCTAGCCTGACCTAGTAGTCACTGTATGACTCAAATTGACCTCAAACTTACCTAATGTCTTCTGACTCCTTTCATATGATCAAATTTAGAACTGAAGTTTTTAAAATAAGTGTTTTATTTTTAAAAAAATTATCTAGTATTCATCAATTCCTATCTTTCACATTATCTCAGAGAATGATTATAGTAGCATAAGAGAGATACATGAACAGTGTCATGGTACTAATTCTTGCATTAATTCAGAAAAAGTCACCATCATTGCCCAGAAAGTTACTAATTCAAACAAATATACATTAGAAATTCTAGAATTTCCTTCATAATTGAAAGACTAAGAGACAAAACAAATAAAGACATCCATATATATTAAATGATGAAATATATAAGGCCATGAATCAGTTCATAAGCCTAACTCTATTCCAATTTACTATGAAATTAGATTCAATGTCTTCTGTCTGTGCTCTGCTTCCAGGCTTTCAGTGTCTCCAGTTAACTACCATGACTCTGTCATGGTTGAACTCATCTCTGGAGTTTGTGTAGGCACAGTGCTATGTCATTGTCAGTGTATAGAGAATCTATACACTTCTGGCAACTCAGGATTTGTGCTTCTGATATGTATCTCAGAGTCCTCTACAAGCTTATAGATTGGTCTGTGAACATCTATATTATGTTAAGTTGGACACCATAGCAAGTGTAGCTATGCTCTAAGATTTAGGTGTATCATACATCCACAACCTTTACTTTGTAGAGTCCAACTTTTAATCTGGATTTCTTTTCTCTTTGTAAGATTTAATTTTTCTATGATTTCTAAGTATCATATTAATTATTAAATAATATTTATATATATATTATATATTCTTTGACCTGAGTTTATTTTACTTTTATATTCTTATATATTATTATTGACAGTTTTTTTGTTCATGGTTTCCCAGATGTTATGCTTTTTACGATGATTTTAAGTTGCACTTAGCCATTTCTTCAACTTTTTGACTTTCTTCTAAACTTTTTGTTTTATTTCCTCAGTTTTTTTTTTCATTTTGAGTTTTATCTTGGTTAACCTTTTCTATAGATTTGTGTTTATTTGTTAAGGAGTAGTATCATATCTTTAAAAATTATATTTGAGGGGCTGGAGAGATGGTTCAGCAGTTAAGAGCACTGACTGTCCTTCCAGAGGTCCTCAGTTCAATTCCCAGCAACGACTTGGTGGCTCACAACCATCTTTAACAGGATCCAATACGTTCTTCTGGTATGTCTGAGACAGCTACAGTTTACTCATAAAAATTAAATAAATAAACCTTTAAAAAACTATTTTTAAAAAAACATTAATACATAAAAACCCACATGAAAACCTACTTTCATATAAGTTCCAAAACCACATTCATGTAAGAGAGGAATTTAAATATGAGTCACCATATAATTGGCTCGGCAACTTCACAATTAGATATGCCACTAAGTAAAATTTTCAGTACCAGAATGGACTATAACTTGTTCAATCACTGGCCAAAGTTACCACAAAAATCTCCTAAACATCATAGACTATTCCCAAGGCTATGGACTGCCTTCTATTACCTGATGTAATGCCCTATTGCTGAAGTCAAAGACTTACTTACATTGTGGAACATGAAGAAATCAAGTAGGTATAGACTAGAAGTTTTATCAATATTAACTATCATTCACAGTGCTGGCATGTAATTTTTCATGCTACTGGAGTAGAAAAAAAAAAACATTAATATTACCCAGCTACAAACCTGTGACCTACAACAGTGACTTCCCTGGCAAGATGCACTTGTGCAAAAGTAGCAAAAATGATAAAGGTACAACTAATTATTTTTTTATTTGATTTAAAGCCCACTGAATGAGATAAATTCTATACCTGCCACTGCTGATGATGCCAAGAACCTGAGCTAGATAGGTCATGAGCAGAATTGGAAAACCTACTACTATTATTCTACTAGAAAAATATAGCAACAAAATGACTGTCATGGCATAATGTTGTACCCACAGATCTGAGTGGGACTCAACACTATCAGAGAAGTTTCTTCTTACTGTAGATGGTAATCAGAACAGAGAGCCACTGACAATTGCAACTGACAACATGCAATGAGTAAGAACTTTGGATCACTCAACCCTATACAAGACATCTTTATCAAATCCTTCCCTTCAAGGTTCAGGAATCTATGCTAAAAAGGAAGCAAAAAAATAGTAAGAGGGAGAGGTGAGAGATGACTCCAAGAGTATCTTCTAGACAAAATAGAACTAATATACACATAAACACACAGATCGTGACAACATGCAGAAGACCTGTACAACTTCAAACCAGAAAAAAATTCCCAGAACTAAGACAGGGAAGTGGATACAAAGTACCACCCTGAATCAAGAAGCACATTGCAATTGATACCTCCTAGTACAGGGAAAATCAGTTATATTCCATCATGTGCTACTGAATTTATTAAATACAGTCCAGGCAGGGCCCATGCCCTGGAGTAGTTCAGTACTACGAAATGAATTTCCTTTTTGCTTTGTCTACTGTTTTTCATTGTTTTAGTATGTTTTATATTTTGTTTTTTGTTTGTATTGATTTTTAGTTTTTGAACTTGTTTTATTTTTCTGAGAGATAGAGGGAGAGGGAGAGGAAGAAGAAAAGAAAGAAATAGAAAAACAGACAGGCATACGACAGACAGACGACGACACACACACACACAACACAACAACACAACACAACACACATAAAGAGAGAAAGACAGGACAAGAGACAGAACAAGAGAGACAGAAAATAGAGAGCTAGTATGAAATTCAATTGACATTATTCATTTCTTGTATTTTTAGTGTTGCAAAAATAATTATATTAGTTTCCTCTCTATTCTTTCATATAAGGGAACTTGTCCACTCTTCCAGATTTATTTATTTTTTCCAGATTTATTTATTTTCCCCCTACCAAGTCTCTATTTATTTTAGTGACAAAGTTTCAATTGATTTCTCAGGTTGACTTCAGAGGCACCATCCTCTTTTCTTCAATTGCCTAGTAGCACTATGCCTCTTTGTTCATACTCCCTGTCCTCTCTCTCTCCCCTCCCTATGTCTCTGAGTAGGTGTGTCATATAGTCACAGAGGTGCACATCAATATGTACTGTGCTTGCCTGCATGTATTCCTGTGGAACCAGAGATAGATATTATGTCTTCTTCCAGCTAGCACTTCACCTTGTGTTTTTAGTAAAGGCCTCTCAATGAAGCTGGGGAGACATGTTTTCTAGACTGCCTGGCCAGCAACTCACAGATATGCCTGTCTCTGCATACCCTACCAGGCTGAATCTACAGATGTCTGTCATCATTCCCAAGTGTTTTTTTTTTTTTTTTTTTTTTAAACATTGGTGATGTAGAGTAAAACTCTGCTCCTCATGTTGGAAAACACAGCATATTGTACACTGGTACCATCATTCATTTCTTGATTCATGGTCTTTTACTCCAGGTTTCAAACACTGGCTTGATCCTCTTTGAGCTATGGACTTTAAACCTCATTTCATGCACTAAGCATATATGCTAACCCTTTGATTCTGTTTGGAATTTAAACTCTCACTTCAGCAGAGGTTATTATGTCTGAAAGATGTGTTCCCTTGCAGTTCTTGGAGGATAAGATTCTCAGTTCCTTTGCTTTAAGGCCCATGTCTATATTTTCAGCTTCCATGGATTGGCAAATTTTCATCTTTGTTAATGTAACTTGCTTGATTCCTAGCATCTAGGAATTCAGCTATGAATTACTTTTTGCTGTATCTATCTCTTTATAATCACTTTGATTTATAACATTCATGTTGGCTAACTGATACATTGGCTATCAGTTCCAGACCATGCCAACTTCATGATGTTTGTGACAGCTTCTGTAGCTTAGGAACCCTCCCTAGCATCTTTCACCAGAATATCCACACAATTTACACTTCCCATACCACTAACAGTGTGTTTAATCAAGAGTAATCATATACATAAGGATTCTTTTTCTTGTTTTTATAAATAATAAAAAATGTTTTAAAAATAACACACACCCAATCCAAATCCATGATGGCAACAACTTTCCTGCAATAGAAGATCTAAGTTTCCTAGTTAGGGAAGTCTGAATAGTACTGTGAAATCCCAAACTAAAAATAAAGCAAGGTGTCACAGAGCAATTACAGTTTATGAAATTCATCCATCTTTTCAATAAATGTTTCAGCCAGACTTTACTTTCTCACTCTGCATCACATGAGACCTTGGGAGGAAGGGTCCATGGTCACTTAGTTAAGTAACAGTCAGGATGAAGGTAACGGTGATCTTTTCTGCTCATCGTAATATCCTTATCACGGCCCCAGGTTTACCATGCCATGTCCTTGCTTTGCTGTGGAATCCCTAGCTGTGCAAATTGTAAATTACCATTTTCTACCTATGATAGTGGTAATGAAGATAATGCAGACTCACATAGCTTTGCTTGAAAGACAGAAACCAAGTGTTTTATAATGTTTTGATAAAGTATGGACTTAGTTACTTACCATGGTGACTGTCTTGTCTCCCAAACTCATAGAACAACAGTATAAGGGACCCCAGCATTGAGAAGAGGGAGGTTAGAGGTAAATATTCCTTAGATATCACAGTTTTCTCCCTAAAGGTTTTCTACTTGTCCATCTAAAAAGAAAATCAAAATGACACCACCTCTGGCCTCCTTTATCCACTTTGTTCGCCTGGCTAGAATTGTATTGTGTGTTGTCATTCTGTCTCCCTGTGGTATTTCATACTCTTTCTTCTTCGCTGTATGCATGCATCATTTGTTAGGATTTTTCTAGCTAGGTCTCTTCCTACATAATGAATGGATGCATTGAGGTTATTAGCCAGATCATTCCAGGCAGAAACATCTCTAACTACACTTGGCTTGGATAGGTATATAAGCCCTTTATCGTAAGGGAAGCAGAAAACCATTTTAAATTGAGGCACAATTAGAAACAATGTACTTCAAAGCAAGTGCATTTACACATAGGCTAATTAAAGAAATCTTCACAGACTTTAGTGGTACATATGGTGCACTGAGGCAAATGTGCATATGGGTATATCACCATTTCTACCAAACTGTATTATAAACACAGCTTCATTATCAAGTACTCAAGTTGTCATGGCAACTAGAAGTTTGGGTCACACAGAGAGTCTATTATTGCTGTCCTTCCCTAATCCTGGAAAACTTGCGTCTTAAGATCTGATAAGGGTGTTGAGCACTGTTGATAAGGAGAAGGTTTACATACTCTGTGTGTGATGTTATGCCTAACTATCCTTTTCTCTGGTAAATTCATGATACCTTAACACCTTATTCACTTCCTAATCCAGCAAAAAGTATTTCAATCATAGTTAATTTATGCTTCATCTGTATGAATCAACGTTGTTTCTGCTATTTTTAGAGAATACACACTTATTTAACCAGTTGCTAAGTTGTTGTGAAGTTTCCATCATAGAAGTTTACTTGGAGACGGGGTCAGGTGAATAGAAAGTCTTTATTAGCTGGCTAATGACTGGGCTGGGTATTCTAGACCCAAGTGCAGTTTCAAGACTTTTCAGGGTGAACTTTTAAGCACAAAAATCACATCCTGGTTGACATACCTCATTTAGCAAGAACACTCATCCAGAAAGAGAACTACAGAAACCAAAAAGCAAGGTTAATACATTTAGGGAATTTTGTAGAAGTATAGAATTTGATGAATGAGGACTTTGTTCTCATTTTGGCAGGTGTTACTACTGATGCGCTTGGTTCAAGCCCTAAATGGTACTTCCATCATGGCATCAGTTGTGCTAAGGTCTGAGAGCCTGTTATAAAGTCATATTGGGAGGATATGTTCAAGTCCTCTTTCAAGGTCTGTGAGTGCCTTATATCAGTTACTGTGTTGGTTTCAATGAGAAAAATATTCCAGAAGCTCAAGTATCAAGACAGTTGGCACCCAATTGGTGACAGTAGATAGTAGAACCTTTAAAAGTTAGACACTAGATGAAGAAAGTAGTTGCTGTAGATGGGCTTTGAAATTAAGGCTTCCTCTCCCTTCTAGTCCACTCATTCAGCTTTCTCCATATATTGAATATATGGGCCTTCAGTTTCCTGCTCTGACTACCATGCTTGCCTGTCATCCTGCCTTTCCATAACAGACACTATTCCTTTGGAATTGCAAGCTTATAAAACCCCTTTTCTTCCTCAGGTTGCCATGGTTCTGGTACTTTATCACAGCAACATAAAAGCAAGTAATAGAGTTACCATGTCAGCAACACATGTCTTATTAGGCATAACTTCTCAGAAGTCTATAGTAAAAGAAATATTTAGTGCAGGAGAAACAATTCATAAAACAGCAGCCTTTCAGCAGATATCTTCACATGCATTTCAAAAACTGTTCTTTTGCATATTCATTTAGAATAAAGACAATGCATTCAATATATGCCAGTACACATAAAACAATGTGTAGTAAAAAGACTTAGTGTTTGTCCTTTTGGCTCAAGGTTCATTCAGAAGAAATGACACTTATGAAAGTAAACACCCAGCACCATGGCAATGCCACGGGGTTTTTCCTTGGCCTTCCTATGAGAGGATTTTTTTCCTATTGAATTGCTTCAACTGCTGTGGCTTTACTGGTTTCTCCACCTGTGGTATGGATTTAGGGTTAAGGTATATGATGCAGCTGGCCCACTTCTCACAGAAAAAGTCTTACTTCTAGTCCACAATATGGTTCACCAATTATCTGTTCCAGTGTATCAGTAACATCATTATTCAAAATACAAGTGAGCAGCAGGGTAAGAGTGAGCACATCAGTAATAGACCTCAGAGCACAGCTAAGAGTAGAGGAATAGTATTCTACCCGATTTGACAGAGTCCTCAAATTTGCTTCTTCATATCTACTCTCACACCATATGAATAAACATGAAAAAACATATGAATTGAGCCTCTTTACAGAGAGTAACTTGTTAAAGGGAAGGGATCCTTTAAATTAACCTACAAAATCAATCCCTATTATTAATAATCCAAGTAAATCAATCCCCAGTCAGGTGATTATGGGATCTTTTTGTTGTTGTTAATATGTGACGTTACATTGTCACCACTCTTTTTCCTATTAGAATTACTGAAAATCCATTTCTGTGAGAACTTTGTCTCCTTAAGGGGAATAGGTGGATTTGTAGTTCTGTTTCCTCAATTATATAAGTGCATGACAGTCAGTCATGGAAGGCATGGAAATTGTCTTGCTAGGTTGTACTTTGATTGACACCCTGAGAAATGAAAACAGGAATTTTAGTTTGGGAGAGAATCATCTTACATTTAGTAAAACCCTAGAGTCTGGCTACAAAGAGGGCTTAGCAGGTTAAAAACAAAAAACAAACAAACAAACAAAAACTTGCTTTTCAAGCATGAGGGCCTTAGTTTACACACCAACACCCACATAAAAAATAAATAAAGTCAAGTATTATAATCACACTTGGAACAGCAGTGATGTGGAGCCCAGGGGTAGAAAGTAAATGGAGCTTGCTGGCTGCCAGACTTGTTCTAGGTTCAGTGAGAGATCCTACTTCAAACAAATATAACAGAAAATGATGATATACACAGTTTTTCTCTGCCTCTGCACATACATTCACTGACCTGTATACTCGTACATACAGGTAAGCATAATCTAGACCTATGCCATACTCACATACAAAATTATTTCTAAAAGAATGGATGAAATAGCATATACAAGCACTACAACTTAATATGACTTTCATTAATCCTGAGTGATTATTGTTTCCTCTAGCTCTTGGACAAGGACTTGATGAAGATATGACCAGACATCTTTACAATAAGGGTAAAACACCATTTGAAGTTTTACCTGATCATTCATCTGCAGATAAATACTCCCGTAAACAACCAGTCCTTATTGACTCATTTAGGGTGAACACTCATCCACTATGAATTCACACGCACACACACACACAGACACACACACAACCAGTTAGCTCGCTTTCCTTCACTCCTTCCTTTCCTCTGGTACCTTATTTCACTCTCACAGACTTCATATCCACCTCCCAGGACAAACATTGACTAACATGTCTCATGATCAAATAGAGAGAATATCTTCATTTCTTATAAATGCAAATTAATAATGATAGCTCTCCTGTTGTAGAAACTGGCATAAGGTAAGAGATTCATACCAGGAGAAGCAAAAAGAAAATCTGTGCCTTGGCCTTTGGCCTCTCCCCATCATCTAATTATGGCAATATGAAGGAGGCTACAAAAGGAATATTTCACCAGAGGGTTTGGGATCAGGGGTTGTTAATGAGATGTCGCAGTAATAGAGACAAATATTTCAAGAGGTCTCATTCCTATTAAATTGGTATCAGTTTGGAAGAATAAACTTAATTAGCAGGGTAAATTACCTACAACAATTTAACCTATTGGCCTCAGGCATTTCTTTAATTTTAACCTGGAGTTACATACAGGGCTATGAATGAATAGGCATCAGTCAGACTTTTATTAAACATCACTTACTTTCAGTTTGTTTGCTTTTAAGCTACTGCTATTTAGAGGTTGCAGAGGCATCTATAGAAAATTTATTTATGATTACTTTCTAGTTCAAAATGGGTATGTCTCTATAATAATGGGTTTAACACTGATGGAATGCTAACTACTTAAGCCCATTAGTTTATAATTAACATACCAAGTAACATTTTATTGGGAAAGGTTAAATTTTCACCTTTGCTCATTTAATAAAAATAATACATCTGGAGTTTTAAACAGACATATTATCTGTGTAAATCTTAGAGATAATCAAGATAAACATGTTTGTTTATGCCATGAGACCCAATGAAACAGCTTTTGCTGTACTGCCTGCAATAATCCAGTTTTGCTCCAGTTTTATGTCAGAGGATTCACTTTAGTTCCTCTGCATAAGCAGCCAAAACACTTCTTTGTATCATCTATGCTAAATCATTGTGTTCTGTGTTGGAAAAAATACAGATGAATAAGAGGCATTGCTAGAATTTCCTGATTGAGGAAACAGGCATACCCTGAAAAGTGAGATAGCTGTCCTCACTTCAAAATGCACCCATGTCAGCGAGAGTGTGAGAATGTAAGGATGCTCTTTAAGGATGCAATGAAACATTCTCAGCACTATGCTCCTTGATATTGAGGTAAAGACCGGCTTTATTAAGGGAACCATGTATGGTGAGACGTTAGATAAAGAAGATTTGACATAACACATCACGCTATATTTTTAAGATGAGATAGCTTCAGGGAATATTAAAATTTATAAGTATACATATTCTAAAAATATAATATAATTGAATAAATTTCTCTTTTTCTTTTCCTCTCTCCAACCACCCTTTTTGCCCTCTCAAAATCATAGTCTAAGTTTTTTCTTAGTTATTCTCTTATATGTACATATATATACACATACATACATACACACATACATACACACAAACAAACACAAAAATTATATAAAAATATAAATATAAAGATAAATATAAAGATAAATGTAAATATAAATAGTATAAATAAATAAATACATAATAATAAATGTATAATATGTAAAATATAATATGTAAATGTAAAATAAATGTATATATATATATATATATACATATATATATATGTGTGTGTGTGTGTGTGTTAGGAAAAATAAAATATAAGTGTGTATGTGTCAACATATATATTTTTCCTACCTAGTATAGCCTACTTAGTCCATATAAAGTTACATGCTTGTGTATGATGATCTAAGATCTCACCACCTGACATTTGACAGTGAATCAGAAGACTCTTTCTTTGGAAAATTTCTACTGTTCCCCCTTTCATGTTATCCTGCCCAAGTTTCATATCATTTAACAAGTATCAAATAGAATGCTGTAAAGTGGAGAGGAGCCTTTCAAAAGTTTAAATATGAAAATTGTTTAACCATCTTTGCAGCCTATCAGTAGAATTCTCTCATTTATATTATTTTATCAGAGCTTTTTTTTTTTATATGAGTTAGTGTTTTGTGAACATGTATGTCTGTGTACAACATGCATGCCTGGTAGCTATGGATTTCAGAAAACAGCATCAAATCCCTTGGAAATCGAGTTATGCCTGTTTGTGCATCCCTGTATGGGTGCTGGGAATCAAATCTTAAACTTCCGCAAAACAACAATTGCTCTTCACCGAAGAACCATCTCTCTAACTACTGTCATTAATATTCTAGACTCATTCCATAACACAATAATCAGATGGAGAAACAATCAAAAATAACTTCAATAACTTGAGGCATTGAGTATTCTGAGACAACCTTGGTTGTATGGCTATATGTGAAGTAGAAAAAAACAGAATAGAAAGAAGAAGCAGAGGTTACTCTTCCACTTACTAGAAGGTCATATGAAGGGTTCAGAATAGAGATATTTCTACCAAGGAAAATAATCAAAACAAATGATAAGAAAGTGGCATGAGTTGTATACATGTGACATAACGTTTGAACACAGTAGGCAATAAGGTTGGGAGGTCTGGTGACTGGTGAGATGTCCAGTAAAGGATGAAGTAGACAGGTCTAAAGATGACGCTTGTAGAGGCAGGTTTGTGATGTGTATCTGCAGATGGAACTCTCAGCAGCTGGGGGTGTCAGTGGAGAGATCAATGCTCTGTGATCCATGGGCATTTCCTTAGCAAGGAAGAAGAAGTGCTTGGAGAAGTCAATAAGACAAGTTGGACATAGGAAAACTGGATCTTGTGTTTTAAACCATTACCATGAAAATCGCTGTCGCGTTAGCATCCAACAATAATTATATTCCAGCAAAGACAATGTGGTGTTACGATTTTGACTTTCCTAAATATGGATGATGAAATCACTTATTACTTTTTACACTAGTCTGTGATTCAGAGGATCAGGATAGGATAAGGTGTGTAACCAACTATCTTCCATTTTTCAGAATGTTTCACCCAATGTTTTTGTTTTATGTAATTTAGGACTTTCGTTAAATGTACTTGTAATCAATATATAGTTGACATAATTTTTCTAATAGAGTGTAAGGAAACATTTCCCAAATGAGACATAGAGCTTATGTGTAACATTGAAATAGTATGGAGCATCCAAAAGAAATGCTGGAACGGATGTTTGAATGCATTAGAAAATTGTGTGTTCAGAAGCAAAGATCTGTAGCACATTCTAAGAGCTCAGAACTGAGAATCTGGTCACTGTACTATTGAAGGATGTGGAGACAGAGAGAAGAAATGGAATACCTACCTTTACAGGAGAACTTGGGCATCATGCCGCTAAAGGAGGTGGAAAAGAGATTTTTATGGAGCACTCTCCCTTACAAGGCTTGCTAACTAGCTGTCAGAATATGAATGTTCTGTTCTGGAGGGTGGCAAAGAAAATCTCCAACAGTGGATGTCCCACAACCTGTTGCTTACTGTGTGGACTAGAATTAGGCAAAAATGCTTTAGATATAGTTAAAGAATGATGAGAAGACATGATTGAAATCATAATAGAAAAAAATATTTCTGCACAATGTTGCACCAGGTTGCCATTCTATTTTATCTTCAAACTTCTCTCCCAAGTGTAGCAAATTGACACTTCTTCTTTTAATAGTCTAAGTGATTTGTAACATTCCAAGCATGCTTTCTGCTTCCCCCTGGTACTTCCTGCTTGGGCAGACTCATAGCTGGTCTGCTGCCAGGAAGACAACATATTCAGACCTATCACAGAGGATCTGCTTCACTTGGAGAAGTTGGTGCACTGAGCAGACCTTGGGCATTATCTCTACAACCTGTCCAACAACACCCAAAGGAAGCTGGACTCCCTGGAGCTATAACACCCCCAGGATTATAGAGGAAGCTGGACTCCCAGGAGCTCTCCCAGAGGCAGACTGAATCCCAGGAGCTCTGACACACAGGATCACAGGATTAGAGAGACAGCTAGACTCTGAGGAACTATGACACAACCAAGAAAACAGGAGAGACTGTCTCCAGTCAGAGACAGTGAGGGTAGGGAGCAAAAGAGATAACCAGATAGTGAAAGGCAAGCACAGAATGTAAGCAACAGGAACCAAGGTTACTTGGCATTATCAGAACCTAGTTCACCCAACATAGCAAGTCCTGGATATCCCATCATACCAGAAAAGCAAGATTCAGATTTAAAATCACTTTTCATGATGATGATTGAGGACTTTAAGAAGGACATAAATAACCCCTTTAAAGAAATACAAGAAAACACAGGTAAACAGGTAGAAGCACTTAAGAGGAAACCCAAAAATTCCTTAAAGAATTACAGGAAAACACAACCAAACGTGAGGAATTGAACAAACCATCCAGGATCTAAAATGGAAGTAAAACAAAGGGAGACTACCTGGAGATAAAAAACCTAGGAAGAGATCAGGGGTCATAGATGCAAGGATCACCAACAGAATACAACAGATAGAAGAGAGAATATCACATGCAGAAGATACACGAAAATATGACACAAAGGTCAAAGAAAATGCAAAATGCAAAAAGGTCCTAACCCAAAACATCCAGAAAATCCAGGACACAATGAGAAGATCAAGTCTAAAAATAATAGGTATAGAAGAGAGGGAAGATTCCCAAAATAAAGGGCCAGTAAATATCTTCAACAAAATTATAGAAGAAAACTTCCATAAACTAAAGGAAGAGATGCCCATAAACATACAAGAAGCCTACAGATCTCCAAATAGACTAGACCAGAAAAGAATTCCCCTCCCTTCAAATAATAATTTAAACACGAAATGCACAACACAAAAAGAGTATCCCCTATTCAGCCCTTCAAAGGATAATAGATGGAAAACTACAACTATGGTCACTTGATCTTTGACAAAGGATCTAAACCTATTCAGTGGAAAGAAGACAGCATTTTGAACAAATGGTTCTGGTTCAACTGGAGGTCAACATGTAGAAGAATGCAAATGGATCCATTCTTATCTCCTTATACAAAGCTTAAGTCCAAGTGGATCAAGAACATCCACATAAAACCAGATACACTGAAACAAATAGAAGATAAAGTGGGGAAGAGACTTGAACACATGGCATAGGGGAAAAGTTCCTGAACAGAACACCAATGGCTTATGCTCTAAGATCAAGAATTGACAAATGAGACCTCATAAAATTGCAAAGCTTCTGTGAAGCAAAGGACATTATCAATAGGACAAAATGGCAACCAACAGATTGGAAAAAGACTTTTACCAATCCTACATCTGATAGAGGGCATATATCCAATATATACAAAGAACTCAAGAAATTAGACTCCAGACAATCAAATAACCCTTTTAAAAATGGAGTACAGAGATAAACAAAGAATACTCAACTGAGTAAATTCAAATGATTGAAATGAACCTAAGGAAATGTTCAACATCCTTAGTTATCAGGGAAATGCAAATCAAAAAAACCCTGAGATTCCACCTCAAACCGCCAGAATGGCTAAGATTAAAAACTCAGGGGATAGCAGATGCTGGGGAGGATGTGGAGAAAGAGGAACACTCTTCTATTGTTGGGGGGATTGCAAGCTGGTACAACCACTCTGGAAATCAGTCTGGCAAATCAGTCTGGAAATCAGACGGTTCTTCAGAAAATTGGACATAGTATTACCTGAGGACCCAGTTACACCACTCCTTTGCATACAACCAGAAGATGCTCCAACATATAACAAAGACACATGCTCCACTATGTTCATAGCAGCCTTATTTATAATAGCCAGAAACTGGAAAAGAGTCCAGATGTCCTTCAACAGAGGAATGGATACAGAAAATGTGGTACATTTACTCAATGGGGTACTACTCAGCTATTAAACAATGAATTCGTCAAATTTTTAGGCAAATGGATGGAACTAGAATATTTCATCTTGAGTAAGGTAACTCAATCACAAAAGAACACACATCGTATGCACTCACTGATAAGTGGATATTAGCCCCAAAGATCAGAATACTCAAGACAAAATTCACAGATCACATGAAGCTCAGAAAGAAGGAAGACAAATGTATGGGTGTCTCAGTCCTTCTTAGAAGGAGTAACAAAATACTCAAGGGAGCAAATACAGAGACAAAGTGTGGAGCAGAGACTGGAGGAGAGGCCGTCTGGAGACTGCCCTACCTGGGAATCCATCTCATGTGTAGTCAACCAAAGCAGACACTGTTATGGATGCCAGGAAGTGTAGCTGACAGGAGCCTGATATACTTGTCTCCTGAGAGGCTCTGCAAGAATCTGACATACAGAGGTGGATGGTTGCAGCTAACCATTGAACTCATCACAGGTCCACAATGGAGGAGGTAGAGAGAAGACTGAAGGAGCTGAAGGGGTTTGCGGCCCCAAGGGGAAAGCAACAATACCAACCAACCAGAGTTCCCAGGGTCAAAACAACTACCCTACTAACATGCATGGACCCATGGCTCCAGCTGTATATGCAGTGGAGGATGATCTTGTCAGGCCTTGGAGGGAGTGGTTGGAGCATCTTTTGGGTCCTTGGTCCTGTGAAGGTGGGATGCACAGTATGGGGGAATTTGTGGGCAGGTGGGTGCATGGGTGGAGGCACACCCTCATAGCAGTGGGAAGGGGATGGGATAGAGAATTCCTGGGATGGGGGAATGGGGAAAGGGGATAACATCTGAAATGTAAATAAGTAGAATATCCAATAAAAACAAAAAACAAAAAAACATTCCAAATGGCCTCATAAACTCAGCTCATCAGCTAAAACAAGCTTTCCATTAGAGCATCTTCTGTATTTATTTTCTAGAAATACAAATGCTTATTAGTATAGTATAAATTGAATATTAAAAAGCCTATAGAGACTAATATTACCTTCTCCTTACCTGATCCTGGTGATATTTGCCTGACTAGTTCATAAAGGCTGCGTATTTCAGAAAATGCTTCTCTGGTTAAGATGTTTGGGGTAATGTTTTATGTTTATTTCTTACTTTCCTTTAGTTTATTTTAACACATATTGCTTAATTCATTCTATTTAACTTAGAATTTTACAAATATATACACATTACACATACAGATTTATATTCATGTATATATTACAAATACATATTCCAAGCCTCCTTTTTCAATATTGTCAACAACAATTGGACCCCATTTTTAATATAGTTTATTCATCAGTCATATTTTACTGTTATGTTATGACAACATAAATGTGCATTATAAACAAATTTAAATTTCGTATAAAAATATGCAAACACAATTACAAGGTTGATTTGCAGATCTCTAGAGCTTATGTGTGTTGAAAAATCAAAGCCTCATACTTACTGAAGCAATCCCACTTTTACGCTTCCACCATCCCCTGATGCTTTCGGGAATGTGAGGATTATCTTTTCATGTAAGTAAAACTGTACAATGTTTATTCTCTTGTGACTGTCTTGTATCATTTACACAATGGCTTTAGGGGTCATTGATGATGTCATGTCTTTCAGGTTTGAGTTATTTTTCAAAGCTGAGCAATATTTCATTTAATTGACACGGACCATTCTTTTTCTTCTGTGTTTACCCATTGACAGCAATGATGTTCTATTCATATCCTCACTATTGTGCATGATTGCAAATTGATGGGGCAAGGGCAGTCCTCTCTTCTGGGTCTCTGTTTCAATTATGTTCTATAATTACTCAGACATAGGATTGCTAAACCGTAGGGTTGCTCTTCTTCCAGATTATTTTTTTCAGGAACTTCTAAATTTGTTTTCATAATAGATATACTATTTCATATTCTGACCAAACAGCAACATCCTTTTATATTCTATTCAACACTTTAAAAAATATTAGCCATCATAATAGAGAAGAAATTATATTTTATTGTTTGATACACATATGATTGTTAATGAGCATCAGTGTCCGACTTTCCTTAGGTCTGTCTATTTCTTTAGAGAAATGTTTATTCAAGCTTTTTGGCTATTTTTCAAGTAGATGTTTTACACACATTTCTTTCAGGTCTTGCAAAAGAGTTCACTCATTTATAGTTTCAATATTGTTTTGGAAAACATTTATTGAATACTTGTATCAGACAACCACAGACACCTTATGATTCAAAGGTTTACAGAATGGAGCTGAAGTAAACAAAGAGGTTTCATGATCTACCACTAATGAAGAGCAAATTATATTCAGTAGGCTTCTAAGACAATTGGGATATATATGACAATCCATATATATGTATACAATATTAATCTTAACTTTAGATATACATCTTATAAAGGAGTGTGTGTGTGTGTGTGTGTGTGTGTGTGTGTGTGCAGATGGACATGTGCTTGGAGATAGGAGATTAATGCCACAGGGTTTTTTTTTTTGTCTCATTCCCTATTATTTTCATTTCTGCTTGTGTGTGTATGTGTGTGTGTGTCTGTCAGTCTGTCAGTCTGTCAGCATGTATTATGTAGGCCTGTGCATGCTATGGTATGTGGTGTGTGTGGTATGTTTGGTGTGTGTGGTGTGTGTGGTGTGTGTGGTGTGTGTGTGATGTGTGTCATGGTATGTGTGTGTGGTGTGTGTGTGTTATGATATGTGTCAGTGGTGTGTGTGTGTGTGTGTGTGTGTGTGTGTGTGTGTGTGTGTGTTTGACAGAGGCCAACTTGTGGATGTCATTTTTCTACATCCATCATGTAGGTTATTGAAATTGAACTCTGGGCTGTAAGCACCATTAGCCAATAAATCATCTCACCACCTTTCTGCCTAATTATCTGAGATAAAATCTCTCAATGAATCTGATTTTGGCTAGACAAACTGGACATGAAACCCATAAATCCTGTACTTCTGCCCTCCAATTCTGTGGTTACAAATATCCCAGTGGACATGGCTTTTGCATGGGAGCTGTAGACCCAAACTAAAGCTCTCATGCTTTTGTGACATAAACTTCACCCACTAAGCTATCCATTCAGCCTAGGCTTACATTTTTAAAAATTACATTGGTTGCATTACTTTTATTATATATCATTTTATATAACCTTTTGGTAACCAAGAAGAGTTAGACATATGGTTTTCTCTTAAAGTTTTAAGTGGCATGATACTAACTGCGGCATGAATTTCAGGGGATTCTCCAAGAGTAAGAAACAAATTAAATGTCCCAGCCAGTCTATATTCCAGGTCTTGAATTCCAAGTTAGGGTTTTGTTCATGCTACACTTCATTTCTCAGGGAACACAATGGAAGTAGTGTTTGTGTGTGCATGTGTGTGTGTGTGTGTCTATAATGTGGGGAAAGATATATATGAACTATCATAGGGCGAAAATAATATTCCAGTAACCCAGCCTTGACAGAGGGCTCATCTATTAAGTCAGTGAACTCCTCTTCCAGAGGACCCGAGTTTAGTTCTTGGTACCTCTGTCAGATGATTCACAACTGCAAGCAGTTCCAGCTATAAGAGGTTTGATGCCCTTGTCTGGCCTCTTCTGACTCCGATAGTCACAAACCCAAACTAAACATTCACAGGAAAAGATCCTGGAAATGTAGTTATAGTTTCCATAAGATGCCAACAGACAGTATTCCCTGTTAGCAAGAAACTCAAAAAGCAGAGGGGTAGTTTGTATACATAACCACTTTATAGCCATATGTTTTCAGAAATAATGAATTTAAAAACACTCGGCTGTACAGAAGAGGAGAATCTAAGTTTGTGGAAGCATGTATTAGCTCTGACTTCTTGCTTGTTTCACCTCTACCCCAACACATAATTCCTTTACTGTACTTCCAATGGACTACACATGTAGCAAAATCTTTCTTTTTTTGCTTCTTTTGTCTAAATCTTAATTTCCTCCTCTTTCTTTGTCATTCTTCTTCCTGCTTTTGTTTACTAAACAATCTTTCACTGTATTTTTTATCAGTCCAACACATCAAGGAGAAGGAATATCTGGTTATAGAATAGAAAGGAACAGAGAGCAACAGCTGCAATGATGGTCCTTTTCTCTGTTGCTCTAACTCTAGATTATTGAAGACAAAAGAGTTACTATATATTGGTGTATCTATGAATTGCTTCTTGTTCAAACAGCCACTGAGATTTATGCAAATTCACACTGACAGGCAGTATAGGTCTTAGATTTATGAGACATAATAGTATGAGTTTGGGTTAAACTGTAACATCTTTTCTATAATTTTTCTGAATTTATATAAAATCTTACCACTAATGAGAAATAATTCAAACTAAAATAAAAAGATGTGAGAAATATTAGTATTAAAGAATAATATTGAGAAATAAAAGTTATATGTGGTATAAAATATTAAGACTGATTTAAAGAATGACCAAATGGTGTGAGCAGACAAATAAGTGAAATAAAATGCAAATAAAAATATAAAAGTAAATTTTAAATGATAAAATATTTTCAGCTATAAAGTTTCAGAACTTTCAAAACTTCTCTCTCTTTGGGATATAAGATTAAGCAGCTGACTATGCCATTAAAACTCAAGAGCAAATAAATATAAATGGATTTATATTATAGATCAATAGTTCTCAACCTTTAAGTCATGATCCTTTTGAAAGTCAAACAACTACTTCAGAGGAGCCACCTAACTCCATCAGAAAAGACAGATATTTATGTTACAATTTACAATGCAAGAAAATTACAATTATGAAGTAGCAACAGAAATAATTGTATTGTTGGGGTCATCACATAAGGAACTGTATTAAAGGTTCTTAGCATTAGGAGGGCTGAGAATCTCTGATATTAGGGCCCAGTGCTTCTCAAGATCACAATAACTCTTACAGACATGGGAGACAGGGCCTTCTCGCTCTCCCCTCCTGGTTTATACACCTATTGCTATATTCTGCATTATGAAGTCCATTTTACTGAGGATTTGTAGTACAGTCATTGACATTCTCCATTCAGAGGAAGATAGGAGCAGTGAGAAGGAAAGTAGAAGTAAGTGATGAGTCACAGCAGCACCTTCCAGAAGCATCTTCTCACAGAACCATCTGCAAGTTCCTGGACTTCTGTGAACTGTCATATGCTAGGACAGAACATTTTAGTGGTGAACAGAAAGTCCAAGCTGAAATAGTTTGCATTGTACCTGTGTATTCTCAACTCTGTGTGTTCACTCTCATGTTTTCTGTCCACTGGCCTCTTTGCACTATGCCAAAAACCCTTAATCTCAAGGTATTTTTTAAATTATTCATACGTTCTATGATCAGTTGAATTAAAAAAGATACTGATAGCTATAGAAGGTAAGAAATCATCACACACACACACACACACACACACACACACACACACACACACACACGGTTCTAACACTGACCAATTCATTGCTCCAAGTAGTAAAAATTATAAAGTCCACTCCTCTTAAAGTTGCATTATTTTTTGGTGATGTTTAGTTTTAAAGATATATTTTTGTTGGTTGGTTGAATTTTGGTGTTAACAAAGTTTATTGGTTTAGTGAATTGGCAATAATAGGTCCTCTTTTAGGATCCATGACTTCACCAGCTTTGTGTAATTGGCTTGAACTCTATCCTATATAGTGAACTTGATTCCAATTGGATGCTGTTGCTCTACCCTTGATCCAAGTACCATTATTATACCTTTGTGGATGTGTTGTCACTCTAATCACTGTTGTTTTCATAGGTATAATGATATTAATAATTTTTATCCTCTGCAACTTGCATAGCTTTTTCAGTTATTGTGATTGGAGGGGGCTTGAAGTTTGGATACAGCTCATGTCTTCTGTGTCATGTGTCTGAAGTTTATAATGTCTTTCCTAACATATATATAGTGAATATATATATATATATATATATATATATATATATATATATATGCATATATGTGTGTGTATATAGTGTGTGTACATATGTGTATGTGCATGTGCGTGTGTATGTGTACATGTACATGGCCTGACCTTCAGTTTCTGTGAGACAATCAGGGCCAATAGAAATAGCCTGTGTTGTTTTTGGGGTCTCTTAGTATTTCTTTACCAACTGAATTGTTTGAATTAACAAAGTTTCTCATTGCTGGCAGTGAGGCTTCTGTTTGATAGTCTATGACTCTCATGGGAACGATTGTAATCTCAAGTGACATGGCTTCTTTTAATATAATATATAAATAAATACTTAGATGAGCACAGAAACACAAGCATAAGTGCACACATATAAGCAAACACTTACATGGTATAATTTAAAAATATATACCTAGAATATTTATTGTTCAAAATCAGACTCAACAATGCTTGAGATTCAAGACCTTGTTATTAAACGCCTTGCTTGAGAGCTAGTCACATGGTCTGGCTGATTGTGAGAAATACTGATGGATCTACAAATACTTATTAATCAGATTCATATTACATTTTTACTTGTTCATTACTTTACTTCCTGTAGTAACCCTACATGTAGCACTGTCAAGTAGTCTAATGGAAGCTGCTGTTTGCTGTCATTAACATAGACTAGCTACTTGCATTTTACCAGTTTCATTTATAACTATTTTATGCATTCTTTGTATCATGTAACTTAACCTAAAAGTCTCATTATATTCATGATATATATGAATAAAGTGAAACTTTAACAAAGATGTCGCCAATTGTAAGTGGTAGAGTAGAATTATAGATCTAAACTGTTCTGCTACAGAGAATAAATTCTAGTTTGTTTAATTTTCTGACCTTCCAATTGAAAATGAAAGACATAGCTAAAGCGATATTTCAAGTGAAGGTTATTCAAAGTACTCACTGAGGGCACAGGTCACTGGGGTATCCCTCTATATGGGGTATAAAATATGATGGGGCGTTAAGTGTGATTTTTCACACAGTAAGTAACAGATATTTTAGTTAGATTGTATGAGTGAGCATCCCTCAGAGAGACATGTCCTGTGATTGAAGATATACAGGGAGTTTCTGCCAGGTCTGCTGATTAATCCATCATGGAAGACATCCCACCTGGTAGATCAATTGAGTCTGTCATGAATGGTCCTGTGAAAGCAGTGAGAAATTTGAAGAAGAAAATAATGAAATAGATGTTTGTGGTCTTAAGCCATTAGAATTTCTGTGCAATCTAGAACTTTAATTGCACCTTAGGCATCTGAATCCAAGATTATTCTTGGCCTTTAGTAGGAAAGCAGGCATGGAGAATGGATATTGGCCCATGGTGCCTGGCTGTGTCTCATGTTACTCAGCATATTATATCCACTCAGAAAGCTAGATTCCTTTGAGGCGATAACAGACAGAACAAGTGAGCACTAATCAACACAGAAAATCAAAAAACTCACTTCTGTAATTAAAGCATTGGAGCTCCATATTGAAAATTTGATACAGTCTTGGCTTGCACCTTTTACTTTCAGCCACATTCAACCGCAAAAAGGATAGTGACAATTCTCTTTATTCAAACCTACTGGTACCTCCGAATTTCCTACAGAGTGAAGTCATAACCAAAAATATATACTGGATTTTGTCACTGACTAGAAAACCCTGTCTTTAAAACAACCAGACATTTTAAACTTTCTATTTTCATCTAAGTGAAAATAAAGTATTGAAAACCTATATCATCCCTCTCTTACGTCTTCCCTCCTGCACCCACACACACATCTGCATAAAATCACCTTTTGTCCTTTTTCTGATCACATAGCACGTTAAACAGATAGCAGAACATCTGGAATGAGAAACACCGTAGTTCCATCACTATCTGACAACTACGAAGACTTAGATTCATTGGTAAATATTACTTTATCCATATTTCAATACTCAGTTCCTTCTCCCTCCTTCACAGTGTTAGAAAAATCTAATCTGAGAACTTTATCACTTCATACAAAATATAGTATATTTTGCCTAAGGATAAGAGCTTTCTTTTAAAATACTACCACAGTGACAGTTTGACTTCTCAAAAGCAGCCGTTCCGGTCCTGTCATGGATTCATGCAGAGTGCCCATTCTTTCTGCAAGTGATGTTGTGAGTGTGTTCTTACTTTGAGAGGTATGAATTTTGAACATATATGCCCTCGAAAATGTACATTCTGAAATCCCTTCCAAACCTACCTTTTAATGTGTTGGTAACTAGAGGTAAGAGCTCTGGAAGATGACTAGAGTATAAAGACAAAGCCCCAATGAATAGAAGAGGGACCTAGTAAATATACTTGGTTTCCAGGATTAGCATGCTTTCTTTCTTATTGAGTGGGTCTTAAGACAAACTAGGGAGCTCTTGGTTACCATCATGACATGCTTGCCACTACTGCACCATACGGTTGTTGTACCATGTTAGTTATTGTTGATGTTAACTGGCATCAATAGCTAAGTAGGATGATCATGTGCAAAAGACCCCACCAACCTAAAAGCCTAAGTAACTGACATACTAACATAGAACCCAGCAGGCCTCAATTCTACAGAAAGAATTGCAAACAACAAGGAACAATAACTTGAAGAGCACATGGATAGGCTGTCATCTACCACATGGTCAATCCTCAAGACACACATACAAGTAACATTACACAGACTGATCATATTATGTTTATGTATTTGGGACTATATAAGTATATCCATATATGTATACATACATATATAACAATAACTTCTGAAAAATAACACCATAAATGAGAGTACACAGTGGTATGTGGGAGGCTTCAAAGATAGGAAAAAGAAAGGGGGATGATGTAATTATTTTAATCTAAAAAACAAAATAAATACATTTTTTTGGGGAAAAAAACCACAAAGCCTTAAGACTTTTCCTTGCTGTCTCTGTTATGTGACAATCCAGAATCAAGGAGCCAAATATAAGATTGAAGTAGAGACTATTCTTCTAAATAGACACCCAATCTGTTTTGTCTTTATTCTAGGCTTGCAGCCATGAGACCTGTGCTGCAAATTGCTCAGTCTAAGATATTTTTATATTCCAGAGTAAATGGATGGATGTATATATATTTAGATATGTATTCATGAAAAATATATAACCTAATTCTTTATCCAAATTGCAATTGATTCATGTATATTTTAAACTGAGTCAAGCATCTTTTAACTCTTGGGTTTGCCATTTACTTCACTAACTTAGTGATGATGTCATTATTATGTCCTGACCAAGTAACAGTGTCCTGACTGATGTTTTGGCTCTCATTGTTCCCATTGCCTAAGTCTCTATCTAGCATCATGGACTTCAGAATATAAGCCTCAGCAGTCCTATTTTCTCTGTAGTCCACCCACAGATATTCTGATTATATTTATAATGAAGCTTAGCCTTCTAGTGTATAATAAGAGTCCTATAGAAACCATGCAGCTGTCTCCCTCCTTTCTGCCATCCTTTGCTTGACTGTAGCTACATTAATAATTTTACTCAAATTCTGAATGTGTCAAGGCCTTGGGTATCACAAATCCTTCTGTTGAAGTGGTCTGCCTTAGATACCATTGTGACTATTCATTTTATATTGCTTAAATCATCACTCAAATGTCATTGCTCAGTGAGGGCCACTCAGGGAAAGTGAGTGGCAGATGTAATGCTACATATTGAACCACAGGAAGACATGTCAATATCCTCTACATTATATGAATTTCAGTTCACAAAGGTAAATATTAAGAATTATTTGAGCCCAAAAACCACTTTCATTTATATGTATATATTTTTTCAAGTAGTGGGGGAAGGGGGAAAGGATGTGCGTTCTTGCTTATATGGGTCTATATTCTGAATGTATGTATCTTTCTAAAATCAATATGCTGAAATCTATTTTAAATCTAGCTTCCAGTGTTTGAATAAGAAGGGCTAGATCATCTCTGCCAGTGACTAGAGTGCAAAGATAAAAAAAAAATGCCATAAACAAATGAATGAGTAACTTTATAAAATACTTGGTTTCCAGCACTGAGCATGATTTTCCTCTTGTTAAGCAGATATCAACACCAAATGCAGTTTGTATAATTTTAACACATATTAATTTTATCTAGAAAGTTTCAAATATTATAAAAGCCAAATCATAGAAAGCATATGATACTGACAGATCCTGCTAGCTTAATAGCACTTAGGTCCACTTTCTCTGTTACAGGTAGAGTATACAAAATTGACTAGAGAATATTCCTAATCATGATGGTAGATGTAGAACTAACTAGAGTCACACAGATACATAAAGCAGGAATCCCAATGAGCAATATACATCCCGAAGATGAATATATAACCCTTTATATTGTCAATATCGTTCACATCCTATACATGTTTTAAACACTTATGGTGAAGTCTCTGGGCTCTATATATATGCATACATATGAATACAACAAATACACATAGTAGTCTTCAAAAAGGGATATCCATATTTGTGCTGAGAATCTACATCAGTGGATATCAGTTAAGTCTAGTTTGTATAGAAAGTCTTGAAGTCAATATTCAGAAGAGATAGAGGGGGCTGGAGGGAGGGACAGACAAACAGACACACACTTACTCATTCACACACACACAGAGAGAGAGAGAGAAAGAGAAAGAGAGAGAGAGAGAGAGAGAGAGAGAGAGAGAGAGAGAGAGAGAGAGAGAATAGCCATTATCCAGCAAAAGTTCATTAAAATGATACTCCAAACATACACATTGTACACTGTAAAGGTATAAAATATGTTAAAAGATATAAGAATATTTAAGTACACACATATATCTACAGTGTATAGAAACAAAATGAAGTTGGGAGGAAGCCTAATGGCAAGGGAAGATGAGGTTACTGACATTGATAAGCAGTCGAAAGCATCCTGTTTTCCAGACTTCCCATGTCAAGACTTGGATGATCATTTCCTGCTCAACTTGTTATCCAACTTTTGACCTTTGTTGTCTTAACGTTCCTATTTCTAGATTCAACCCTCCCAAGTATAACAAGTATTAAATGTTTCCCTAGGTTTCATTTATGACATAAAACTCACAATCTCTTCTAGCCACAGTTATGGAACCCCAGGGCTTTGAAAAATATTGGGAGTTTTATGGACAAAGTATTCCTGGACATGTTTTATTGGTCTTTCTTTTCTTCTCATACTAAATATCTCTCCTCTCCTAAACATGAATGGCTCTTCCTTGACATTTGGACTTTACTCTCCTGACTTCTTTCAGAAATCACAGGCTACCCCAGGCTTTCATTCAGAACATTTCATTTAGGATGTGTTATAAAACACATCCTAAAGATGGGAAGCATCAGTGAAAAAGAATTTTTACAGAAATGGGCTTTCTATTGTGGTCAATTTGGGTTAAATACTTGTTGGAAATTTCAGTAGAGTGAGCTTTCCAGTCATTTATCCAAAGAAAAAGAAAGGACATTTTTCTTAAGGATGCTAATGTTATTGCCCAAGGATACCTTATGGAAACTGGCTTTCTTTTTTTTTTATTATTTTTTAGAATTTGGTGATCTTTTAATGAAGTTTTCAAAAATTACATGCATACAATACAATTCACTTACATAGTTATTAATGGGTTACATAATAATATTATAGGTAATATTTCTTCTTTCTTTTCTCTGATATTTACAGCAAAATACATTTTAATTGAAAAGTATAATACTTAGTTAGTTATTTAAATCACATCGTAAATTACTTATTTACACAGAGGTTATAAACACAAAAAGGCAGGATGTGGGGAAGGGAGTGGCACTGGAGTATAGGTGTTCAGGGGAGTACAGATACCTTTCAGAACAGGGTATCAGCTGGGTGTAGGTTCAGGGGACAGGTCACTATGGCTCTGCCTATGATTCACTTATCCTTATCTAAGTTGGTACTGTCCACCGAGGCTGCCTATTTATAAGACCTATGACTACTTGGGCTGGTAAATTTCCACAGAATCTGCCTGTTTACAATAGCTTATAGCCTGCTGTTTCAGTGTTTTTCCACAGAGACCCAAGACTTGGTGTTAGCATGCATGTATGTCAGGACTATTGCTGACTTTAGGCCTATGGCTGTTTTAGGCCTTTAGTGTATATGTAGGGCTGCTCCTGACATCTCCTCCCTTCTCTAAGTATAGAAGGGACTTGGCGATTCTATTCTTGCGAAGGCGGGGATAGAGACCTGACCTCCAATAATTGAAAGGGATCTTGTAATGGCTCCGGGCCTTAAATAGGCTGACTAACTTTGTGATACAACAGATAGATAATTTGGTAGCAAAACTTATTCAGATATATTATCATAAGTTAGCTATGGAGGACCATGAGACTCAAGATGAGGTTGTCACTTTATCCAGGGTGTTCCTCAAACCCATCTCCACCCAACCTAAAAGAGGGGACTTCTGCCTCTAGACCAAGCAGAGAGAGGCCACTGAGAATCCCCTATGACTGGCGATCTGAATTCTTGCTTAGGCTGCGAGGCTAAGCACTGCAAGGGAATATAAATAAAACTTAAAAATATCTATGTGGGTTCCCTGAGGGACAAGCCTGACTGCATAGGGGTTGATGTCAAAAGTATCCCTTTCCAGGAAAAAGACATAGAGATGGGTATGGCCCTCATGCCTCACTGGAGACTGGCTTTCTTGTCCTAAGTTACTCTATTGTTGCATTACTATGAAAGCATGTTTCATCTGTAACATTAGAGACTCCTTGGGCAGAATGTAGATGATTAAACCTACACTGAGCCATCAGTGAAAGGCTCTACAGGGTTGATAGTCCTAGACAGACAAGGGGATAAGAGAGGGGCTCAAAGTGTTACTGCATTAGGCTTTCTTCGCCTTCCCAAATGTGGCACTTTGAATGAGAAACTTCCCAATAGGCTCATGGATTTTAATATTTGGTCCCCATTTGGTAGTGCTGTTGGTGAGGTTATGGAACATTTAAGGCTATAACCTTGATGGAAGAAGTACCCCACTCTGGGCAGATTATGAGATGTTATAGCTATGCCTCACTCCTGCTATTATCTCTTTTTGCTTTCTGTCTATGGATAAAAAAATGTGATCGCCAGCTTTCTTTTCCTACTGCTTGTTGCCTTGTGTCCCCTGCCATAAAGGACCCTACCATCTGGAACCATAAACTGAAATAAAGTCTCACTTCCTCAAATTGTGATAAAATATCACAGATACTTACATATATTTTATCACAGCAGCAGCAAAGCAACCAGTACACAAACCTAAAGTATTATCAGTCACCCAAGTGTTCTTGTTGCAAATGCCATCTTTATCATTCTATTAATTTCTTTCTAAATCTTCCCTTCCTGCCTTCTATCAGGAATAGCTAAGTCCTATTATGTTCAGATTTTGAGCATCTGACAAGCCCTAAACTACGTAGTACTATTTTCTGTTCACAGAATTAGTGTTCATGCCACACATCTGACCCAAAAATAATTTTGTTAATTTGAAAGATGTCATCTAATCATGACACTTTGCATGCAGCCTCTCATAATAAAGAACATCAGATTCAATAATATCTAATATCTCAGGGCAGATAGGTTCAAGGAAGCACAGGTACCCACTGAAAGATATCTTTGCACTTCCATGATTAAAGAAATAATGCCATATCTCTGCCCAGGAACATTAAGAACTTATGCTATATCCTGATACATTGCATTTCAATGCCTTCTGAAACACTTCAATATATTGAAATCTTCTTTTTTTCAATAACTTATCATCCTCATACCCTTTTTCACATAGGGTGTCATTTGAGATTTATTTCTTCTTTACTGCATGCAAGTGTACATGCTATGGACCTCTAGAGATATTTAAAGGATCGAATTAGTGTCATAATAAGTAGTCAGTTAGAGACATTCCTAATCTACATGACAAATTCTAGGCAAACTAGAGTTAGATAGTGAAACAATATCAAAGGGTAGAGGTAGGCATGGAAGAGGAGGAGGAAGAATGAAGGCATTTATAGTACATTTTATTTATACATGCATGTTTTCCTTACCATTTATTTTAATGTTTCCTTTGTCAAAATGCTTAGGCTTAGAAGTGTGTGAATAATTTTCTGCAGTTTCTAAAATATTTGCACCTAAATAATAAGGCATTTTAGATTTGAGGTAAAATTCAAAGCACAAATTTTGTTTTATATACACCTGTCATATAACTAGAAAATAATTTGATACAATATATAGTAGTTTGTCTGTATACTGTTAGAAGTTCAAGTGTGGGACTTCTTTATTACTGGTATCATGTCAATAGTTAAAATGTTCTAGATGTTGGAGCATTATAGATGCCAAGCTAGCAACAGTAAGAGCCCTCATTAGAAGCTTTAAAATGTGGATTCCACAGTGGGAAGCTTGTCACATTATTTCATTTATTTCTTATTAGGGATAGTCAACCTGTGAAATGTATAAGAAAATTAATTAACCTCCATGTTTTTGCTTATGAAAAATATTTGATTGCTTTCTGTTTTTTACTTGATATTTTTTGGTTTCTATTTTGAAGCGTGTTATAAAACACAGACACACTCACACTGCAATTCACACATACACACACATTTATGCACATAAAAAGAATGGTGGTTGATGTTAATGGTCTCTGTTTCTCTCCCTGTGAATATATATATGTGTATATATATATATATAATATATATATATACTATATATATATATATTATTAAATACTACATATGTAAGACCCAAAGCAAAATATTTGCAGTTACCTTTAAACTTCCTTCCTTTGCCTTCCCTTTTACAACCTCTGTACACTGAGTTGATTATTATCCTGAATTTCATCATATAAAATTAGGTTTTCTTTTCCTTGTACATCATATAAATGGAATCATAAATTTCAGGTTGTTGATGACTGCCTTCTTTGTTCAATATTCAGTTTGCAGATTTACCCATGTTCATATGTGTAGCAATCACTGCTTTATGTTGTAGCTTGCTGCTATTTCGCTTTGTGAATAGATCACAATTTATTCACCTATTCTATCCCTGATCCATTCTTTCCAGTTTGAGTCTATTATAAATAAGGTTTCTTTGGACATACTTGTCCAAGTCTTGTAGAAGCATATGCATTCCTTGCTCTTGGCTGTATATCTAAGAATGTACTTGCTGTGCCAGAGGGCAGATATATATGCTCAGATTTAGCACTTTCTGCCTCTTCCCACAAGTGAAGCTAACACATTTCATCCCCTTTGGCAATGCTAGAGAGTCCCAGGGGCTCCAGGTCTTGAAAGCAAGGGATTTGCATTCTATTTTTTGCTGTCATTCATCATGCATTCCATATGCTTTCCCTAGCAGGTGCTCACTAAATATTTGTGGAAGAGCTCATCAGACTCCCCCCTCTTTGTGAAAACTATTTAACCAAATAGGAAGCCTAGTTTTGACCACATCCAGAGGTTACTCAGAGTGCCACTGATAGGAGAACCTCCAAACTGTATTATGTTTCATGTTGCAATGTAGAATGTTTCCCTCTTAAATAAATTATTATTATTCCAACAATTAATTATTTCTGAATAACTAAAGTGATTAAATCAATAAGCACATGCCCTTTTCTTTCAGGAATTCACAGTGTTTTGTAATAAATACCTATTGCCAAAAAATATGTCTTGAGTCTTCATTAGTGAGCCTATTTTTTAAATCCAATAAGACAAAAGCATCACAGAATGTAGGACTCTACATTTTCCAAGGACTCCCACAGTTCAAACTCCCTTAGACCTATGAGGCCATGTGTGTGCAGGGAATAATGAAAAAAAGAAGTACATTAAAGTAAAAGAAAAATTGCTTATGTGGTATGTTTTCAAACCACAGTCCGATATCCATATATTAACGATATATTAACTATATTGTTATGCATATATGCATGTGTATATAAATTAAAGATAATGTTTACTCCAGTGTACTTTTTGAAATTAGGTGAATATTTGAAAAATGAATCAAATACCAAGCCATTATGGGTGACAATAGCAATAGAACCTGGAAACAGTATGTGCCATCATGAGAGACTTAAAAAGCCTACCTTTTACAGTTGAATTCCCTTCCCAGCATCTCAGTTTATCCTTTTCACTTAAAGAGAAGTAGCTCGGTAGGGCAAAGTATTCAACTGGGACACAGATACTCTGACAAAAGAGGACCATCAGTACAACTATACGCTTTTCATCACACATCTTCATTAATAATCTTAATTGCTTATTGGAACTCTCAAATGGCTTTCAACGAAAGCCCTGACTGCTACACAATTATATTACCTTTGTCTAATATTTAGAGCACAGATTAAATATGAACAGGCAAACATAGAGGCGTGACGATTATGTACCAATTAGCTCGATAAAATGGCCTTGCCTTCATGAGACAAGTAACTGCAACGTAAAATAAGTCTTTCCAGAGAAAGTGGTATTCGATTGCCGTTTAAGTAGGAGCAACTGTTTATCTAAAGTGAGATATGCAGAGACTCACCTCATTCTGGTAATTTTATCAAGGAAATAAAGATGTGGGGATGAGTTGAGAGCGCGAACTCAGAGGTTAGGAGCAAACATGAAGCTTAATGGGAACTCAATTAGGGTTTCACAGGAAAGGCTTCAGGTTCTAAGACTCAAACGCCCACTCACTTGTGGGTGATTTGTTTCCTAAGGAAGGCAAGAATCAGTTCCTAGCCTGCTTTTCAGATGGTGGAATATGAATTGAGTATTGCTGTTACTCATCAGCGTGTTCAATGTGCCCCACCTGATTTGTGTGGGGACAGGATGGATGCGGTGTTTAGACAGTAAGGCTTTAATTCTCTGCACACAGTTAGCATGGGAGATTGCTCCCCCTGACATTATTATGAGCCATGAAGTTCTCAGATTTTACTGCTTCAAGTGAATCAAGCCATTTTCCAAAATGAATTATGGATCATAAACCCTTGGGGTGGCTATAGTGTTGCATTTTTTGTGAAATCCATATTCAGGCTGGACATTTATTGAGCACATAACTATTATGAAGTGTTAGCCACAAAGTAAGTCTGGCTCACGTTTGACTCAGCAGCATAGGAGTTTAACATGTTCCTGCCTGAGAGTTGGTTTCCTATCTGTTTTCAAGTTTGATCAACAGGGATGGTTATTTTAACCAGCACTCCAAGATGTACCAGAGCCCAGTGCAGAATTCTTTGTATAATCTCTGGGCTAAAATCTTGCACCAAACTCAATTATATGAGATTTAAAGAGATATTTTTAAAATATAGTTTTATTTTTTTATTATGTAGGCTGTGTGTCTGTGTGTGTGTGTGTGTGTGTGTGTGTGTGTGCGTGTGTGTGTGTGAATATCAGTCTCTATTCATGACCAGAAGAGGACATCAAATCCCCTGGATCTGGAGTTATAGTTTAAGTTACCTCATGTGGGTGCTAGGAACAGAACTCACATTCTCTGCAAGGGCAGTATGTGTTCTTCACTGCTTAAGCATCTCTTTAGCCACAATAAATGCCTAAGATTTTAAAGGAAAACACTCTGAGCTAAGTAAAATGATCATCTTATTTCTATGAAGGTCCTTTCACCTTCTTTCTCTATTGCTTGGCTAGGAAACTAATAATAGAAACACAGAAAAGGCAAAGAAAGATAATCATACAGAGATTGGTGGGGGAATCAGACAGGCAGAGATTCAGGGAAGGGGGATATGGTGAGAGAGAAACCTGCTCTCTCTCTCTCTCTCTCTCTCTCTCTCTCTCTCTCTCTCTCTCTCTCTCTCGTGTGTGTGTATGTGTGTGTGCGTGTGTAGTAATAAGAGTTAAAGTGATAATATAAACAGAGACAAAGAGAAAAGGAAGGAGAAAGAGGAACGAGAGTTGGAGATAAAAGTGACTGAGGCTTTTATAACATGAACAGACAAAATAGTTTGTCTCCCAGCTTCTCCCTTCAATCTTTCCAAATGCCCCCCAAAATTTCAACCGTGCTGGTATTCCTGGCTGCCTTGGCTCAGTCACTGAATTTTAACTTATACCCTCCTACGCAAATCTACCCGATTTAGACATTCACTTCAAAGACAAGGATTCAATTTGTGACATTTCTTTGGTCTTTCAGCATGGTGACTGGTGATGAGTGTCAGTACTAGAGGCTACTTGAACAGGCAGAACAGAGTAGATAGAGTTCAGAATGTTCTGAGGCAAACCTGGATCAGAGAGGATGAAATCCAATAGGATAGAGTGAGTTCTGAGATACTGCATGGATGAGAAGAACTCTGTCACAACATAGAGACAGTGCACAGCTTCTTGAGGGTGAGAGATGGCTTCTGCCCAGAATGATGGCTTGAGAAAGCAGGAACGCAAAAACGATAGAATAAAGGAAGAATGCTAAAAATAGTAACATACATGGAGAGAAAGTCCATGCTCTAGGTAGGGCAGGGCATTAAGTTATTACAAAATATTTCTTTTAAAAGTTATATTTAAATTATGTTTAAGTGTGTATCTATGAGTTAGTAACTCTGTACCTCCACTTGAGGCACTGTCTATCTACTGGAGGTGGAATCTTCCCCCTCCCCAGTGTTGGGCATTTTGGCTAAGGTCACCCCCATTGAGTCTTTAGAGTCTCACACCTCCCGTGGGGTCTCTGGTACCTTCTAGAGGGTTTCTTCAACCCCCACCTGGCGATGCTGCTTAATCCTCACTTGGGCCTTTCTGCTTCTGACACTTCTTAAGGTCTGTGGGTTGTATCCTAGGTATTTTGTACTTTTTAGCTACTATCCACTAATTAGAGAATACATACCATGTATGTCCTTTTGAGTCTGAGGTACCTCATTCGCAATGAAAATTTCTGACCCAGAACTATTCCTGTCTAAAAGAACTGCAGGGACAAAAATGGAGAAGAGACTGAAGAAAAGGCAGTCTAATGACTGGCCCAACTTGTGATCTATCTCATGAGAGGGCACCAAGGCCTGGCATTATTACTGATGCTGTGATGTGCTTACAGATGAAAGCCTGGCTTGGCTGTCCAATGAGAGGGCCTACCAGCAGCTGACTGAGACAGAAGAAGATACTTACACCTAAACATTGAACTGAAGTCAGGGACCCCTATGGTTGAATTGGGGGAAAGGATTGAAGAAGCTGAAGGAGAGAGAGTGACCCCATAGGAAGATCAGCAGTCTCAAATTACCAGACCTCAGGGAGCTCCCAGAGACTGAGCCACCAACCAGGAGCATACACAGGCCAGTCCAAGACCCCGGGGCACAAATATAACAGAGGTCTACCTGGTCAGGCCTTAGTGGAAGAAGATATGCTTAATCCTAGAGAGACTTGAGGCCTGAGGAAAGTGGGAGGCCTCATGGGAGGGCACCCTCTAAGAGGCAAGGAGGAGGGAGAATGAGATGAGGAATTGTGGGAGGGAGGACAGAGAGGGGTGAGCAATGACTGGAATGTAAATACATTTTTTTTTAAAAAACATCTAGCAAATGAAGAAAAATAAAATTAGAATGTCTTTAAAAAAAAAGGGTGTGTGTGCATGGGAATGAGCATGTGATCACAGAAGCTTACAGAGTCTAGAAGAATCCATGTGATACCCTGAATCTGGAGTTTCAGGCATTTGGGAAAGTCCTGTGTGTATACTAGAAACTGAACTGGTGTTCTCTGTGGGAGTAGTATTGATTCTGAATTGCTGAGCCATTTTACCAACTCTGCCACTAAATTCACAAGTGTCACATTCAGACAAGTAGAACTGATCATAAAGAAGCTGAGACTTTAATCTGCTTTGGGAAATGAACAGAGAACAGGGAACAGTAGTGACCCGAGATACCTAGAAAGAACCTCCCAAATGAAACGTTCATCCACTTAATCTATCTGAGACCTTTGTTCTCCCAAACTGCATACATGTGTGCTATTTTAAAAACTAGGTTTAGGGTGTTTAGTTGTGCACATATATGTAACCATGCATGTATATTACATGTTTCTCATATGTGTGTCCATGTATGTATAGGTATGTGCTTGTGTGTATGTATATTTGCATTGTGTATGTATGCATAATGTATGTGAATTTCTTAAGAAGTAGGAGTAAATTCAAACTCATGTAAGTTCAGTTCCAGTCCACATGCCAGAAAATCCTCTCCGTTGTCACATGACCTATGGCACAACCTATGCTTGTTGGCCAATGATCCTTTTTCAAATAACCTATAAACTATGACATACCATGCTCCGTATTATAACATTCATATTAACATTTCTAGTGCCTGTGTATTTATGTGATTCTAATATTGAGAAAAACAGATATTCAAAAAATACCTAGTAAATTATATAGGTTGTAATCAATGAATTTTCCAATTTCAGGTTTAGAATCATTTGCATTTGTGTGTCATGCTCGAAATCTCTCTCCAGTTCATCTAATAAAACTCCTCACATTGCTTGATTACTGATGTATTTTAATGGCTCACTGTGCTATTTAATGCTGACTGCCCTGCCTTTGTGACCTTTATTGTTTGTGTCAATTTTGCACAAAGAAAAGAGCACAGGCTTTGAAGCCTTCAAACTAAATCCAAGATTCTAAGTCCAGATGGCAAGGGAGGGGGTAACTACTCTGCTTGTTTTCTCACATCTTCTAAAAAAACAAACAAAAAATAAGCTATATTCCAATTCCACCAACAACAAAATCGGATAGTTTCAGTTTGTTGTGCATATTGAATAGAATATTTTTTAAAGTCTAGTATCTGACAGCCCAGTGTTTAATAAAGTGTTATCTTTAAAATTCTCCAATCAATATTCAAGAATATTTACATAGCACCAAGTAGCCTTGGTTAGATAAAAGAAGATGATATTGAGTGAGAAGGTAAGCAGATCTGAATATGGGAAGAGTTGAGAGAGGGAGGAAGGGAGGGAGGGTGAATGGGATTAAAATAGGCTGTACAAAATCTCAAAACTTTAATAAAATATGTATGCATACACACACACACACACACACACACACACACACACACACAATATATATATATATATTATATAAATATATTATATTTTAATTGTTGCAAATAAAATTTTAGTCAATTATTATTGTGTTTATCAGCTTGTAAAATTAAATGTGTCTGTAGAGTGCAGGCTTGGTGTCATAGTTCTTCCAAAATTGTACTAGTTGTGACAATTTTGTTTTAATCACTGAAAATTTTCTCAAATTATGGCCCAATGTGATAACATTAGGAATTTCTACAAAGTCCAAAGTAGACATTTGTTTCAAGTCAAAGTCTGATTACCTTGTTTGCCCTCTATCAATTCCTTTGTTTCACTTTGAACATAGTCCCCCGGAACTCCAAAGTAACAAAATACCAGGACAATATGATAAATTGCAAGGATAGAAACTGAAGGAGGGCCTTCTGCAGACATTCCACTGGTTCTACATTCCATGTGCAGTCACCAAAGGTAGATGAGATGCTGATGTGGATATCAAGAGTGCATGCTGACAGGAGCCTGACATAGCTGTCTCCTTAGAGGTCTGCAAAAGTTGACATATTGAGAAGCAGTGCTCACAGCTAACCATTGAACTGATCATGGGTTCCAATGGAGATGTGCAGTGAACTGAAGGAGTTGAATGGTTCGCGAAGCAAGAGGGAGCAACAATACCAACAACCAGAGCCTCAGGGTCTAACACAGCTTGGAGCATTTGGAGGGACATGGCTCCAGTCTATATATGCAAAGGGAGGATGGTCCTGTCAGATATAGGTGGGAGAGGGGATCATTGGTCCCATGAAGGCTGGATGCCGTGTGTGGGGGAATTCGAGGGTGGGGAGGTGAGGTGGGGGGGTAGGTAGGGGCATATCCTCCTAGAAGCAGGAGGAAGGGGGATGGGATAGGGGATTCCTGGGGGGAATGGGGGAAGGGGAGAACATCTGAAATGTAAATAAAATATCCAATTAAAAATATTTCAGTTAATAGTTTCTTGGTTAGGTGACAAATATACAGAGTTAAAAACGAAGCTCTACCTCCTCTAGTTTCTACCTGCCTTCAGGAGTAACTTTGCTATAAAGTGTAAAATAAAGTATCAGTGTTTAATCTCAAGGATACTTATCCTGCCTGATCTCATTTGTGAATGAACGGGGACATATAATTATGACGTGGACTCCCAACTCAAATATATTTTCCCCAAAATATATCCGAGAAAGAAGACAACTTTGCCAAAGAAAGGACAAACTTTGATTGGACTAGAATGTAGCTCCTCACAAACCTGAAAAGCATAGGGACACTTCTCCATACAGGTGAGCAGTATGTCACATATATATAGCCAAGGCAAGCAATAACTATATAGTATCTTAGTCTCTCTTATTCATATTCAGATTAGATTTACCAGGTAATGGGAGAGGGTGCTTGTGTAGTTTAAGTGATTTTATGCAAAGAAAAAATAATTGCCTCAAAACTTGACAGAATTCTGTTATCGTGGCCTTGCCAGTTCCTAAATTTCCACTCCTGCATCTCAAAGTAACTGGGATATCCAGTCTAATTGTCTTTCAAAAAGTCTCATCCTAGGTCTTTCGGAAGACAGCACTGAGCTACAAAGCTGACACGAGCTGAGCTTTGCTTTCTTTTGGAAAAGATTTATGTATATATTATGGATGAACAGAGTAAAAATCTGTAATTATAACCACATATTTTATAAATGAATATTCTAAGGAAAGGAAAAAGGAGGGAGTTTCTTCTTTTCTTTATGACAGAGAATTAAAATAGTTTTGCTTGGTCTTTGCACTGATTAAGTTTTACTTGATTCTTTTTGTTTTTGTCCAGTTATTACTTCAATTTTTCCTTTATATAATGAACACATTGATAGACATTATATTTAAATAACTAAAAACTAATTTAACAAATACTCTACAGTAAGTATTACTGGTAATCTTCCCTAGTGCTACATTGGCTTGCCATGTCTTTGATTTTGTATTTTGCCTCATCTATCTATCTATCTATCTATCTATCTATCTATCTATCTATCTTTTTTATTTATCACTCAGATGATGATCATTTTAATTTTACTACAGTTTGTCTCTGTTATGTTTTTCTATTCACCGTCTACTATCCAAATGAAGGTTCAAATGGTTAAGCTAGTTTAACAACAGCCAAAGTCTTTGTGAATCTACCATATGGAAGGATTCAAAAACATGAATCTAAATATGAAAGGAGCTATAATAAGTTATAATAAAGGACTATGACATATATATTCTGAATCCATTGTGAAATCAAGACATGCTAAATGGTTCTGACAGAAAGGAAGAGGAGATAAGAAGAGTGGGAACCTTGAATTTGGAGAGAGAGAATCAAGAAAGGAGGCAGTAATACCATATGGGCATTGTCAATCATGTATTAAAGTTTGAGTATGGTTACAAGACCACACACTGTACTACAAGTCAACAAACAACTCATCCTCAGAGGCCAAGTAATGGGAAAATTAGTGATAAGCTACCAAGATCCTCATATTCTTAACAAAAACTGCTAAAGGAGTACATGAAAGGTACTCAGATCTCCAGAAGTTGAAAACATGTCTCTAGCATTGAAATGGTTTAGTACATGGACCATTGACTACAACAGGACAGCTAGTGGATAAAATAATTCAAAACTTCCATCTTTTCAGGAGAGGGTTGTCAATATCTTGAATAAGGCTAGCGTGTCTTTCCTGAAGTACCAATTCCTTTCAAATGCTAGGAGGAACATGTAATGTAAATGGCTGGTTATGGATTACTAGTACAAACTGCAGTCTGGGAAAATGCTTTGGCAACAGAGTGCATATAGGACATGTATTTAATGGTGGATGCTCATCTGGATGTAGGTAAAATGGCTGAATGGATGAGAGAACCAACACAGTACAATCAAATCCGTTCAATCCCTCTAAGAGGGAGCTTAGCCTTTCACACAGAAGTGCTTTGCCAATGTGACAGACAGGGGAGCTGGAGGGACTTTGATTCCATCTTCTGTTTAGCACAGCATCTTGACTCAGGATTTAACTGTTCCACCTGGGGCCAGGAAAAAGCTTTCTCCCGGTTAATTACCACATGCTAACTCTGAAGCAGGATCCTCTGAAGAGCCCTCCTTCCACTGCTGAGTGCAGTCATTACCCCCAATATCACCATAATCATAGTCTCCCTCCCTGGCCTTCTGCCTTTAAGCTTGGATTTAGAATCTCAATTGCTTTGGATAAAATTTAATGTGGCACAGAATGCCACAGGAGAAAAATGACACTATAAAATGCACTCTGGGTCGTGAGACATTTTAGTTCTGGGCAGTATTTTGTTGGAGACAGCTCATTAATGACTTGCTTCACCTACGCTCTTGTTCTGCTGAGAGTAACCCTATAGAAAAACTTGGGCATGGTATGTACAGATCGTCGAGATCTGCCCAAAAGTAGTTGTCTTAGACCAACACATTTACTACACAGTCATTGAATCTACAAATATGTTCTCTGCTGAGTGCTCAGGCAAATTCATAACAGAATAGAAGGTGTTTACATTTCATATTTTAGCTTTGCATATACACTGAAGGTTTTAGTGAGAAATCAGTAATAATAATGAAACAAATAGCACCATGTTGTTTACTGAGTGACTGCTCTGTACTAACACTGTGCTGTGAGCTTCACACACCAAAGGGAGTGTTTCACACTAGCTCCACAGTGTTGGGTAGTTATCCGATTTTTCCCTGCCAGTTCTTTGCATTAAACCTAGGATCTTGTTTATGCTTGAGAAATGCTCCACCAATGAGATATTTTAAGCCCTACAAGATTACTGTCTAACTTAACATTCTATTGTTGTGATAATCATGACCAAAGCAAATTACAGAGGAAAGGGTTATTTTGGATAACACATGCAGTCCATCATGAAGGTTAGTTGCAGCAGGAACTTTAAGGCAGGACCTTGGAGGCAAGAATTGATGCAGAGCTGAAGAAAGAGTGCCACTTACCTAATTGCTTCCCATGGCTTGCACACTTTGCTCTCTTACATCACCCAGGACCATTTATCCAGAGTGCTGCATCCACAGTGGGTTGGGCTTTTCCATACCAATTATTAATTAAGAAAACACTCCATACATTTGTCTAAGGGTTAGTTGGATAGAGGAATTGTCTCAATTAATGTCTCTTCCCAGGTGATTCTAGCCTGTGTAAAGCTGATAGAAAAAAAAATCTTAAAAAAGAAAAGAAAAAAAGAAAAGAAAAAAGAAAAACAGGGCAATTGATTAATTTCTTCTATTCTCAGATCTCTGCCTTAAAAACTTTGCCTTCTTTATGGACAGGACTGGCAACATGAGTCTTGATTTTCATTAAAGATATGATAATGGTTAGTGGCATGGGCAGGAAGAATCCATGAATGTGATTCTTTCCCTAAAAGAGATGCCATTCAGCTTTGGCTTACTGTGTCTTAAAGTGACTCTCAAAGGAGCCAGCACACTCATTCTGCTCAGTCTTGGCTTCCTATGCCTTCCTTAGGTTTCATCACAATCTTGGTTGTCCTCAGCTTCATTTCTCAGCACAGCCTTATTTGTATTCTCAGATCTCTGCCCTAAGTTACATTTTCTAGCAGAAACTTGGATGGCTTAACTATCATCACAGATGTTCCTTTTTCTTATGCAAGAATGTTTAAAAAAGGACAAAAAAAGATTTTGTGAAATTCTCAATTGCATACCCTATGTGTTAATCCACACAAAATGTATTCTTTTAGTTTGGTATTTCTATTTTTTTTCTTTATTTTTCCATATTCTTTCCTGTGTGTTAGGGGAAATATTTGTGTATCATGTTACCAATAAGGTCAGTTTAATAACAGAATCATGTTATTATCCTTGTATATTTTAATGGACCAGAAATTGAGATCTAGATCAAAGTGAAATATGCTCTTTTGATGATGACTGTGTTCTCATTTGGAGAGATTCTAGGTCTGTGTTTTGAGGAAGAGGAGATAGTAAAACACCAGGTGGGGATAGAATCTTTTGGAGGTGTTTTTATTTATATCTACTTCCAGTTGTTTCCAATTGGCTTAGGCTTCAGTTGAACTGCCAACTGGATTCTGAATGGGATCTCTCAAAGTAGAAATTCTGAGCTATCAGTGTCTTAGAACATTTATATAACAGGAAATAGATCCATCTAAAGGGACCCAAAATGGACTTCATTGCCTTTTAGTAACAACTATGCTAATTAATATAGTCATGCCAAGCTTAGTCAGCATACACCCATGTTCAAAATAAAAGTACCTACATCACATCTTTTCATAGTAAGAGATGCCTATTATCACCAAGAGATCATTACATAGCATTAGAGATATTCACAACACTGTATTGGAAAACACAGTGTATTCATCCTAATGTCTACTTTTTGTAGCTTTCTCCATTTTAGTTGGTTCAAACAACACAGGTAACAAACAGAGAACTCCATGGTTAAAGCACCTGCCAGGCAATATGGCAGAAGTCCAGACTGCCAGAACTCATGTGAACCCAGGTAGATATGAGAGTCCATTTCTAATTCTAGCATTCAGAAGGCAGAAACAATAGATCATTGGATCAAGCTGGCTAAATAGACTACTCAAATAGATGAATTTAACATTTAATTGATAGGCCACTGCTGTAATGAATAAGGTAAGGGGGTAATTCAGGAAGATACCCAGTGTTAATAACCTCTGGCATCAGCCTACACATGGAAACACATGTATATGGACTGCACACAATGTCTCCCTATAAAAATACAAACATGCATACATATATTTGGGGTGTCTGGGAGAACAATACAGACAGCATAGTATCTTCTGGACATCAGAACTTTGAATTAGATCTTTCTGGGCTAAAATTAAGGTGTCAAAGAAACACTCTCCTTCTGAAGACAGGGAATGAGCATGCATTTTTCAATTATGGGAATGTGGCCCTGCACTAACTTGGGCTCTGTTTCTGTTTTCAAGTCTCCTCTGAATCTCACATTATTGCCTTCATTTTACATGGACACTTTATAAATTCAGTACCTCCTTATACACAATAACCCAAGATAATTTTCCTTTGTAAAGATTCTTTATTGCATATACAAAGCCATCTTCTCTGTTTAAGGGTTTTTTTTTGTTTGTTTGTGTTTGTTTTCTAATGATTTCTTAGGGATTAACTGGTTTTAAGACATGGTCAAAACATTTCCGAAAACATGGATTTTCTCGTACTAAGAGTGGCAGGTATTTGGCTGCTTCCTCATCCTGCTGTTGTGCCAACAGACCACAGCAATCAGGCTTCCCCAAGAGTAGGACCCGGATGCACATAACAATTGACTATAGAGGTCCGTCTCAGGTAGGAGACATAAGTGTAAAATTACATCTGGCCACACTTTGCACTGTGTATGTGGTACAGGAAAGAAAATGTCAGTCCTTTTGGAGTCAACAGAAATAAGTTCCCAAAGTTTTCAATTTCACTCTTTGGTTGAAGCAAGTCAGAACCTGTAGCTTCTTAGACTACGAACCATTACTTTCACCAAGAAGACACATAAAATATCACATAATAATTTACCATTCAAAAGTAGAGGAGTTTGCACACAGATGGTCTCCATGGTTCAAACATACCAGAGAGATGCATAAGCAATGGCTAAGTGAGAAGAAATTAGGGGCAGAGTGTTACTAGGAAAAAAAGACACATTCTTTCTTTGGATAAAGGAGGGATAAGGAAGTGAATGTCCACAATTGTAGCAGCCTCAGTCACTCCTTCAACGTGTTAAAGGGCTCAGGGGGATTGACATGTCAGTGCTGGTATGACAAACCTCAAAGCTTGGGCAACAGTAACATCAGCTGAGTTGCTCTAAGTATTTCTCAGTATTTAAACACAACTCAAACCTTATCCTCAAGTCACTAGGATGAAGGAGGGCACATTCTTGAGATTTTTGAGTTCTTTTTTTTTTAATTAAGTATTTTTATGTTTACGTCCAAATGTTGTTCCCCCTCCAATTCCCCTTCTCACCCTACCTCCACTCCCCTTTGCTTTTGAGAGGATGCTCCCCACCTTTCTAGCAAGTCTCTACAGACTTAGCCATAGCCTCTCGTACTGTTACATATGTATGAGGGAGGGTACGTGGACCCACTGTGTATGTTCTTTTGAAAGATGTTCAGTGTCATTCTTCACAATTAGAGTTAGACATGCATGTCACAAAAGCTCCAAAAAGTACCTCTTCCCTAGTTTTCATGAAGATAGCTCATTCTTCCTTCCTTCTTACCAACATAAAAAGTATTTTGATGATTACTGATGATTTCATTATTCTCAGACTTTCAAGGCAGCATTAGTGAAAGGATGGGTAGGAATTTTAAAGTCACTGAGAAGTTATATTTGAACTAAGTATGAAAATAGATGAATTTTGCAAAGGAAGATAGAGAAAGCAATCCCAAAATTAACAACTAGGAATTGGCAGTTCAGTGCACTTGGATGTTCTTTTCTCAGTCAGCAATATCAGGCTTTGACTCTACTTTGACCAAGAGACATTGAAGAGTATTAAAAGGAAATGTGAATAAAAATTTCTAATGAAATTTGCAAGCCTGTGCAGATACAACTTAAGACAAATTATTATTTCTAGGAGTTGTTTTTCTCTTGTTATTAATTTACTACTTATGACCAAAGCATTGACATTTAATATAATTAAGACTTAAGAAATTTATTTAAAACGAGTCTTAGATTTTGTATAATTCCAATAGTGATGTTAATAAATCCTATCATTAATACTACTACTGTCTATCTTATCCTTCTTTGTTTTGTGAGAGACACATTAATAATGTACTGGTACCCTTTGTTATGGTGTCACTAATGTTCTTCTGGGCACATATTTTCATTCTATTTCTGGTGGATAATCAATTCTGAAAGTTTATCATGCTTCTGTACTCCCATGCACTTCTCATAACCTGTTAGCTTTCCAAAATTTCATTCCACATATTACCTGATATCCTCTCTTATGTCTTACACAATTATACTGACTACAGAAGTTATCTCTCCAAACTTTCATTTTAATCCAACCAATCTATTTATTCCCATGTGTTCTAGGAGACCTTGAATCTGATTTTCAAGGGTATGTGAAGAAAGCTCCTCTTCAGCCAGTGTGTACAGCCTTCTGACTCATAATGTAGTTTCTCACATAGATGTAGTGATCAATGAATATAATCAGACTGAGATGGCTAGGAATATCTTCCGAGATTTTCAAAATGGAACTTAATAAACTCATTCCTTTGACTACTACAATATAGTACTATAGAAGTTGGAGAAAATGATGATAATTCGTTGAATAAAATAGGCCTGCCCTGTGCTGGAGAGACAAGCCTGAACTTGATAAAGACTCTGCATCTGGTTGCATCTGAAGTCACACTCATGTCTGCTCTTTAATATGAACCATGCATACAACAAACTGACAAGCAGAGCACTCCATGTCAATCATTTGTCTCCCTCACCACCTGGAAGGCAGTGCAGTTGGAGACAATACTTATTTATAGCTGTGCCTCAAAAGTTGACATAGAATCATCTTAGGAGCCCAATAAATACTTGTCAAACAAGAGAATAGAGACCAATCTTGTTTCTCAGGAATATAGCTTTAGAGTACTCTATGGTATTTCCAAGTGACTGGCAGGTTGTAAATATGGCGAGAGAAATTTATTCTTTCACTCTAAAAATAATTTTTCCAGTTGCACTCTACTGTTCCATTTACAATCTTACACACACACACACACACACACACACTTTTACTCAGAATGTTTCCTTTATCTGCTACTTCTTTCTTGGTCCCTTGGGTAAACTTTCTGTTAAGCTCTATTCAAATATCAAGAACCTTTGCCAAGTACTTTTAGACATGTGAGGCATTTCTTTCTCTCACCTACAAGAGAAGATTGTACTTTGTTTATTCCATTCTGTAAGAGTTATTCATTTTTAAATATGTCTGTACCATCCTCAGTTTTTCATCAAAGGGATACCTACTTCATTTATCTGTATGTTCTTACATTCTTAAATAGTGATGGGCACACAGTTAATATACAACAAATAGCTGGAAAGCAATCATTGTAGAAATAGTTTTGCTCATAAAAATTGAATATATACACAATGCATATTATTCTATTAGTTTTATAGGTGAAATATAAAAAGGAAGAAGACTTTTTAGTATTATACTAGTGTCCTTAAACTTAGCACATTTCTTGGTAAAAGACAGGTAAGTTTACAGATAAACACACATAAATATGTCACACTAATTTAAATATATTAAATTGTAATGTCTCATCTCATGAAACAATTATACAATCTACCTCACTGGCCTGATTCCAACTTGGAATCTTCATAGGTTAGAAGACAATGTCTTTCTTACTCTGTGTTCCACACCTTTCAAGTGAATTTTTTGATTAGTTAGTGCAGCAATGGAGACATCGTATGAATAATACAAATGAAATGAGTAACAGGGACTTTCAGAATTTCTGTTGTAATCCTCAACATCATTCCGTGAAATATACATGAGAACAGTGGGTATACCCAAGTGTAGAGCACTTGCTTAGAATGTACAAATATGTAGGTTAGATTCCTGGATGGATGGATAGATAGATAGATAAATAGATAGATAGATAGATAGATAGATAGATAGACAGATAGATCTTGTTTATTCATGACAGTAAAACACAGATTTGAATTATAGTCCCTAATTTAAAATTTTTTAAATGAATGAAAGTCAACTTAATTATTTGTGACCACATAGAAGGTCTAAGACCCTGTGTACTAAAATAGATCAGAGCAGTAAACATGAGGATAGGTTAAACAAGGTCTATGTTTACTGAGCAAAGCTTTTGTGAGAGTCATGCAAAGTAATGACCTACCTTAATTAGCTCTGCCAATTTCTGTCAATATACTACAGCAAGGGCTTAAAGTAGCTACTTAAATACTAATTATTCTGAAATGGAAAACAAACAAGAGGAACAAGGCAAATGTCCAGTTTAACTTACCATAGCAGAGAGAGCATTTGTCAAGTAAAACGGTGATTGGAGATGGCTCCTTGGGCCAAATATGGCTACCATGCTAACAGGCTAAAAAGTATATATGTATTAATGTTTCACTGATTTCTCTTGATTGTTCTAAATATTCTCTTTGTGCCTCTTCCTCTCATGTCTATCTTATAAGTCTGAGATTTTAGTGCATTGAAAGTCTTTAATTATTTCTGATTTTAGATGTCCTTGTGCATGATAATTGTGGAACGGTTCATTCTATGCAGTCATAATGGCATTGACTGTTTTTCTTGGTGTGAGATCCTTAAAGCATTACGTATAATAAAATCAAAATTAAAAATTAACAGGTTAACTTGAGAGGAAATATAGTAGCACATAAAAATACGAATAGAACAATTTAAAATGCAAAAATAAATAAAAACTAAAATCAATGTAAAAAATAATGAAAATTGAAAGATGAACTTGGGGTAAAATAGAAATCTTCCATTGCTGCTATCTGTTGTGCTTGGAACCCATAAACACCCTAAAGACTGTGAAGATCAAGCCAGACTGCCTTCTCTTTCAAGGTAGCAAAGCAAAGTACTTGGGGCCGGGGGGATTTCCAGAGCTCTGCTGCAGCTGGTTGATATCTCTATCAGCAATTCAGCTACACAGGTTAGAATCAGATGCAGGTTGAGCCATTTGTTTCTCACAAAATAGTTTCAAGCAGATCATTATTATTATTATTATTATTATTATTATTATTATTATTATTTTAATTCTGCACTTCAGAAGTGTGGTAAATGCTAGCAGTCCTGTATATTCTTCCCTTGGGCTGACACTCCATGCTTTTTTTTTACATACTAGATTTGTAACCTGTGTGCCTAAGTTTAAAGAGGTGATCTTGAGAGTTGGCTTCTAGTCAGTTGCTACTCACTTCAGTAGAGTGAGGGTTACAGAAACTCAGAATTCTAATTCCCATTATCTTGATACCTTAGGAGCTGGGCCCTTATGAAACCAAATGTGACTGATATAACTCAAATCCATAAAGGCCTCGTTTGCTGAACTGTTGGTACTGGTGGCAATATCCTCTATTTAACCTTCTGCTCCTGGTCTGTGAAAAGTTTCAGTTAGTTTGAATATGTATTTCCTGGAGAAAGAAATATGTCTTATGAATGACATTAGACTAGGCAACATATCAAGGCATTAAGAGGGATTCTGTGATATGCTTATGCTGAGTATTCTGACCCCTAAAGCATCATGGTCTTAGACAACATGCAACTGCCCAAACTCTCTTGAGACTGTAGCACTCTTAACAGTTTTCACAGAGATGCAATGAACTCCTCATCTTGGGCTAGCTCACTATCCAGACTGTATGTCATTGATTTCAAGTCTGAAGGCAGCAGCCTTCTGGGCAGTACTGGAACTCTTCTCAAGTTTTCCTCTTTAGAAGAATGATTCCTGCTCTCCAGGAAAAGATGTCAAACACCAACAGCTTGAATATTTTATTTCTTTTGCTTTGTAATTCACCCAAATCTCTGCATTTTATAAGGTTCAGTTTCCAGCATTTAGCCACATTCACCACCACACACATTCTACCTGTGTTGCTTTTCTTTATACATCATGGAAGACAAGACTGAAGCTGCGTGACTCGATTCCACAATTTCATCATTTCTTTCTGTGTTCTTTAAGCTTATTTTTTTTCAAGAGAAGTCCGTGATAAAATGATGCATCCATGAGATTATCCTGCTGCCCAATTCAACTGTTCTTATGAGGTCCTGGTGAGTTAGATTCTACATGATAGGAAACCATGGTGACATTTAGCATAATGTAGAACCAGTCTAAGGCAAGTGTGCTCCACCTAGGATAACTGAGGGCAAACAGTACTAAAATTCACACCGTGTGCTCAGACTGATCACAAATGATTAAACACTTCCATTGTAATTTTTCCCCACATGTCAGACTACCACCAGATGATGATGTCACTAAAAGGGATGGACAACCTAAATAATTTCCCCTCCTTGTTTCCCTTTTCCTGTTCTGAACCTTCATATAGAGTGTATGATGTGCTCATATAAAATCTAATAAAATTATTGAAGTAAATAAAATAAGTAAATAGAATAAATAAATAAAATTCTGTACCTTTTTCTTGTTCTGGTAATAGGGAAAGATACATGAATCCATTAGTTATCAAATATAAATTATATGGTTTTGATTATTCCACCTGTAAAATAAATGTTCTGACTTTTTTGACCTAAAATTCTAATTTCACAGTATAAAAGTGAACAATATCATCCATACTAATATTTATTTTTTATCTTTACCTTAAATCATACTAAGTCTCAGGTAGAAGCTACCAAGATAAGAGAAAAATGGAAAAAAACTGAAAGCAGGCTTTTATTTTTATGACTCCAGTAAAGAGTTCTTTGCATTCATTTTATTCTGCATGGCAGCACTTTAGAGCCAGAGTTGTTAAGTGCTAAGTTGCCTGAGCCTTGTTCTCTAAGTTGTGAATGGTTGCACTGAGAGAAAAAGCACAGAAGAACCAATACAGAGCAGTGCAGCAAACTTAGCTGAATCTGCTGTTAGGGAAAAGGATTTGAACACTAATTTTAGCCAAGGAAACTTTAGAAAGCAGATTGAGTGGTTGGAGCCATCCAGCATGGGTGGAATTTTAAGATCTAAGACAAAAATGGTGTTAATTGGAAACTGGGAACAGAGAGTGAAAAGAAAGTAAAGGGAAAAAAAAACATGCCAATGCATTTGTTACATTTTCTAAAGCATGAGACTGAGGAAAGACATTTGTGGAAAATAGCACAACAAATGCATTTTCTTCCTAAAGAAATCATCTGCTATTTCTGGAGTAAAGAAAGACCCCTGATGTGCATTGTGTCAGACCCTCTCTCTTCCCTGCCAGTTGGCCTTACTTCTGAGTCCACTTGAACTAGGTAAGCCATTGCTTGTAGGAGGGTTCATAGGCAAAGCCTTGTTGCCCTCTATCTGTTTGGGTCACCATCCATACTAAACTTCCTAAATTCTTCCCAGAGAATCTTCCCATACTACAGACTCAATCAGAAGATGGTAACTCAATTTCAACTGATCTGGAAGGCGCATTGCAGATGACATCATCAGAAGCATCAGAAGTGGAAAAGAGGGAATACTGCATAAAGTCTCCCTTGGTTTGTCCTTTACATGGACTCCTTGGATACTGCTTCTTTGTGCATGCATGGCAACATATCCAAGTGTGAGGCTCAAGTGTTTTGATTATATATGAAGTATGTCTGTTGGTCAGTGTAGTGTAGCTGATTCTTTGCTCTTCCAGTATCCACCTAAACCTTAGCACGGTATCTGTTGTCTACAATTTTACTTTGCCATGTTAGCCTTGATTTTTTTTCCTCTCTCCATTATTATGAGCTAAAGGTCTACCTGCCTCTTCACTACATTACAAATAATCTTGTAGCAGACCTTTATTTTTGAGTATTGAGGATAAGCTCAGAATTCTCCAAGCTTTTTACATTATAAAACTTAGGATAATGCTGTGGATAGCCTCAGCCTTGTATTTTGATCCTAGTTCCCAGTGGATAGCCTCAGCCTTGTATGTTGATCCTAGTTCCACCCTTCTGGGAGGGGCTCCAGAGGAGGATTGAATCAATGTTGTGGATAGCCTCAGCCTTGTATTTTGATCCTAGTTCCCAGTGGATAGCCTCAGCCTTGTATGTTGATCCTAGTTCCACCCTTCTGGGAGGGGCTCCAGAGGAGGATTGAATCAATGTTGTGGATAGCCTCAGCCTTGTATTTTGATCCTAGTTCCCATGGATAGCCTCAGCCTTGTTTTTGATCCTAGTTCCACCCTTCTGGAGGGGCTCAGAGGAGGATTGAATCAATGTTGTGGATAGCCCAGCCTTGTATTTTGATCCTAGTTCCAATGGATAGCCCACCTTGTGTTTTGATCCTAGTTCCACCCTTCTGGGAGGGGCTGCAGAGATGATTGAATCTGTACACAGGTGGACGTCTTGTAAACTTCTGTCCAATTAAACTGTAAAAAAGGCAGAGCCAGAGATTGGGCATAGAGGGGAGCAGAGAAAAGGCTTAGGAGAGGAGAGAGTGAGAGGAATTCGATATAAAGGAGGCAGAAGAAGGGTAGAAGCAGAAGAAGCAGGAGATAGGAGGAGGAGAAGCAGGCAGAAGGAAACCGGAGATAGAAGGAAGCTACGATGGAGGAGCTCAAGACAAGATCGGCCTGGACGAACCTCAAGTTATAAGGGATCTCATAGTTGGGGATTAGAGTAGTGTAGCAGTAAATCTGCCCAATCTAGACGTGCTATTTATACCATGATTATTGAGTTGTGTCTTCTTTTACTGGTCTCCTCCATCGGGTAGGAGATTTACCGCAGCAAATTTGGGGATTAAATAATTCCCTCTACTACAAATTGGCGCCCAACGCCAGAGGCTGATTTAAATAATTTTTCTACTACAGGATAAATTTTATCCTTTTTTATTTGTCCCACCTGATAACTATGGTTAATTCTTGTTTTAGTGGATGTCTTTCAAAATCTATCATAAATGCAGACTCACACCTCTGTAACATGGTTGAAACTTCTACACTGTGGTCTTAGAGACACTCTGTTGCCATTTGACATCTATACTCTGTAACACACCCAATTTCCACAGCCTTTATTGCATGGTATTTTATTTGTGTTAACAATTTTCCTGCATTCTCTGTGAGCAACTCTTTGTATATGGGATTCTTATCATGAAGAACTTGTATCATACACCAAGCTTAAAATCTCACACACAGGTTCTTTTATCATGCCCCATATATTGAGAGTTTTGGCTTTCACACTTGAACTTTCTTCCAGTCACTCAAATAATGACAACAGAGTTACTTCTTTTACAATCATTTTTTCAATTATATTTTAAATGTATTTAAGCAGAAAATTGGGATCAAGTTCCTGCTATTCATTATACATTTCAGACATCTATAAACTATAATCCTGTTTGATGAATGTTCCTAACATTTTTTGACCATTTGTCTTGTTTCTTTTCTTATAGCAATCTCATGTGATGCAAAGTAATAATCTTCATTTCTATTCTTTTATATCAATCAGTTCAGGTAGTTTCAATGGAACTTGAAATTAGCATAAACCAAAGTGTGCTTTGTACTTTAAGATGTGAGATATTTCTCTCCCACCAATTCTTCCTTTAGCTATAGATAAGAATCACTACAAGAGCTGCAAAGGATTCTTATTTCCCACTTGCAGACTGTTTTTCTCTGGGGATTGGGTATGGATATTTAGACATTCACATTTCATTTAATTTTCAGGTGGCTTAGATTTAATGTAAGGATTCAAAATCTTCTTCTTCTTCTTCCTGTTCTCCCCATTGCCAACAGCTGTATCTGTTTTGTAGTGGCATCCTAGGCTGCATAAAACACCTGTGTATGAAAATGCAGTTGAACATCTGACATGATACTTCTGATTATTCACTCTGTGCACTGACTCTTCCTATTGACATTCTTCAAAAGCATTAGTGATTCTAATATTTGTAATCTTGTTCTCCATTTTCATGTCAGAGTATCCTTATATTTTCTGGTTTCCTGCTAAATCCCATAAATTCAAACCAAGTAATGGGTTCTAAAAAGAAGAAAAGAAAACTGACACATTAGTATGAGAACTATCTCTCCTCAGAATCTAAGGAAGTCTATGGTCTATGAGGGTTTACTGATTTGGTATTTAGTCAGGGAGAAAAAAAATGGGAAAGTGGCTATTATTTTATGATCTAATAACTGAATGAAGCATTTGAAAACACCCACAGTTAACTAAGCACTTTTTAAAAATCACATCTATGCTTCATTCTGTTTAAATATGTAAGATATATCACAAGAAGATAGTAGCTCTACAAACTAACATATGTTATGATGCCTGTTCATTTCACTCCATAGTTGCTAGTAGTTAAGGCCAAGGGAATAACATGTGGACACCAGAAGATATATTTGTTTCTTTTAGTTCCATATTTTGGAAGAATAACAAATCATACAGTGAGGAATATCTGTACACCGTTGGAACACACTTAGTTTATTTAAAACATGCTAACATCATCATAAAGATATGCAGTAAAGAAAAGACAAAAGAATCAGTGTTTATAGCTTACGTATTTCATTCTTGCTTGTGTAACTTATAGAAGAAGGAGGAGAAAGAGGAGAAGGGCAAGGAGGAGGAGAAAAAGAGAAAAAGAAAGCTTAATAAAACAAAATTTCAAACTCTTTTGCTTGCCATTCTACAACTTCTTTATTGTCTCCCAAGGGAAACATCCTGGTGATTTTTTTCAGTCCCTTTGTTTATGACACTATCAAGTTCAGGCAGAATTGAGGATGGGTTATAGGGCACATGGAATGATGAAATGTAAGTTCATGTTAAACTGTGCCAATTTGTGTGAACACAGTGTGTTGATCAATGAGGAGTCCACACCACCACCCTGTGTATCATCAGAAATTCAGAATAAGTGATTTTGGATCAGTCTTTTTAACTTAACATCATTTTCTGAGATCGTGACTCATGTGGGCAAAAAGTGAGACAATTGTTTCTGTAAGACACTCTAATTCAGAGGTATTTTGTTGGATTACATTCCAGATGGTATTGTCCTTGAGAAATAACTTAGTGTACATGCATGAATGAACAACATACACATGCTTGTGGAGACTATAGGACAACCTTACGTATGATTCCTCTGGCACTTCTCCTGTCTTTAAGGTTTTCTCATAGGACCAGAACTCACTCAGCATGCTAGATAGGCTACCCACTGAGCCACAAGAATATGCCTTTCTTTACCTATTTGCTCTGAGATTTCAATTTCATGCTGGTGTCTTGTTTTTTAGTCATGAGTTATGAGGACCTCATCAATATTGTTTACCTCCATGAATATTTGTAAACATTTAGAGCTGAGCACAAACTTATACTCCCTTATGTAGTGAGGCATGCAATCCTTCTTACTTCTGCCTAAACCTGAATACTTCAGAAGCAAAGAGACTAAAGAAGTCCTATCTGTCCTCAGACAACAGAACATACCCAGTGGTAATTGCTCCAAGTATTGGGCTCTAGTGATTTGGGGAAATGTGTGGTAAGTCTGTTAATCAGTGCAATAGATTTGATTTTCCAGTATGTACCTAAATAATAACATTTCTTGCATTAATCCATACATGCAGATCATTCAACTGAATGAGGAAAACAAAAACAAACACACAAAAAATAAGATAGGTTGAGCCTGTATTGATTCTGTTTTGTACTTCTTGGAAAATAGTATTCTTTATACTTACCTTGAAAGTTCTCACCTAAACTCCTGCAAATTATGTAGGATAGCAGGGTACTAAAGAAAACCACAATTTTTCCCTTAATATGTGTGTATTTGGTTCTCACTGGCTTCCTGTCTACATTAGAAGCAAGTTAAGAAAGACAAGTTATAACCATGAAAATGTGGGACTTTCTTATTGTAAAGCTACTGGAGATGGTGGCTTAGTTGTAAGGGAAGAAAATGCTTGTGAAAACTTCATTTCAAACTAAGAATCTTCCCGGTTTTCTGTCAAAGTATACAAGAAAGGACCAGGATTTTTATCTCAGTGTTGAACACAGGGGTAATAAACAAGGAGAAGGAGCAACTCAGGAGCCTTCAGGAGAAGTAATGGTTTAGGATGTTTTGGACTCCTGATCAAAGCCATGTGAATGTTTTGATTTAAGAAAATGTCCCCAAAATGTGATTTTGTTTTTTTTTCTAAATCAAGTGAGTAGAGAAACTGAAAATCTTATACTGACTGTGCCATTCTTGAGGCTACAAAGAACTTCTTTGAAATCAACATTTAATTGGTCACCAATTGTTATCTGTTAAAACTAGCAACCTCAGATGAGGAAGAATAATTTCCCAAGAATCTCTCAATTGTGCTCCTTTTAGATAATAGTCTCCATTTAATCACCCTTTCTGAATTCTATTAGTTTAGAGTTAGTCAGAGTGTGTATTGAGGTTACTGAGTTTAAGTACCTGTCGTATAATGAGAAAAGTCCCTATATTATGTTACTGTATTCAGTGTCCTTGAAGTGCTCAGAAGGAGTGTTAGCTATGTGGAAGACTGAACCCTCGGTGTGATGTCACAAAAACAGAAAATGAATTCTTGACTTTCTCATGTTCATTAAAATACTTTCTCAGGACTAGAAAAATGGCTTAGCAGTTAAGACCACAAGAACACATGCTGTTCTTACAGAGTACCTGAGATCAGTTTAAAGTACTCTAGATAACTGGCTAACAATCTCCCTTTCACATCAGGAGAAACTGAGGCCTCTGGTAAACACACACATGCACACACACACAGACACACACACTTCTTCACAGGCACATAGAAATACACATACACACATGTATGCATATACAAATACATACATACATACAAACACATACACACATACGATTAGACAATTCAAAATCTATTTGTTAAAAAAAAAAGGTTTCTTTATGAAAAAATATTGTTTTCATCTTGAACCTGGTTCCTTAAACATATTAGAGCATGTTAGATTAACTGTTCTTCCACCGATTTATACCCCAACCCCCAAACACCGTTTCACCCCAACTTATGATGCTGTAAGCTATAGTCTTAACACCAGCGACTGTGTAATTAATTTTGAGAATTTCATTTTAGAAATCATATAACATATAGATAAAATAGCTGTGAATGAATGCCCCAGCCTTCAATATCCTGACCCAGTTTCTTTCTCCCCCTTGCATGTCTTCCCCATCTTTATTTCTATTCTGGCAGCTCAGGAATATAACCTGGCCTACTTTGCAGTTCATAAGTTTACTTGTTACCCCTGAACCCTGCTTTCTGGTAATAATTAACCCTAATAGACTTTGTGGAGCTCCAACATTGAAAATATCCATTTCTCATTAATAGATTAAGCAAAAGTTGCTAAATAATGATGATGGCAATAATTGCATAAAGACTCTAAATACAAAATAAATTTTGAATCAGATTAGAATGCAGAGGAAAATTCAATTTTCCAATTTCCACTGCCAAGAAGAGAAACTACTGCCGGATAGGATTCGATATAGGTCTTTTTGTAACTGAGCAGAGAGTCCTGTGTGCTATAACTAAAAATGAAACCAACACAGAGCACTAACTAGTACCCAGGTGCTTCATTTCCCACCACTATCTGGGCATTTGTGTTCCTTTTCTTTGTAACACTAATTATCTCTCTTTTATAACTTCATACATATACTAAATAGGCTTTGTTTTTTTCTGAATCATTCAAATATAACCCTGATGCCTCTCACTTTAAAAACTCCCCTACTGAATGTGTATTTTTTTTTAACCAGATAAAGAACTTCCTCCCTATTGAGACAGCATGAGCCAGCCCTCATTTTCCTTTTGTCCTTTGTGTGTCCTGGTATGCTCTGTATTCCAGTCACACTGAACATGTTCAGGAGAAGTCAGCTTTTCCATGGGTGCCTTGAAGGGCACAAAGAAGTTTACCTACGACTCATGTTTGATCATGTCCAAGGTAGTTCTGATTGATAGAAACAACACACAAGGTACACATAGAAAAACAACAGCTCAGCAGGTACCCTGCAGAATGGTAACCTTTCTCCAGAATTCCATAGCTTCACTCCTTGGCCATGTTTTTGTGTTCAGTTCTTTTTGTAAACACCATGGAAATCAAATATGAACTTTATCTTAGAATGCATGCTCTTCATTTTGATATGAAACCAAATCTACTGTGTTCACTCTGTATACTATCTTTTCAGGTTTGGTCTCAATTCTTTTAACTGTCACATTCTTTCTGGAAGACAGACACTGCTGCAAACACTGACGGATGAGAAAGAGTCAATACGTTGCCTCCAAGTCTTAAGGTTGAGATCTAGAGGTCACATTCTGAATGTTTCTCCTATGCAATCAAATATGACTCTTCATGACGGATGTCTTCTGAAACCACAAGGATTTGTGCTATTTCATAAGCTACATAAATACAATCTATGATTTACTTCCTAAGAAGCAGTTGAAATTCTTGAGCCATTACTTTTATGTCATAAGTAATATACACATTTTAATGTTTATGAAAATGCTCATAAGTTAAATAAAATAAGATTTAGTTGTTGAAATTTCTTGTCTCAAACTTTATACCAAATATCTCTGTGACCTTAATCTATTCTGACACATCTCTGAGTATCAGCTTTGATGTCAGGAAAAGTGCTGATGTTTGTAAGAAAGAGTTACCATGTGATGATAATTAGCATTCTTTATTGCACTGTGTACCCCCACATAACATCTCCTAGCAGTAATATGTTAACCTCCTTTGTATGACTTTCATGCCTCATCTAGAACTTTTGCTTTATATTTGATGATATAAATGAATCAATCAGTCCCTCCTCTCTAGACTTTGATGATTAGAACTACATACTGGACACTGGTGACAAATCAAGCCTCTTGTCTGCTTTTATTGGTGGTAAGTCTTAACTAGAGATCAAAGCTAACATCTAAGATCAAAGTGCCTTTGTTCACACTCATTGTTCAAAATCGTTGGATTCATAAATAATAAATGTTCTATCAGTGTCAAGTCCATGCATCTAGTCATCCTCACAGTCACCTTCAACTATATACCATATGCCCGTACTCCATCATGTCTCATTTATAAAAGAAAGAACAAAGAACACAACACCCAAACCCAACAGGAATCTGTTCACCCATAGATGTCTGTGAACCCACCTTAATAACATGAAATCTAAAGAAGTCTCTCATACTTACTGAAAACTAGCAAAGTTAGAGGTTACTGGGGATGTTCCATGAGAAGCCAGGCAGCTCCCAGGGGTTTGGAGCAGTTAGAACATGCATTCATATTTAATTGAGATGGGGAAGATCTACATCACACAGCAGTAAGGACACTTTCAGGGTGGGCTTCTTGTACTCCCCAAAGAAGGCAAGGATTATAGGAGTAAGTTATAGCTACCTATCATAGATTTCAGATGCAGGAATGACCTTGTCCCGTCCATGTCACAAGCTAAATCTAAGTTCTTTTATGCTGTCGCACTCATGGAAAAAAATGGAAAGACTGGTCAGTGTAAAAGGAGACCTAATATTTGTCTATAGATGTCTCTGTTGACAATTAAGACACAGCAATGTGCTCGGAGCCAGATACACCTTTCTGCCCTTCCATTCACAGCAGAATGGAAAGCTATGGGTTTTATTTTGTTATTGCCTACATTACCATAACTGCAAAACAAATTGCCTGGGGACTATTCTAGATATATTAGTAATGTCCTAAAAATAGGAAAATATAAAAACTATATGATATAAATTACAACATTCTGACACAAGATTTCATGTGAGGCCATAACTGCATAATAGCATTAAGGTACCAGAAAGAACAGATAAACTTCTGATGAACTAGAAAACACCAGGGTCATCTCATGGAAAAAAAAGGGAGACTACATGCGGCTAGGGAGATACCTCTGCTTTTAAGTATATGTGCTGTTCCAATATTGAATAATTGGAACTGTTGCTACTATCCTCGTTTTATAAGTTTTATAATTTACCTTAACGTAAGCATAGAGAAGAATAGATAAGTAATGTTTTCCTCATCAAAATGGCTAACATGGGGACAAAAGCCCAAAAGTAAAGAGTTGGGAAGGGAACAAAATTAGGGCTCAGAGCTAGAGCACTGGCTGCTTTTCCAAAAGACTTGGATTATATTGGACTGGTGCTGATTCACAGCATTCATATGACAGTTCACAATAGTCTGTAACTCCAGTCACAGGGAGGCTGAGCCCTCTTCTAGCCTCCACAGCCACTATGTGCATGTGATGTTTAGGGATACCTTCAGGAAAAACACCCATACCCAATCCAGTAATACCAGTTGTAATGTGATTCATCCTAGAATCCAAGTACCACAGATTCAAGTCATTAGAAAAATGCAAATTTGTTTTCTCAATAGGTATAGAAAAATGTCTCACTGAAATTCAGTGCCCATTTGAGTTACAAATTTTCTCAGTTAAGATTAAGATACAATTTGTAAATTATGTATACTTTTAGTCAAAGAACAGCCCCAAGACAAGTGAAGCAAACAGCAGTCTATATGTGGACATAGGGCCTTGATTTAAGAAGCAGTTTTTTTTTTTTTTTAATTTAATTGGTTATTTTGTTTATTTACATTTCCATGTTACCTCTCTTCCTGGTTTCCTCTCAGAGACGCCCCATCCCAACCCCCTCCCCCACTGCCTCCCTGAGGGTGCTCCCCATTCACATGTTCAGTCCAGCCCCAACACTCTAGCATTCCCCTGTGCTGGGGCATCAAGCCATCACAGGACCAAGAGCCTCCCCTCACTTTGATGCCAAACAAGACCATTCTCTGATACATATGCAGCTGAAGCCATGAATCCCTCTATGTGTAGTCTTTGGTTAGTGTTTTAGTCCCTGAGAGCTCTGGGGGGGGGTCTCGTTGGTTGTTATTGTTGTTCTTATATTCTTATGTTTGGAGTTGCAAATCCCTTCAGCTCCTTCAGTCCTTCCCCTGACTCTTCCATTGGAGTCCCCCTGCTCAGTTCGAAGGTTGGCTGCAAGCATCTGTATAGGTAAGGCTCTGACAAGCCTCTCAGGAGACATCCATATTAGCAAGCACTTCTTGGCATCAGAAATAGTGTTTGGGTTTGGTGGCTGCATATGGAATATATCCCCAAGTGGGGCAGTCTCTGTATGGCCTTTCCTTCAGTATCTGCTCCACTCTTTCTCCCCATATTTCCTTCAGACAGGAGCAATTTTGGGTTAAAATTTTGAGAAAGGTGGATGGCCCCATCCCTTAACTGGGGGCTGTACCTAACCTCTGCATATGGTCTCTCTCTACAAGTTCTCTCTCCCCTTTGTTGGATATTTCAGCTAAAGTCATCCCCGTTGGATCCTGGAGCTTCTTGCTTTCCTGGCTTTAAGACACTGTTTTATTGAGACTTTTTACCACTGTAAAAAAATACACAAGTGAACAACTTAAATGGGGAAGCATTGACAGCCAGGCTCGAAATGTCCTTCAAAGACACATCACACTCCAATGATATGTTTCCTTCACCTGTTCCACTTCCCACATCTCTAGTATCACTCAACTCAGAATTTGAGTCTATCATTAATTAAACTACATATTACCTCAGAGCCCTGAAGATCTTATTGAGAGATCCCATCTCAGACACATCCCTTGGTGTGCTTTATTAATCTCCTGGGTGTCTCTGAACTAATCAAGTTGTAAGAAATTTCATTACAGATATGATTAGCAATCAAATTCGTATGCTTTCCTTATTTTATTTTTAGTTAATTCATTATGGTTGTAAATAGTCCTAACTCTACAGTTATGACAAGACTGTAACACACTGTTCAGACCAGGCTGGACTTAAATTTGCAGAAACTTAAATTTTAAATTTAAATTTTGCAGAAAACCTGAGGGTCTCTGCATTCAACATGCTGAGATTAGATGGTCATAGGCTTTGAGTAAAATAGATCCCATGCAAGTCAGCTGCAGGAATTAAGAAAAAGAACCATTCTACTCCTTTATGACTAACCATGGAAAGAAAATTCTGCTGACAACTGCAGCTGGAACATGAATATTGGTAGGGGTCTCCATGCAGCAGCCCATTGCAGTTTCCACAGCCACAGAGCCCACAATGAATCAATTCCATTTTATTAAAACACTTCATTAGATCCTCTAGGTCTCTCTCTCTCTCTCTCTCTCTCTCTCTCTCTCTCTCTCTCTCTCTCTCTCTCTCTCTCCTCCCTGTTCCTTTCTGCTTTGTCTGATAAAATTTCTGTCCTCAAAAGGTTTGTCTCTCTACAAAGGAAAAAAATGAATATTTGTTTCTGTTAAGAAAGAACACAGAAGGTAGATTTATTAAGATGATAAAGTATAGTTATCATGATATTTACCATAAAATATTGACATCTTTCTTACAGGTTTGGACATAAAATTAGATAGGGTCTATGACAACTGATGCTTAGCATACAGAATATTATAGGCAGCTTGGAAAAACAAGTGGATGAATAAATTTATAAAAGATGTCAGAATTAAACAGAAAACTCAATTGAAAGAAACATTACAGAGAAGTTATTTTTTCCAATGTAAACACTATTATTGTTAAGAAATACATAGCAAGACTGATTTTAAAAAGGTTAAACAGTTCAGATCATATAATGATTAAGAAATGGTAAAATTTCTACATGCACTGAAAGTGTAAGCCTTACTATTTATGGTGATCACACTATGATTTCACCACTTGGTAGACACAGGCAGGTGAATCTCTGAGAATTGAGGCAAGAATGACCTACATATTGAGTTGTAGGACATCCAAGACTATGCAATGAGACAATGTCTCAAGCAAGCAATCAACAAAACACACAAAAAAATGTATTCATAAACTTTGGCTTGTAAAAACCACATTAAGAATGTCCTAACACTAAATTGATAACCATTAAATACAGACCCAACAGTTAAACAAGGCAAGCTATTAAATTGGTTGCTATGCTAAAATATCTGTTTTATTAATGTACCCATATCAGTTTTCTCAATTAAAAATTTCAGACAATTTTTAATAACCAGACAAACAGATTCAAAGCCATCTAATATCCCTATTCAATCTCTTAACACAATTCTTCTCAATCCAACATACATTTATCTGCAATTCTCTTTGAACCACAAAAGACCTCTGTGGTTTTCTGTAAGCTCATTCATTATTAGGACTATTGCCTATCCATTCCCATTCTTGGTATATCTTAAGTAAGATTTTTAAGACTTCAACTCTTTATCTTCTCTGTTTTGTTCTAAGACAGGGTCTTTCAGTATAACCCAGCCTGGCTTTGAATTCATTATCCTCTTGCTATATAAACATAACAACATCATGCTCAGTTTTATCCTGTGTACCAAAATTACCATAAAGAAAATTATGTGAGGAGCCAGTTTATGTGATACAAACCAATTGTCTTTGCTATTCAGAACACTGAAATGGAAGAGTCACTTGATCTTCAACTGGCATATATGAATAGATGAACATATAAACATTACTACAATTTATGTTTTATCTGAGTGCATAGACATATACTTACTTACAAATATTATATTTAGTTTTAAATACCAATATAACTTCATTACTTAAGATTAGGATACATGTGTGTATTAGGTAAAAATATATAGTTTATAAATAATGCTTAAATACAATGTATTTATACATACGCACACATACAAGATAATTGGAGCAAGCTTCCCTTTCTAAAACTAGTATGTACCCGTTTGCTGCTCCTCATTTGTTCTTGTGACCTAAACTTGTACACTTGTTTGCATGAAACAGATGATCAATAAATGTCTGGCTGATTTTTAACTGATGTTAGTTTTTAAAAGCAGGCAAACAGGAAACTATGTATTTTCCCTTTTAAAAATTTACTATAACAAGTAGCTCTGTCATTTCACCCTTCAATAGATAGATATTTATCACCACTGACTTAGTCACACATATCAATAAAACCTTTTAGACCCTATTTTATAACATATTCATTCAAGATGAGAAGAGGTGTATAAATACTGCCCCTAAGAATTTGTATTGATTTTAACTTCACCAGTCAAATATTATTACAACAAATAGAGAAGTGATGTAGATGTCTTAACCACAGTCATTCTCTCACATTCATTCACTCACCTAGCATTTCCTAGCATCTATCTTGAGTCACACCAACTTAAAAGAGCCTTAAATAACTGAAGGCTGCTAATCATTTTTTCAGATAATTGCACTGTGGTCATGATGTAAGAATGTGATTGACAAGAGATTAAATTTAAACGAAACAATTAAAACACAAATTCAATCAGATATATGGTGGTCATCCCAAGATGTTGGCATTGTAGCTAGATGTAAGTAATCACTTGGCTGCTGGTGTAAGGTCACCCTTAGCTGCTGGTAAAGTTCCTTTGAGTCCAAGGTAGAGAGCTATTTTGACATTTCAAGTATGCATCAACTTTTTCATTTCATAGATATTTAACTTCCTATATAATTGGAATGTTGAGTAATTATGACAATTGTTTGTAAAAACCTGAAAGTTAACAAGCATCAAAAATTGTCCAATTATAGTAATCCTGTGAACTAATTCTCCCTCCCACTTCCTCCCCTCCCTCCTTCCCTCCCTCCCTATGTCTCTTTCTTTGTCTTATCCTCCATTGCTTCCTCTTTTCATCTCTCACATTCCTTTTCTCTTCCTTCCTTTCTGTCTTCCTTCATTCTTTCCCTGGCAATTTTAAATGGTTTTATCATAATAATTTTCAAACAGAAGCCACAGAACATATTAAGAAAATTATTTTAAAAAGTTTAAAATATCTATCTGAATTCCCTGAGGGACAAGCCTGACTGCATAGGGGTTGATGTCAAAAGTATCCCCTCTCCAGGAAAAAGACATTGGGATGGGTATGGCCCTCATGCCTCACTGGACAACGATAGGAGGACCTGAGCCATTACAAGGTCCCCTTCAATTATTGGAGGTCAGGCCTCTATCCCCGCCTTCGCAAGAATAGAATCGCCAAGGCCCTTTTATACTTAGAGAAGGGAGGAGATGTCAGGAGCAGCCCTGCATATACACTAAAGGCCTAAAATCAGCCATAGGCTTAAAGTCAGCAATAGTCCTGACATACATGCATGCTAACACCAAGTCTTGGGTCTCTGTGGAAAAACACTGAAACAGCAGGCTATAAGCTATTGTAAACAGGCGGCTTCTGTGGAAATTTACCAGTCCAAGTAGTCATAGGTGTTATAAATAGGCAGCCTCAGTGGACAGTACCAACTTAGATAAGGACAAGTGAATCATAGGCAGAGTCATAGTGACCTGTCCTCTGAACCTACACCCAGCTGATACCCTGTTCTGAAAGGTATCTGTACTCCCCCTGAACACCTATGCTCCGGTGCCATTCCCTTCCCCACATCCTGCCTTTTTGTGTTTATAACCTCTGTGTAAATAAGTAAATTATGATGTGATTTAAATAACTAAATAAATTAAAAAATATATTCAGAATTAATATTAAAATATGTATTAATTTCTACCATAAAAAAGAAAATTATTTTAAAAAATCCTACTGTGGAAATTAATTAAAAATTACACTTTATATTTGATGTAAGTGAAATATAACGATTACATCTCAAACAATAAAGGAAAACTACTAAATTAACTTAAAACCAGATAAAGGGAGAGTGACAAAAGAGTTTCCAAGGAATAAATCATAAGAAAGTCTGCATATTAGGAAAGTAATTGAAGAATTAAGGACGTCAGAGTTTATACCCAAGTTAAAATAATTATAGAGCGACACAAACATGAAAGTGTATCTTAACATACATGCATATATACATATAAATATGTATGTATATACATACATAAATAGTACACACATACTAAAACACATACATAGAAGTAAAAGACAGAATAATATTTTATTGAAAACAAGGTCTATAATACATTTTCATTTCTAATCAGAGAAGTTAGATCCCCATCATTTAACCATTACAAGAAAAACTGACTATGTAACCCCAAACCATGAGAATTTAAATGATTTTTATTGCATTTGCTTATTCATTTTAGTACACTTGGCATGCTCTTGCCATGGTGTTCATGTGGAAGTTAGATTACAGCCAGTAGGAACCAGTTATTTATTCTACCTGGTGCACTCTGGAGCTCTATCTCAGGTTAGTGGGCTTAGCAACAAGTTCCTATACAAGATAAGTTATCTCAGAGTGCCAACAAAAAGTCTTTTTATGTGAAATAAATAACACAAATAATAATATTTAATAATTTCTCTTCAGAAATTGAGTTACAAAAAAAGACATATTGAGTCAGGGAAAAGGTTTTTGTTTCTTTCTTTCTTTTTTGTTTATTAAATTATATACCCTACTTCCTATTAAAGAGCACTGAGTCTTTAACAAACGAATTACAAATTATCTTTTACAAAGTATACTTGGCAATTTGCAGATTAAGACAATATGATACTCTTCATATGTCTGTTCCTCAATTTAAAGGTCAGTGAGTCCAAAAGAGCTGTGTATTGCCCAGAATGGGGCTGATCAAGTTTTCCTTTGAATCTTTGCTTGAACATCTTGTTTGTCCTCCATATCCACACAGAAGCTGTCAGGACTTACTTAGTCTGAGAGAAATCCTACTTTCAGAAAAATGCAGAAAGAAATGTCACTCACCAGTGATATTTATTCAGAAAATTAAAATCAGCATCAAAGATAGGCATGCTGTACTGTGAGCTCACATCTCCATTGAGTATAGGATAAACTGCTAACGTTGTATAAGAAAATGCCACAAGAGCTATTTTTTCCATAGGGAATTTGAGGTTTTGTTAGGAGTTCAGAGTAAAAACTAAGTCTATGTATCAACCTACTTGTTGTTCTATTTGTATGTTCAGCTAGCTGTGCATATTGATATTCATTTCCCGAAATAAGAATGCTTCTCTTTGCTGTTTGTTCAGAAAAAGGTGGTGGATGAAAATACCAGGTCTCTAAAAGAAAAAGCCACGTGTCAATGTAAGTAGATTTTCTGTTCTTTTCAACAACAACCCTCATGAAGGGGAAGAAACTTCAACTAGAAATAGACTCCAGTGTATATGGAATCAGTGGAAACTTACAGTTGAGGGTGAATGCCACAGAGTAGGAGAAAAATGCTGCATCCAGATCTTTCACATTCTGAGTAAAATGCAAAACGCAAACAGAGAGTTCGTTAACACAACAAAGACAGTAGGAGTTATTCAGAGCTATTATTTGTCTAGTGATGACCACTCTTGAGTCTTTCATTCAAAACTACATCAAAGGCAGGTTATAAATGACTTCAAGTAACTAGAGATAAAGCAGGGTATGGTTGGGACTCATATAAGCATGAGAAGATTGGGACACAGCTAATGGTCTATTCCTCTTTCAAATCATGATTCTGGCAAAGATGTCTAATAATTAAGGAATATCCCAAGAACATAGACAGTGAGCATTAGCTAGCCTCTCATAGCATAGTAGCTGAGCATCAGAGAGAGTGTGGTGGAATGTGAGGTGGCTTGCGGTATCACTTATAGTTTATAATGGTGTAATGGAACTGTAGCTCCAAACCATGAGACACTGACCCAATCGCTGCTAGTCATCTCTCAACTTACTTAGTTCTACATCAGAAGCTGAAAGGATTCTAGTTATCTTAACCTGTAGACTACAGAAAAAAAAAAAAAGACAAAATTTGGACATTTATAACCAATTCTGTTGTGATCGTGACCAATTGTAATTTTGGAATGTATCATATCCTCTCAGGTTTTGAACTGGTAAGTTTCATACAGAAGGTCGGCTAGAAAAAGGATGTGTTGAATCACACCTCCATTCTGCCTACAAGTCACCATAGCCCCTGTGTACCTCATTTGCTTATCTGTACAGAAGGAGGACAATGCATTTCTACTGTTGTTTTGAGGGACAAAGTAGGACAAAATGTGATAAAAGTTGGGTGGAGGGTTATGCAATGCTTCTTTTAAAAAACAGATATTTTAATCTTGAGGATATATGTAAGAAACTCAAGTAATTTGTTATGAAGTAAATAATCCTCACATGCTACAAATGTTAATATCATGTAAGACAAGGAAACATTAACCTATGCTTGAGATTTAAAGGGATATTTAAAACGCTTGCTACTAAGTGCCAAGAGGAACCCAGAATGGGAGCCTATTCTAAGAAAATATGCTAAAACAAATGAATGAAATTTGTGGTGTGATGGAATTTGAATATACACGAACTTTAAAATATCAGCTTGTTATCTTAGTTTCTTTTCTGATTTTGACAGTTGCTCTGTAACCATATAAATATATGTTCCTCAAGCACATATCACTATAAATGTTGCTTAAGAAATGATTTGTGCCCAGGGGAAATCTTCCAGCATCAACTTCTTCAATCACTGATGATAGCTATCTCCTTGAGTTGAGGACATTTCCTTGACTGAGAAAATCAAGTAGAGTGGCTGAATATAGTGTTGGTGTAGCTACTAGCCATTCAGCCTAGTGCCTAGAACTCTAATGAGAGGTCTTCATACAAGACTTGCCCACAGGCTCACTTCTTCTTCTCTCTCATCCTGCTTCGACACTATGCTCTTCGTTGTTTGCAAATTTCATATAGCAAAACTTGTCTCAAGTATTTGATTCCAGAAAAACAAATTTGCAAATGCAAGATGGGAAGCAATCTGAGAAATGGAGGAATAAATATAAAATTTTGTAGTTAATGTATTTCACATTTCCTATAAGACCACATTGCTGGTGAGAGGCTCAAATATCTTGGTAGTGTTACACAGTGAAACACACTACTGAAAGTATTCACTACATATGGGAACAATTGAAGCTACAGGACAGTGGTGTTGGACAAGCACTGCTTAGTGGTCTGGGTGATGTAGGGAAAGTTGCAGGTGCATGATGGAGAAGTCAGGTGTGAACTTAAACAACTTTTCTTTTCTTGTTTTTTTTTTTTTTTTTTTTTTTTTTTTTTTGGCATATTATGAATTGTCTCCAGTCATCCCAATAACACAAAAAGAAAATACTAGATAGTAAGTACCCTCTTTAAATGTTAAATATGGTTAATCACTCAACAAAACAACCGTTTTACATAAAGATGTATTTACATAAATATCTTGAGGAGAAAAGCCTGAAACCCTTAACACATTGGGCAGAACCACCTGGGTTAACAATGGAAAAGATTTTGATCCTTATAATTCATTAGCATTTATGGCTATGACCCATCCCTTTCTATTGATCTAGTACCACCCACACACTGAAGGGAAACACAGAAGCAGGAATCTCCTTAGAATATGTTTCCTTCTTCTAGATTTACTCTACCTAAGAGATTAAATTGCCTGTGACCCACTGAGGGGAATCCTTATCAGATAAGAGGAAAAAACGATTGATTTGATTTTAGGATACTGGTGTGTGTGTGTGTGTGTGTGTGTGAGAGAGAGAGAGAGAGAGAGAGAGAGAGAGAGAGAGAGAGAGAGACTATAATATGAGGGTACCTAACAAAGGGACTAACATAAAGCATTTAACTGGGAAGATTTTAATGATGTCAGAGGGTCCTATTTTGAACATATTTAAATCCTTTGAAAGGTTCTTCAAACATGATGTAAGTCTAGAGATCTTACTCACTGGGTAAGAGTGGTTTCCAGGAAGCCCAATGACCTGAATTTATTTTGTGGAACCACATGGTGGAAGTAGAGAAAGAGTCCAACAGGTTGTCTTCTGATGTTCACACATAAGTGCATGAGTGCGTGCATAGGCTGATACTTTAAATAAATACACATGATTTTCAAAATTAAACAGAATTATGCTGTATAATTATTAAACAGAATATACTATAATGTGATCTCCTCTTATAAAAGTGTAGGAATTGCTGGGAATTGAATTGAGAGTGAAAGCAGTAAGTAAGACAAAAGAACAATAATAATGCTAATAAATACATAGTACATTCCCAGGAGACTGTCGAGGTGACCAAATTTCTCACAGTAGTTCTAAGGGTACATAATTAACAAAAGCTACAATGTAGAAATACTGAATGCTGGTTTCCCTTGGTAGGCTAAAATTGATATTATGGGTGCATTCTAAAATCCTGACTTACACATAGCAATATGAATGACAGAATGTAGGGAAATGAAGACTAACTTTTAGAGCCATGGAAATGGAAGTATTATATAAAGCAGCAAGTCTAGGGTGTTAGCTAATGGGACATGAACCACATATTGTTATAGAGACAGTTAATAAAAGTATAAGTGTCGCGTCCGCCTTGACTAGCAATTAAGACACGACACGATCGGATCCTTCTCAGTCAGCTTTATTCCAGGAACAACTCTTGACTTATGGACAGGGACTGGGACGGGGACGGGACGGGGACAGGGATCCCCAGCAGCAGAAATGAGCTGCTTATATAACTGCCCAAGGAGGGCTGGGTGACGTGTTCTCTCAGGATAGGTTAAGCTGCCAATACTTCATTTGCATAAGCCCGATCGGGAGGGGCACGAGGCCGACTCATGCACAAAGGACTTGTTTACCAGTTTAGCTGAGCTGGCCAGCTGGAAGCCAGGAGCCTACATCGTCAGGTGCTAGTCATACGACTTTGCAACTGTCCCAGGTACTATCTTAAACACGGCTGCCTACATATAAGTTCTCACACAATATAGCATTTTCATTTTGTTGTCAACTAATTTTATTCTATCCTCATCATCTTGAACTCACTGTCCTGCTAGACCTTTGAGATGATCTATTGGAAGTGTTAATCTGAAATCATCATTTGGGAGTATCTCAGAGCCTAAACTAAATGCTCTAATCCAAGGCTTTTCTATCTCAACATGTGTAACAGGAATATTACTAATATCCAGGTAACCAGAGATGATAGCAGGTGTGTCCCACCTTTCTATCATATTTAATTCATTCTGAAGGAAGGAATGGCCCTGGTTACATTTTCTCAGAGATCACACTATGAGCCCTGTTAAAAGGAAAGCTGTGAACATTCATTCCGTCGTGTCTAAAACCTATAGGTAGAAAAGCTAGACAACATTCTGGTTGAGCCTCTGACCTCATTATGAGGTACTTGAATGCTGTCATTTATTTATAGAAAATGAAATTATCTGTGCAGTAAACTTTGGCCTACTAATAACAATGAACTCTGCTATCAGCTCCATAGGTGTTTCTTAGTGTTTCTTGAAGGGTGTCAGGTACAGAAGTGACCTTGAGGATGAGTTGTTCAAACCTTTGAGGATAATAATTTTTGGTGTACCCAGTATAATCTATTGAGATTAGAAAAGATAGTCAAAAGAGAATATGAGTTGTGGAAAGAGAAAGGTGAGTATCATTGCCACTCCAGGGCTAATGTCCTCTTGACAATTATATCACTTTAATTATTCTTCTTCTAAGTTCCTGGATGGACAGAAAAGCTGAATAGAATCCAGGAAAGCTCAGTTGTACAAATGTTTATTAGGGTGGAAATGTGGAAAGAATCTTAGAGAGCACATTGTACATGGATCTGTGCTTCCCATATACCTCTAGGGGAGAAGGATGCACAGCTGTTTGGATGGCTCATATATAATCTGAGAATAGAACCCAATAGGATCTGCCCTCCTCACTATTCCTTTGCATTCTCTACCCAAAAATAAGTGCCATAGGGTCCCAAAGTCTGGCCATGTCAACCTGGTAAGATTTTACACTTCTGATTTCTCCTCTGAGAATTAGAAATAATGAAAGAAGGTATGAGAACTAATATTAGCTTGATGGTCAGGATAGGATTGGCAGCATCTCAGAAGGGGGAGCAGAGAACCATAATTTGGGCCTGGACATTAGTTGTAAGCTTAGATGATATTCTGGCACACATTTAAAAACTCAACCAGTTATGCTAGCTCCGTAAATAAATTTGGCCAACAATGAAAGTAGACCTTAATGTCATGGTCAGCAATCCTTCTTATGATATTTTCTAGACAATGAGATACTAGTAGAGCAAGGAAGGATTTACATACTCTGTTCCTTCTCCAAAATACCATTCCAAGTATATACATGTACACACACACACACACACACACACACACACACAAATACATACATATACATAAACATAGAGCCACAGAGCCTCAACCAACTTCAAGGTGCAACACATGCCAGGTCAGTTAGGGCAGTACTGGAGCTCTTGGAAAATTAGAACAGTACAAAAAAATAGAGGGAGTTCCTGCAGAGATCCATACACAGCTGAAGAAGTTCCTGCTTCTCCGAGCCTCATGTGCCAAAACTATATACCCACACGGAGACTCTGTACATGAACTCTGGAATGACCATTTATAGGTAGAGTTTGGGAAATGTTAAAGTCGCTTATGAAACATGTATTTTTGCCATCCTGCAAGCCTCACAAACAGCATGGAATCCAATATGGGATCTAAAGTTTCTTCATCCATCTGTTGCTAATTAAAAAGAATGCCAAGGAACATATGGCCATGGAACTATCTGGAAAAGAAACAATGAATGAGCAAGAGTGAACTAAGGACAGATCTAAGTCCTACTGTTCTCATTAAGAAGTTGTCAGATCCTCTAAAGGGAAAAATAATCGAAAAAAAAATAAAACACCACCCAGAGCACACAACCTATGGTGTTCTTATGTCTCAGTGTTTTCATGATAGTTTTGACATCCAAAGCACACATTATACTTCAGGACATTCACTAATAGGTTATTATTAATCTTTCTCTGTATAAATGTATGGCAGGTTTATATGGTATATATTGCATCTATTTTATTAGTATCCATTTTCTACCTACTGGGTGGGAGTCTTAAATAAACTTAATTTATTGTCCTTTTGAGATATAACTATTTATCTCTGTAGAAATAAGCCTGGTAAACAAGTTAAATGAGTCTGAGGTCAAAGTCCTAATCTGTTTATTTATTAGACTTTAGCATCACTGTCAGTGCTACATACCTTAATCACTGCAGATCCAGATAAGTATTTGAAAAGTAGCAATTTGTACCAAAAGCACAGGGCCAAACAACACTATCTCAACAACTAAGACATTGCTGTCTCTGCTTTCTTATCTTGCTTGGCCCAGTTCTTCCCAGTGGAATCTCTAAGATAACTATCTGGGATTCTCTCTACATCCAAGGCTCCTGAATGGTTCTAGGTGGTCTACTGTGCTTTATGTTTCTAGGTAATCATTAACTATAATATTAAAAGAAAGTTCTTCCTTCACAGTAATCCATTTTGTGTTTGTGCTTTTGGTTTGTTTGTTTGTTTGTTTTTTCACTAAACTTCTGGGTACATTTTTTTTCTTTTAGAATAGTAAGACTTTAAAAAGACAATATTAATATGCCCTAACACATCTAATTTATCAATAGAGTTTGAACTAAATAAACATTACATGCAAGACTCTGGGAATTTTTTCTCTTTGAATAATTATTTTATTTAAAATACATTAATTCAAAGGCAGTGTTTCAACTCTCTCTTTAATGGAGACTTTGTAGAAATTGACATTCTATATTTAGGAAGAAGGCAGTGAGCTACACATATTTGCTCCAACCAAGAAAGCACTGCATTTGTAGGCTTAAAATACACAGCAAAAATATGGACAATAATTCCATTCCAGCTTCTCCTTTGTGAAAATACCAAACACAGAAAAGTTTTACTGACACTAATAATCATAAAATATTCCCATCTTTCTTTCCTATGTCAAAGCTCTTTATAAGCACTCCTTTTGTAGATTATATACACCTTTTATCCACCACTAAACACAGTAGTATGCAGGTCTTATTATATATGTTGAACACAAAAAGTTCTTGTAAAGTTAGGAGGTAATACAGTAAATGCTGTATATTAATCTAGGTGGGGTGACAGTTTTGCTAATCCCGGCCCTATAGTCTTCAGTGATTTGCTAACTCGTGGTCATCCTTAGTCTCTCTCTCAGTTAAGGGGAAGAAATAGTATGTGCTTTAATATATTATTTCTTCTTGCAGTAGATGGGAATGAAAAGAGACTCACAGCTATACTATGAACTGACAGTGAGAGACCTTGTAGTAATCAGCCCTAAAAGGGATATTGTAATCAAGCTTCTCCTCTCAGGCTCATGGATCTTTGGAGAAGAGATGGTAGAAATATCATAACAGACAGAGATGGTGGATGGCTTCAAGGAAATAATATCTTCCAGACACAATAATATTTGTACACATATGAATTCACAGACACTCTGACAGTACATGTAGACTTGCACATGTACAAGCAAGGCAAATTCCCAGCACAAATAAGGGGAATAGACCCAAGTCCCAACTAATGAAGACTCTGATGTCAATTACTATTTTCTGAAAGAGAGATAAGTGAATTTTCTTCAATGGACTTTCAGTGATTATATCAACCACACTCCTGGATAGGTGTTCATGCCCAGCAGTAGTTGTCTACCATGAAACAGATTCTATGTTTTTTATGTGGTTTTATTTTATTAAGTTTTGGTGAGTTTGTTTTTGGATTTTTGGTGGTGTTGTTATTTTGTTGTTTTGAAAAAGAAAGAGACTATGAGCATCACCTCTGTATTTGTCAGGCTCTCGTAGAGCCTCTTAGGAGACAGCTATATCAGGCTCCTGTCAACATGTACTTCTTGGCATCCACAATAGTGTCTGAGTCTGATGATTGTATATGGAATAGATCCCCAAGTGAGGTAGAATGTGGATGGCCTTGCCTTCAGTCTCTGCTCCACACTTTGTTTACATATTTGATCCCATGAGTATTTTGTTTCCCTTTCTAAGAAGGACAAAAACACCCACACTTTGGTCTTCCTTCTTCTGAGCTTCATGTGGTCTGTGAATTGTATCTTGGGTATTCCAAACATTTGGGCTAATATCCACTTATCAATTAGTGTATACCATGTGTGTTCTTTTGTGATTGTGTTACCTTACTCAAGATGATATTTTCTAGCTCTATTCATTTACCTAAGAACTTCATGAATTCACTATTTTTAATAGCTGAGTAGTACTCCATTGTGTAAATGTAGCACATTTTCTGTATCCATCCCTCTGTTGAGGGACATCTGTTTTCTTTCCAGCTTATAATGTTGCTATGAACATAGTGGAGCATGTGTCCTTGTTATATGTTGAAGAATCTTTTGGGTATGTGACCAGGAGTAGTATAGCTGGATCCTCAGGTCAAATTTTATGAGGAACTGCCAGACTGACTTTCTGAGTGGTTGTACCAGCTTACAATCCCACCAAAAATGGAGGAGTGTTCCTCTTTCTCCACATCCTCACCAGCATCTGCTGTCACTAGAGTTTTGGTTTTTTTTTTTTTTTTTTTTTTTTTGTAATCTGAGCTATTATGTTATTATGACTGTTATGAGGAGAAATCTCAGGGTTGTTTTGATTGACTAAAGATGTTGACCATTTCGTTAGGTACTTCTCAGCCACTCAGTATTCCTCAGTTGAGAATATTTTAAGCTCTGTGCCCCGTCTTTTTAATAGGGTTATTTGTCCCCAATGGGGTCCTCAGTGGAGAAGTTGGAGAAAGGACTGAAGGAGCTGAAGGAATGTGAAACCACATGAGAAGAACAATAATATCAACTAAGCAGACCCCTGTCCCCAAACTCCCAGGGACTAAACCACCTACCAAGGAGCACACATGGAGGGACCTATGGCTCCAGCCAAATGTGTAGCAGAGGATGGCCATGTTTTACATCAATGGAAGAAGCCCTTGGTCCTGTAAAGGTTGGATGCTCCAGTGGAGGGGAATGATAGGGCAGGGAGGTAGAAGTGGTTGGGTGTGGGAACACCGTCATAGAAGCACAGGAAGGGGGAATGGGAGGGGGTTTCATGGGAGGGGGACCGGGAAACAGGATAACATTTGAAATGTAAATAAACATCCAATTAAAAAAAGAAAAATAAATAAATAAGTAAAAATTGCAGTCTCTCTTTCTCTCTCTCTCTCTCTCTCTCTCTCTCTCTCACACACACACACACACACACACACACACACACACACACACAAGGACAAGCAAGAAAGGTCATGGATTTGAGAAGGTAGGGAAGAGAAAATGAATGGGGAGGACTTGTGTGAGGAGACAAATTAGATCAAAACATACTTTTTAAGAAATTCAAAAATAATAAATATGTAATAGAAATGAACCAAAAAAAGTAAAGGGTTGATAATAAAGCATAAGCATCAAATGGAGGAAAGGTCAATTAACTTTGTATTTCTTGCTTTCATGTTCTGGAAGTTTCTATTACCACTAAGCTGAACTGTCTGTTATAGTAGATATTCAGTAAAGACTACTACATTGGGTTGTATATGTGATAAATGAGAGATAGATAGACACATATATACATCTTTTAACTTATAATTAGAAGAGGCTAATGTTGAGTTAAATACATTATAATACTCTTGGAACTAGGAAAACTATTGAAAGAGCTGATAATAAATACATGGACAAATTTAAGGAACATACACACTGATACACTAAGCATGACAAAGCACAGGAAGTGAGAATTCATGGTTTAGGTTGCAAAGCCTAACATTATGTTGGAATCATACTGACATTTTTTCATTGTCAAAGTATGCTACCATTGTTTCTTCCTGAGTGAGCATGCTGAAGACAGGACAATTAATTTAATCATGATCACACAGATTACAACTGTGGGTATTTAAATCCAGATGCCATGGAACCAGAATCCAAGAGGGTAACTGCTCTATAAATCCAGTATTTTAGTTTTTGTTTTTTAGAAAATATGTTTCATTTTGTCTTGCTTTGTGATGTTTCTACCTTTAAAAAATCTTGTTTCCTCCATGAAGATCTAAAGGAAATTCTGGGACAAAAATGGATCAGAGACTGAAGGAAAGGCCATCCAGAGACCACCCCAACTTGGGATCCATCCCATACCCAGGCACTAAAGCCTGACATTATTTCTGGTATCATGTTGTGTTGTAGACAGGAGTCTGGAATGACTGTCTTCTGAGAGGCTCTACCAGCATCTGACTGAGACAGATGCAGATACTTACAGCCAACGATTGGTCTGAGCTCAAGGAAGAGTTAGGGGAAGGACTGAAGGAACTGAAGGGAATTGCAACCCCATAGGAAGAAAGAACAACACTATCAACTACCCAGACCCCTCAGAGCTCCCAAAGATTAAGCTACCAATGAAAGAGCATACATGACCTGTGCTACATAAAAGCAGAAGACTGCTTTGTCTGGCCTCAGTGGAAGGGTATGTGCTTGGTCCTATAGAGGCTTGAAGCCTCAGAGAAGGGGGATTCTAGAAGGGTGAGGTGGGAGTGAATGGATTGGTGGTAGAGGAGCACACTCTTAAAGGCAAAGGGGAGGGGTAAAAGGGTGGGATCTTGTAAGGGGGGACCAGGTAGAGGGACAACATTTGAAATGTAATAAATAAAGTAAGATAAAAAAGAAAAAGTTGTATAGAAAAGAAACAGTGTTGTTTTTTACTCTTTTCACAACAATGCCAAAGGCATCTAAATGTGATATAATAATCAACATGATCAAGGGGCACTTCACCTCTACAAAACAAGGCAAAGGGATCCAAACACAGCAAGAGGTACAAGGAGTTTATCCCATTTGATATGAGGAATGGCTTATTTTCTGGTGACCACACAGGACTGTTTCAACTGCCACTAGCAACCTCAGAGTTGCTTTTGTGTGCTGATATATATATATATATACTTTTTTTTTGTAAAAGTAAATGTAACACATAGACTTCAAGATTGATCCCAACCTTCTAGGGCCAGCAGCTCCTGTAGGGTCAGAAAGTAGGTCTTTTAAATCACCATGAGGTTCCTTTCACTCTCCACTGGAATGACTATGCCCCAGTTACCTAATTGCATAAGAGTGCAGGACAGTGACAGGGACAAAACTGGACCGCAGCTTCTCATTGGTCATACCACAGCAGTTCCTCCCCGACTTCTTCCTAAGCAGACCCTTAGTAAACAAAGAGCTAAGAAAAACTATAATTACTACCTCTCAACTCTCCTGGACAGGGAGCCGTCCCTGGATGTGGAACAAGAACCTGCACCCCCAGAGGTGTTCTCCTGACTAGATTCTATGAAGGGAGTGGGTACAGGGGATAAAATACTAAAATGAAAATGGGAGCCACAGGTCCCCATCTGCAGCTACAACTTAAACTTAAGATCCTAAAGATGTCATCAGTGTGGCAGGCGCTGGGGAGGGTGTAGGAGGCAGAACAGGCAGGGAGGGAGGGTGTCTGGGGAGAAGTCTGCCCCCTCGCCTTCATTTCTTTGCCTTGCCCTGAGCAGCCACAGCTTCGATGACTTTACGCACGGTCTCCTCATCCCCCAGGATTGCATGGGCTTGATGGGCTTCAAGTTCTTGTCCAATTCATAGACAATGGGAATGCCTGTGGGCAGGTTCAGCTCCATGATGGCCTCTTCTGAGAGACCCTCGAGATGCTTGACGATGCCCCGAGGACTGTTGCCATGGGCGGCAATCAAGACCCTTTTCCCCTCCTTGATCTAGGGGACAATTTCTTCATTCCAGAAGGGCAGTGCTCTGGCAATAGTATCCTTCAGGCTCTCACAGGAGGGTAGCTGGTCCTCAGTAAGGTCTGCGTACCTGCGATCCTTGCTGATGTTGCTGTAGAAAGGATGATCAGGCTCCATGGGAGGTGGGGGAACATCATAAGATCGTCTCCAGATCTTTACCTGTTCCTCACCATGCTTAGCAGCAGTTTCTGCTTTATTGAGACCTGTTAGACCCCCATAGTGTCGCTCATTGAGGCGCCAAGTCCTGACCACTGGCAACCACATCTGGTCAATGGCATCCAGGACTGTCCAGAGGGTCCGGATTGCTCTCTTCTGCACAGAGGTGAAGCAGATGTCAAATTCATAGCCAGCATCTCGCAACGCCTGCCCGCTGCGCTTCGCCTCCTCGTGGCCCGCTGGGCTCAGATCAGCGTCGTACCAGCTGCTGAAGCGGTTCTCCAGGTTCCAGGTGCTCTCCAGTGCCGGATAAGCACCAGCTTATAGGCAGCTATGGCGACACGTAGAGGATGCGGCAGCAACTCAATATTGATTGTTTCTATCAATAAACTATTAGAATACTATGAGGTGGGCATAAAAGTGATGAAGGATACTTTGATTTGGACATAGATGCTTTATTCTCTTTCAACTATGTGTGTAAGTAGTGTTACTCTTATTATGTTTATCCTTAAAAACTTGGGAATAGATTTCATCTTACATTATATTATTTTTAATATTACAATTTCTATTATAAACACATATTTTGATATTATTGATTTTGTATTTTGAAACATTACAAATGAATGTTCTTTTCTTTTATTCTTTGAAAATTTAATGCATGCATACTGTAACTTATCATCCACCTGATTCTCTCTTTTCACCTTTCCCCAACCGACTCTCAAACATATTTTTCTCCCAACTTTATATTCTGTTTAAAATGATTTTTAAACCATTGAGTTCAATTAGTGCTGTTGCTGTGCTCGTTTTTATATCATTCACTGTGGGGTGATCCACCTATCAAAGTCAAACTCCCTCAACTCCTGAGAAAAGTCACTCTTTATCTGTCCTTTGGCATCATCAACTGCCAATAGTTCTCAGATATGGATGGGGTATTGCTTCGTGCTGCATATTTTAACTGGATGGAACTTGCGCAGATCCTGTTCCTTAACCGCAGCTTCTCTGAATCCATGTGTGCAACAGCCATCTCATACACAGAGAACAGCAGTCCTCTACACATACATTCTTCAGCCCCTGTTGATGTTGGTCAATTACTAGGACCTGTGATGCAGTAGTGTGCAGTACGATTTTCTTTCATAGGACAATTCAAATGCATGGGTCCTTGAGTGTAGAATAATGGAAAAATATGGGCAGGAACCCTTGAACAAAAGTAGGACTATATGATGATAACTCACATGGGTTGAGTGTTTGAATTTTATTATAGCCAGACAGAAATGTACATGTGAAGTTCAAAGCTCCACTCCATTTTCCACTATCATCTAAGCTCCACATGAAGTAATGGATGGTCAGTTTTGTGTCAGTATCATACTTTGCTATGGTTTTCTCCTGAATGTAAGCTTCTTAAATGTTGGTGATAATCTCCTGTTTACTTGTAATCTATGGAGTCTAAGAGAATATTCAGAGAAAAAAAATGCTTGGGAAATATTTATATTCAGTGATCGTACACCCACTCCAGCAGTACCTTCAAGAATTTTCTCCTTTTCTGTCACCACTGTGATTAGTTATTCTGTGCTCTGCCAGTCAAATTGAGATTTTGCTTATTTTGCCATAAGTCTACCTTCAGTTGTAGGAAGTTGTATGATACATTACAAAGAAATGCATAAAACATGTCCATTTTGTCTATCATTCTGAGAGGAGGAGGATCGGCCTATTTATTTTCAAGTTTTATCTTTCAAAAATATCTCTTTCAATTCCAATGAACTGCAGATAAATTAAGAAATAAAGAAACAAAGAAAAATCAATAGGCACAGTTTGGGCTTCACTAACGCATGCACTAACTTTAGACAGACACAAATTAGCAAGGGCTCTGAGTATGGGAACCTGCACATCCATGAGGAGTTCCAGAGTTCTCCTTTTTTTTTTTTTTTTTTCTTTTTCTAGAAAAACAATAGCCAAATAAGGAGCTACAGACTTGATCACATTCCTATTAGATTACAGTTGGCAGTAAAGTAGGTTCAAGTTTACCATGAACACTGTTGGTCTCATGAATTCAGAGGTTATTGTCATCCTGCTCGTGCAGATGTTTTGGCACCTTTGATACATAGGTTGAAGAGATGGTGAAAACAAAACAAAACAAAACAAAAAAACATACAAAACTAAACTAAAAAACAAAAGCAAAACATACAAATAACCAAAAAAAAAAGTCTACTGTGTCTTGGTGAAGCAGGTCTCTGATTTCAATTACTCTTCTGTGACCAGAGACTTGGAAGTATAGGCAAGACTATTGTCACAAAATCAGACCATTATTTACTTTCATAGTACTGTGAGTCACTGACATTCTGATAAAGATTGTCCTTAGACTTCTCTTTTGAGACTAGTCTTCAAAAAAAGTCACAAGCTGAAGTTTTAACTACTATATATGGATTAGATGATGGTAAATCCAAAGACTGAGTCATTCAGACTGATTGTAGAGATCAGATCAACGTCAGCTACTGGGATTCACCTACCATCATCCACAGTTCTTAACTGACAACCATGTTGCATCAGCATAAATGAATCAGCATAAATCTGTAAACTCAACCTCCTACTGCCCAAATGAGCCAACTGTTGAAACCATCCTCTTAAAGGCCTTAGTATTATGAACTTAGATTAGTTTCATCCTGTACAGGTCTCTATTTCCTGTAAGAAATGGACTTGGACAAGTGTCTTACATTTAGAATCTTTGCAAGGAGTAAAAACAACCTAATATTACAGAAATGTTCACCAGATTCCTAATAGGAAACCTGAGTAAATTCTCTGCTGCTATGGTCAATTAAGAGTTGAGTGCTCTACCAGAGGAACTGGACTAAATTTTCAATACCATTATGGCAGTTTACAATTGTCTGTAACTCTTGTTCCATGTGATTTAACACCCTCATACCGACATAAGCAACCAAAACACCATGGCACATAAAATTAAAATAAATAATTTTTATAAGAGAGCAGACTTACTTCAGTCTTTGTCCTTCCATTTTGGCATGACTACATAATAAATCTGCTTACCAACTTTAACCAGAGAATACACTAAAAAAGACCTTGACTACATCTTAATGCATCTACCAGCTTCTTACTGCTCAGTTCCCAGTTCAAATATCACCCTTTCTAAGAAGTTTGTGCCTGGAGTTGTGGCTTATTTCCCCTTGTACTGAATGACCTAATTTCATATACTTTCATATACATCATGAGACTATTACTTTTTTGATGTCTCTTGGCTGTCTTCTCACACAAATACTTAAATACCTTCAAGGCTAATGTATTTGTTTACAAATGAGTTTCTACTGCCAATATCAGCTTTTGGTATGTGTTCATTCACGCACATAAACACATACATTTACACATATGTCCATATGTACACATACACATGCAGAAAATTTCCATTTAAATAAGGTGAAGTGATATCATATAAGAGATGAATGAATTTCTCTGCAAGTAACATCATTCATAATACAAGAGTGTGTTGCAGACATTCATAATGCAAAAGTTTAACTGATCCATATTCTTATGCCTATCAATGCACAAGAAACACAATCACTACTAGAAAAACAGGAAAGACTTTTCAACAAGTAGAATCCCTTTCCAAAATAATTTGATGACTAGGCTATCCAGTCAGTATTTTATTTTGCTTTAAGCTTCTTAAAGACTTGTCAGACCTTATCCTTTTTTAAAATGACACCTACTTAAAGGATTTCGGAACCTTCTAGCTAGAAATTGATTTTACTTTTCTACTGCCTCAGTAGAGTCCCTACTGCTTCTCATTCTATTCTTTAGCTGTGTCTCTCCAATGTGAAACGGAGCTGCCAAGTTATTGTTGGACTAATCATCTCCAAAGTTAGTGACACAGAAATTACGATGGTTGGTCCCGATTTTCAACTTCATGGCAGTTGGATAAATTAAAAGTTACATCTCTGGCCAGGTCTATGAGCATATTTCCAGGAGAGGTTAACTGGGAAGAGAAGCCTGTTTCCTGGAGTGAGCAACACCTTGAAGACAGAAACACAATGTTATCTTCTATCCTGTTTTTATTCTTTCTGCTTAGTGTGTCTATCCAATTGTTTCTGTTGCATCAGAACTCAGCATCTCTGATTTTCAAATACAGACTAAAAGACCACAGCAAATCCAGGAATCCTCCTTGCATGCCATGCAGTACGAGGGCTGCTTAAGCAGCAAGTCTCTTGGATTCACGAGGGAGGCAGAGTTCTCTGCCTCCCCAACATTTTGATAAGCACTGTTGACTACCAAACCCCTGTCTTGTAAAGCAATCTAATAAATCTCCCTTTGTAGTATGCATTCCTTCAATCAATTCTGTTTCTGTGAAGGTCCCTAGCTAATAAAATAATTTTGTTTTATTATACACTAAAGGATAAAACTTATGATGCGCTCATTGTGGCTTTGTGTACCTTTGCCATATATAAGGTGCATGCTATTTCTAAACCACAGAGAATCTGAGTTAGACACTATAATAGCGACTTTCCTAGTTGCTATGCCAAAATTTTCAAGAGAATGATTTATAGAAAGCTGAGTTTATTTTGACTCATGGCTTAAACAGTGCAGCCTATCCCTCTAGCAAAGGCATGAGAGCCATCAGATCAAACGGCGTTGGCAATCAGGAAGCAGAGAGATGAAATCTGCTGCTTCATTTTATTCACTCCTACAACCCAGATCATTATTCATCATCATCCTATTTAGGACAGGTCTTGCCACTAGGTTAAATGTCTCCAGAAAGGCCCCAACTGACACCTAGAGTTTTGCCTCTTAAGTTATCCTATATCCTACCAGTCTTAGGGTTTTATTTCTGTAAAGAGACACCATGACCATGGCAGCTCTGTTAAAGAAAAACATTTTATTGGCCTGACTTACAGATTCAGAGGTTTACTCCATTATTGTTATGGCAGGAGATATAGTAGGATGAAGGCATGCATGGTACTGGAGAAGGAGCTGAGAGTTCTACATTTTGATCCACAGGCAGTAGAAGGAGACTGTCATACCCGGCCTACCTTGAGTGTATGAGACTTCAAAGCCCAACAACATGATGACAACTTCCTCCAATAAAGCCACAACTCCTAATAGTGCTACTTCTTATAGGCTAATCATTTAAACACATGAGTTCGTGAGGAGGCCATACATATTCAAACCACTACAACATTTAGATGATAGTCAAGATAAACAATCTCAAGGAAAATTTATTTCCTTATTTTATTTGAGGAAATTAAGGTTAAAAAGTAGAAGAGAGAGAGAACATATTCCAACTTGGTAGGGTGAGATTTGAACTAAAGTTTACAAGTTGAACAGCGTCAGTGGCCCACGATAGGTTGACACCAACTCTCATCTAATTACTAGCAAATCTTCTTTTGAGATTTTAATCTGAGTATTGTTAGGATGGCATATCAATATTGTAAATAATACCAGAAGATAATCATCTTTTACCGGAAAAGGAAAGCAAATGTTATTTTGTCATGTGCACATATCATTTATACTATATAGTTCAATAAGCAAATCTCACATTTGTTCCTTATAGCTTTGCATAATATTTTATGTCATAATTATAAAACGGTCATAATTCAGGCTTATTAAAAACTGACAAGTCAGAACTGTTGATGTGGTTAGTTTCCCCCCTAGTTATCAAGCTTTTCTATCCTTTTAAAGCAGATTTTAATCCCCTTCCTTAGGGAGAAATCATAGTCTATGAATATGTGGATAAAAGATGCAAATGTGTAAGTTGATGAATGTGATGCTTCTTCCTTAAGTTATAGGATACAACTCTCTAACCAGAGGTTGATGGAGGCAGAAAGTGCAAGTGTTTTATGGATCACATTTTTGTGAATACACCTTCTATAGGAGAAAGAAAGATGGCTTCATGAAGATGACACAGTTACCTAAATGCTGCATATTATGGTAGACTCTGCTGTCCTTCCTCTGTGAGAACATGGTATCAAGTCACCTTTATTGTGAACTTTTAGTTTTTTACTGATTTTATGAATATGAATTACAGTAGCAAGCCAGTAAGTTATGAAGGATGACATGAATTCAAATTGGATTAACTCTTCCAACTGTTGGTTGATGACCATGGACCAGTAAAGTTCTTGATACACTTCAAAGGACTCACAAAATATCAGTGGTACCTGATAAGCTGTATGTTTTAATGTGTTTCTGGGTTGGGTAGAAATGAAAACAAAGGAAAATACACTGTACCTTTATTAATTTAATCTATATTGTCCATTCAAATATAACTGTTTGAACCTTTTTTTCTATACCCTAAAATTCACCTATTGAACAAACTACATGATAAAGAAGCCTATCTACCTCAAGTCTAAGTTATCCATATTCTTTGACATTATCATTTAACAGGTAAATTGTTCTTTTTCCATCTTTCCTGTATCTGAGCCACATGTCCGGGCAAAAACAATTAGAGATGATAAACTCAATGGTGCATGCTCTATGCATGAGAATAAACACAGGAAAACTTTGATGACCTAAGAAGTTTGAACAAAGAGTAATGGTAAGAGCTCTACTGAAAGCCTGCATGTCAGTAGTACTTTCTAGTGCTCAACTTCTGTGGCTTTATCAAAGTATTTGACATTTATTTCTGATTATGATTAATAAAAGGAAGCTACAGAGGTATGAGAAATTAAGATAAATTATGGAAATAATCATCCAAAAGAAAAGTTCTCTTATACTTCATAATTGTCTCATTTAGTTATAATTAAGGAAAGATGTGAATGTAAAAATCAACAACAATTTTTCTCTTCCTTCATATACACGTGAGAAACTTAAAATATCTATTATTATAGTCACTTAAACAAATACCCAGGATTTTCCTTTTAAAAAAATACCATAGATGCAGGTCTTTCACTACATGATTCCAGGATTATTTGAGTCATGAAAATAACATTGGATTTGGAAAGTAAATTTTCATTCATTTGAAGTAAATTGCTCCTTTAAAAAATATTAGGGAATGTGGTAAAAGGGGCCGCAGTGGAGGAGTTCTGGAGGCTTCCAGGTGGCAGGTCCCACATACAGGAGAAAGGTCTGGAGTTCCAAAGGCTGGAAGCTTTGGCTACAGCAGGCCCCAATAATATGAGGAAGTCCTTGGTTCCAAACGCGTTTTTTCATGGCGGGTGGTGGATGGATCTGGATATAACACCCCTTCCCTCCCCCCATGCCAAACTCAGGCCAGGCCTGAGTTAAATAGAGAGGGAAAAAGAGGGAGGTTCTGGGGAAGGTTTAATTGGCTCTGCCCTCTGGCCTTCATTAGTATGTAAATCTCTCTAGAACCTGAGGCCTATACTCTCACCCTCTACCTGTGTTGCTTCCGCCTTGGCCAGCAATTAAGACACTACACGGTCGGTCGGATCCTTCTCAGTCAGCTTTATTCCAGGAACGACTCTTGACTTAGGGACAGGGAACTGGACGGGGGGTCTATGGATGGGGACCTATTGATGGGGACTGGGACGGGGACAGGGACCCCCAGCAGCAGAAATGAGCTGCTTATATATCTTCCCAAGGCAGGCTGGGTGAAGTGTTCTCTCAGGATAGGTTAAGCTGCCAATACCTCATTAGCATAAGCCCGCTAGGGAGGGGCACTAGGTCGACGCATGCACAAAGGACTTGTTTACCAGTTTAGCTGAGCTGGCCACGCTGGAAGCCAGCTCCTTACACTGTCAGGTGCTAGTCATACGACTTTGCAACTGTCCCAGGTGCTATCTTAAACACGGCTGCCTACATACCTGTGCACTTTGGGAGGGGCTGTTATGGCCTACATGACTGAACAATGTAGGTCCATGGAGATTAGACTGCTTGTCAGGACCCTGGGTTCTGGGGATGTGGCAAACTTCTGCCGTTTCGCCCTTGGAGTCTTGGGAATCCAGGCCCATGCCCAGCCAAGAACCAAGATACCCTTATGCAGTCCCACAAGGGAATGTCCATAATTTATTAGTGTTAATGGCCCAACCAAAGTTAAGTTACTAAACTGAGAGGATAATTTTTTTTTATTTTTTAAATTGTATGTTTTATTATTTAAAACTGTTAAATTTCAACAAATTTTGATCATCTTTTTTCCCTCCCCCAAGTCTTTTCAGATCCTTTCCCCCATACCCATTTTAAATTCTTTCTGAAAACAAAAAACAAAAAACAAAAAAACAAATTCCCCAGAACACAAAAATGTTGGTAAATTAATCATGAACATGAGAAATACTGTGGAGTGGCTGAAAGACTCAATGTCATTCTACTGGAGATAACTGGCTTTTTTCTTTCTTCAGTTGTGTTAGGATATACAGGGTTTATTGTAGTGCAAGAGCTGGGTTCTGATGGTGTGATATTGCTCTGGCTTCTGTTGATTACATTTTTCTGCTTCCTTTTTCCCATCTTGTGATCTCTGCTGTTGGATAGCCTAGTGGTCCCTGGGTGTCCCAGGTTGAAACAGCCCTCCCACGATGCATGCAGAGCTGGTGTACAAAATGGGGTTTCAATCCAAGATTGCAGGTTAAGATGTGAACTGGAAGAAAGATCTGAGACATTTGCTGCTGTCTCCTTCCTCTCTACCTTCCAGGGGTCTTTGGACTTCTAAGAAGTTCTGGGTTGTTAGTAAGACCTGGATTCACACTCCCCTTACCAGAAATCCACAGTCACAGTACTGGATGTTTACAAACAGTGGGAGTTCCAGGGCCATGAGACTGTGTTTCCAACAACTGCTGTGCTGACTGGTGATCTTTCTAGAACACCAGCAAGGAAACTGCCTCTGAGGATAGTTTTCTAGTTTCCATAGAGAGCTGGGGGAAACTGCCTGTGACTCCTTCAGGTAGCAAAGGGAATGCTGTACTTTCCTGTCATGCAGGTCCCTGTAGAGATACTGTCCTAGACACACTCACTACTGAAATAAGCAATTTTCATTCCTCTTTCTTCTTTACTTATATCTTAAACTCATCACTGTTATTTTCAACTTCTTTTCTTGGTTGGTTTTATATTGGGTTTGTTTTATTGTTTTCTTTTCATCTTATTAATATTCATATACTTGTGCCATACTTTTGTCTCATCATGTGCTTTATAAGAGTTTGTTATGTGTCAGACTGGTAAGACATAGTACCACAGATGGCACAGATGGTTGGCTTGACCATGTGTGTTTATCTTCCTTCCACCAGGTGAACAGTGGGGATTCTACTGAAGAAATCCCCACTTGCTCTTCAGCTGTGTTAGGATATACAGGGGTTGCTGCAGTAGAAGAGCTGATTCTGATGGTGTGATATTGCACTGGTTCCTGTTGATTACATTCTTGTGCTTGCCTTGTCCCACATCTGGTGTTGGATAGCCTAGTAGTTCCTGGGTGATCCCCATATTGCAGTTGTGACTTGAGGTGAGAGTTGGGATGATCTTGCTTCTCCTGTGTATCTCTTCTTTTTCATATATATTTCTTCTAAACTTTGAACTAAGAACTTAGTTACCTAGACCTAGCATCCACATAGCTAGGATCCTGAAAAAGTTTACGTTAAACTCATAAGCCAATTTTTCAATGTCTCCTAAATTCTTATTTTAAAATTGTAATGGTGTGTGTGTGTGTGTTTGTGTGTGTGTGCACATGTGTGTGTTTTGTTCATGTGAGGGCAATGCCTATTGAGGCCAAAAGAGGATATTTAATCCCTCAGAGGAGTATTGTGTGTGGTTGTAAGCTATGCATGCCAGCAACTGAACTTAAACCCTCAGTAGGAACAGCAAACACCCTTAACTGCTGAGCTATATGGCCAATCTTCTCTGTAGTTTCTTGAAGAGACTAGTTTTCCAAATTTCAGTTCCCTCCTTCTTCTAATTGCTTTATAGTATTTAGTCTGTGTTTCACACCCAGTCTCCAGGCTTCTGTATCACTTAGTAACTAGACAATGCCTTCCTGGAAAATGTAGATTCATACCAATAATTTCATAATAACTAATAGGTTTCAGTTACATTTGAGGATGCCAAAATCTCTGCTGAATTTTCCCACCCCAATAGGATCACCCAGTAAATGCTGAGCCTGATTCTCAGTCTGAGCTCAGCATCACCCCAGGGAAAATTCCTGGAGAAAATTAGGTCCCCAGGAAATCTGCTTTTCTGTCTTAAATTCCCTAACTTCTTATTTTGAGATAATTCTGAATTTACAGAATTACAAAACAAATCCATTACAGGTAGTTTCTATAATCTTATATCCATATAGTTACAGCAAACTTTAATAAAATAACTTTAGTAAAACATGGAAATTCAGGCTTTCACAGGCTTTGTTTCTCACAGTAGCCTCTGAGTGACCCAGACTCCTGTCAACACAGACAGATAACACACATTTACATCATGAACCTTGTCCCAACCAATCTCTGATGATCTGTCAGCATCTCTTTGTATTTTGTGATTGAAAATTTGGAAGGCTATTGTTCAGATACTTTGTAGAATAAGTGTAAATTTAGGTTTGTTTCTGCATTTCACAGGATTTATCTAGAGTTGTGATTTGAAAGATAAATGAGAGAGATAGAGATGGGGGCATATCAACAGGATTTCTTCAGTATGTGTTCTGTGGTCTGTCTGATACATTTTACAATGAGAGGAGGAAAATACATTGATATGAGTTGAAATTAAAGAAGGGGTGAGATAAAGAGAAAGAGAGGGAGAGAATTAAATCATATAAGTAATAAGATCATGGATCTGATAATGTCGTCCAGTGACATTGCTTATGTCTACTAGAATGTTTATTAAAATTGAGTCAGTAAGTTCATTTCATCTTCCACAGAGGGAAGAAATTGAGTGGCAAATACAGTGAAGTGGGAGTCATTATAGTTGTTATACCATACAAAAACAAATGTGAAAGTAAATTTTGTTGTAAGTAAAGTAAAATTAAAATCAGCTGAATCCATTCTGGAAAGATAGAGATCATAAACTGAGATAAATGAACTTATCTATCACACTGATGTTACTGTCCACTTACTGAAATAGAATGCAAAGGGGCTGATTTCAGTGACATTAGAAGATCTTTTTGCTGTAAAGTGCAAAATAAAAAATAAAATAACTTTTCATAAACATGTTACATTCTATTCTGGTTTTAAAAAATGCTATCTCTCAGGAGGACAAATTAGCATGAAAAAGTCAGCACATAGGTAAATATGTTACAAATATAGGGAATTGAATTTTCTCATGTGAAAATGGGTAGTTTAAAAATAATTATGTAAAGATAGATCAGCCTCTCTGATGCAAGATCAGAAGAGAGATAATCACTGTCAACCTGTGTTTAATATGAAAAAGAAATTAAAGGTGGTAGCCAGTAGGTAGGTAAATAAGAGGACAGATGACATAGATAGATTATAGATAGATGATAGATCTACCATCTATCATTTACCAATCATCCATATATCTATTAATCTATCTATGTGTTAATTGATAGATAGACAGACAGACAGATAGATAGATAGATAGATAGATAGATAGATAGATGATAGACAGATGATACACATGCCATGTAGTTGTTAAATATATACATATATACATATATTTGAAGATCTCTCTATGGATGGTAGATAGATAATAAAGGATTGAATGATGACAGACATTTGCATATATACTTCAACAGTATTTCCAAGCTGGTGTTGGTGTTTTATAAAGGTTGTGAGGCTTTAGGAAGTGGGGAAATGTTGAATAAAAGTACTGTGTGTGGAATATACAGATAGTAGAGTGGCCAATTTACAGCTAGACTTCTTCTGTGCTTCCTAACAGCCCACACTGTGTTACCAGACCTACTATCTCCAGTGCCACCACTGTAAGCTGTTTCTACTGCCAGATTTTCCTGGTTCTCAGGAGCCTCATTATTTTAAATCTTCCCACACCACAAATATAATAACTATGATTGAGATTGAATGCTTTTTAAAAATTTTCTATGCCAAGGTACCAGAAAAACATTCAGGGTGTACAACTAAATGCCAGAGAACCAAGATATTGTACCATATTATTGACTCATTCATACAGAGCTCCCTGAACCAAACACAGCCTGCAAACCATCTCAGTCTGGGTAAATACAGAAGTCTTTATCTTGTCACAAAATAATTACTTCTGCTTGCATTGCCTTTAGGAATTTGCAATAAACATTTTCTCTGTGCTATAAAATAGAATAATGGAGAGATTCTGTGATCTCATAGAGTCTGCAGCACCTCAATCCTAGCCCTTTAGGCTTTGAGAATTTCTATTGAAAAGTCAGGAGCAATAGTAGTAGATTTGCATTTATATATTGCTTGGTCTTTGCCATTTGCTGCTTTTAGTAGTCTTTCTTTATTCTGTATGTTTAATGATCTGATTACTATGTGGCCAGGAAACTTTCTTTTCTATTCTAGTCTATTTGGTGTTCTGTGCTTCTTGTACTTTGATAGGCATCTCCTTCTTTAAGTTAGGATATTTTTTGTCTATGATTTTGTTGAAATATTTTTTGAGCCTTTTTTTGAGCTGTGATTCTTCTCCTTCGTTTATTTCTATTACTTGTAGTTTTGGTATTTTTATAGAATTCCTAGATGTTTTATGTCAGGAGACTTTTAGATTTAAGGTTTTCTTTGACTGATCTACCTGTTTTTTTGATCATGTCTTCAATGCCTGAGAGTCCCTCTTCCTCCTTTTGTATTCTGTTGGTGAAGCTTTCCTCTGTAGATCCTGTTTGGATTCTTAAATTTTTGATTTCAAGAATATTTCTTCAGTTTGTATTTTCTTTATTGTTTCTATTTCCAGTTTTAGGCCTTGAAGAGTTTTATTCATTTCCTTGCTTTTTTGTTTGTTTCGAGGTGTGTGTGTATGTGTGTGTGTGTGTGTGTGTGTGTGTTTTCTTGGAATTCTTTAAGGGAATTATTTATTTTCTCCCATTTTCTGTTTGTGTTTTCTTTTCTGTATTTCATTAAGAAATTTGTTCATTTTCCTCTCTGAAGACCTGTATCACCTTCTTATAGTTGATTTTTAAGGTATTTTCCTTGTGTTTCAACTATGTTAGAATATTCAGAGACTGCTATGGGTAGGATAGTTGGCTCTAATGGGGATATATTGCCTTGCTTGTTATTGATTTGTCTTTTATGATGATGTCCAGTCAACTGGATTTGGGATGATTATAGGTCTATATGATGATTTATGGATTTTTTCCTTTGGTGGGTAGGTATTTTGTTCCTGATTTGTCTTTCCACTTTGAAATTCCAGGGAGTGCGATTGTTCTTTTCCTGGCTTTTTGAGCCGGTATGTTCATAGGGAACACCTATTGGTGTTAAAATCTGGGGTAGTGGGATGAGTTGGGAAAGGGAAAGTTAGAAGTAAAGATATTTGTGATCTGTTGGGGAAGGGATCAGAGAGTCAGAGAGGAAAAGGAGCCCACAGCAGCATTCCTAACTATTATAGAGTTAGGAACGAGACTGGAGGAACTTAATCTCAGGAGCAGTAGAAGAGGTGTGGCTCCATCATCAGTCTACTTGCTGTCCTGGGAGGAGCAGTGATTGGCTTAGTAGGGGATACCTGATGGACTAGGGTGCTGGGAAAAACCAATGAGTAGAAAGTGAGTGGTTTGAAAAGGAAGATCTGTGGGACACACATATGATGGGCACAGGGCAGAGTGAAGACTGACAAGGATGTTCTGCTACAGAGAAGACTGGGTAGGGGACTGGGAAATTGGATCTGCAGGAACAGAGAGAGAAAATAAAATTTGCAAGCAGCCTACCTGGTTTTCTCTCAGGCAAGATCTGTGGTTTAACAAGGGATGCCTGCTGGAGCTGGTGGATGGGATACCATGACCAAATGGGATAAGAAGATTAGGAGGGGATGATCTGTGAGCTCTACAAGGCATGTGGGCAGGAAGATTGTAGCTGGTATTCTGTTGCAGCATTAAATACACAACTGGGGTGGATTTGGAGTGGAGGAAAGACTGGTTCTGCTTAGCTCCTGTGTTTCCTGTGGCTACCTGGTGGTTTTTGATAATGGGATGAGTTTCTGAAAGAAAGAATGGTAGAGAAGACCTTTATGTTCCACTCAGGATGGTATCAGAGACAGAAGGAAGACCACAGGAATTTTCCTGCTACAGACCTGGGAATGAGATTAGAGGAAAGGGTATTGAATCACCAGAGCAATAGAAGAGGTGTAGGTCCTCCCTTAGCCTATTTGTTGCCCTGAGAGGAAAGGACCATCATTTAGCAGGAAGTGCTTGCTGGGCTTGGAGTCTTGGGAAAAGCAGCAACTAGAGGAAGAATATAAAAGTGGAAATATCTGTAGGATCTGGAGAAGACAGGGATGGAAGTAGGGAGCACATTGAAGGTTATCACAGGTTCTGCTGCAGAGGTAGGGATGAGACTGGAGGACTAAATCAGGGGGAGAGAGAGAGAGAGACAGAGAGAGAGAGAGAGAAGGTTTACAGGCAACCTCAAGGAGAGAATCTAATTAGACGTACAACATGGGATAAATTGCAGGATGGGGTCATGTCCTTAATATGTTTACTCAATAGAGACTCCACAACCTGGACATCTCTGTTTTAGGACCCATATGTCTCTGCTCAGTGGCTCAGGATCCTCAAATGTAGAATTTAGAGAAAATTCAGTCTACTAGAATGAAGGGCTCAAGAACAAATACCTCTCTAATTGTAACAACCAACAAAGATTAAACCTTACCTTTCAAATGAGGACTGGAATTAAGTTCATAATATGAACTAGTTGAAGTAAGGATCCAATTTTAAAAAATAGGAAAACAGAACATCAAATGAAAACAATAGTACAATGCAAGAACACCAGAGTGCTCTATGGTTATTCTCACCCATACACTTCATTTTAGTGCACGTAGGAAGATGCTGTTAAATGTCTATATCAGGAATATGTCTCCAAATCCTTCCCTTGTTTTTGATCTTCCACTATACCCTCTGACATAGCACAAGCTCATTGAGGATATGGATAGACAAAGGTGCAAATTTAAAGGAAATTGCCCTCAGAATTTCAAAGGAAAAATTAGGAAATTATAAAAAGACTAGAAAATGGTGAGATGGCTTTACAATGTCAGGCTTTGGATTTCTTTGGTTTTACTTAAGATATTTTATTATCTGTACTACAGATCATGTATACTTTCTTAAGTCTAAATATATAACCTTCTCATACATCCGTGAGGAGAGACTTCTAGTCATGAAAGACAGTGATAGCATTGTAGATACAAGTACAGAGGTTTCTGGCTGTTTTCAGTTTAAAATTTAAAGGCCATAGTAGATTATTTAAAGGGGCAGAAGTGGCTTCTTCCTCTTCTTCCTCTTCCTTTTTTTCCTCCTCCTCCTTTACTATCTTTCCACCTATGTTCCCTCTTTCTCTCTCTCTCTCTCTCTCTTTCTCTCTCTCTCTCTCTCTCTCTCTCTCTCTCTCTCTCTCTCTCTCTCTTTCTCTCATGCCCTTCTAGCCTCCTCTTTGCCTCTAATTCTTAACCAAAAACCAATGTTAATTTAACCTGTAATAGCAATATCTATGTTAATATTTACTATGTTGAGATATCTATATTCCTCAGACAAAACCATGATAAGCATCTGAGAGAATAGATACACTAATTAGCTTAATTTAGCCAGTAGAGTGTGTCTATATCAAAATATCATGTTGTATGCCAGGAGTGCATTCAATTACTTGTCAACTAGACAAGAACTGTAAAATGAAAACAGCAAGAAAGGAATTATAGCAAGAAAGAGGGCTATAAATATCTTACATAAAAATTTCAGACAAATACATTTTTTTAAGACAAGTGGATCAGAAAGTAAGATGAGATCTAAATTCCTCAAGTGAAAGTTCTGCTGCTTCATGAACCAAGTATCACAAAAGTAATTATCATATAATTTGTTGATTTCAATCCCAAGCGAATGTTTGCCAAACACTCTGCATCACAGATCTCTTGTGCATTAAATATTTATGCCCAAGCTGTTTCATGGAAATCTTGAGTCTATACTTTGCTTTTAGAATTAATTTATTTCTAATTTTTTAATGCAATGTAATTAGCTGAATTGCTCTTAGAATATAATCACTTGTTATATATTTGAATAGTTAATCATGGCTTTGTGGAAATGTGACTGGCTTATAATCATCTACATGTCTGTCAAGTTCTTTTTGGTTAGAACAGTATGATTGAGTTTCATGTCTGGTTAGAAGGAAGCACATGAGTAGTGACTCCCAGACATAGTCTTAGCCCTCTATTGACTGAAATCAACGATGAAAATGTACGGTTTTAGAAATGTCCTTTGTGACTTGTTATATGAACATAACTGGTTAATTAGCACATTGTCGGGAGGACAATATTTGACACATCCTTGACCCAGGTTAGTTAGATGGCACAGCTTTGATTTCTTAATGCAGACAATTGCCATATTAGATGACAGTGTCTGGAAAACTCCCTTACACTTTTCATACATTTTTATAATTTTAAAGATAGGTCATAGGTTACACTAAGCTCATTCACATTTGTGGCTCCAATCTTCCCATTTGCATGAAGATTTCTGATTTGCAAAGACTGTTTATCACACAGTTCTTTCTTCCTGAATTTTCACAAGGCATGGTGACAGTATATCTATTTTACACCTTATGGAATGAAGTTCAAATGAGGTTATTTCTTGGCTGAAAGCTAACAATTTCAAACCTTTATAGGCAGAGCTGTTATCCTGTATCTATCTCCTTTCATTTCTGACCTTATTTAAAAAAATGACCCTTTTGTTTCTGACCCCTTTGAACACTATAATTTATCTGCACTCAACCAGGTGATCTGTGATTCTTTCCCCCTTCAGAATCTGGCTTCAGTGTCCTTTGACATGTTCAAGTTCAATCAGAAATTTGACCATGTCCAGGAACAGGTCTTCAATGGCTCTGCCTTCTTGATCTTTAAGAAATGTAGGAGGGGGTGTTGAGTTACAGCTGAGCTTTGTGCCTCAGATTGCCTTTGCCCAGGAGTCAGTCACACATGCTGCTTGTGTTTTATCCCTCGGCTATGCTTACAATGGAAAAAAAAAAAAAAAAAAAACCCACCTGAAAGATGGACATGTCTGACATGACACATTTCTTGCTGTGATCATTGGGTTCCCAACAGAGAAGATAGAGTGAAGACTGAAGGAGTCGAAAGGGTACGGGACCCCATGAGGAGAGCAACAATACCAACCAACCAGAGCCCCCAGGGTCTAAACCACCAGCCTGGGAGCGCTTAGAGAGGGACCCATGGCTCCAGCTATATATAAGTGGGAGAAGAGATTCTTGGTCCCATGAAGGCTGGACATCGTGGGGGTGGTATTCGAGGGTGGGGAGGTGAGATTCTGGGGAGGGTGGGTGTGGGTACACCATCATAGAGGCAGGAGGAGGGGGGAAGGGATAGGGAGTTCCTGGGAGGGAGGGGGGAAAGGGAGTAAGGGGAAAACACCTGAAATGTAAATAAAAGTTCCAATAAAAAAAAAAAAAAAAGAAAAGAAAAGAAAAAACAAACAAACAAAAAAAGGAAGACAGGATCAAGATACTTGAGGGGACCAGAGAGAGGTACATAGGGTCAGGAAATTGAATAAAAATATGTAGCAGTAAGGGATGAGGAACTGAGGGTCCCAGATGCCAGGGAAGCCAGAGGCTCAGAGAACCCAACAGGGATGACTTTATCTGAAATGCACAGTGAAAGGAAGATAGAACCCGTAAAGACCAAATCCAGTAGATAGGTATGGCCCTTAGTTGAAGAATGGGGCTACCTACCCAACTGAAAGTTTTTAACCCAGAAATGTTCCTGTCTAGTACACATTTGTTTTGCATGCCATGGAAGCTCATTGATAATTTTGGAAAATTTATTGTTCACTTTTGGTTTCTTGGGCAAGTTCCTCTCAGATTTATCGGGGAAGCTTGAGATAAACATGAAAACGAACTCCCACATCTGAAACTAAGACCTTAGAGTTTGCTACTGGGAGAACTTTAACTCAAATAATAAACTTACATTTTTGAAGTTTCTAAAGTCTTCACTCATTAGAGGCTAATTAAATTCCTCAGTTTCTTTTTGTTGCCCCTCCCTACTTTCTAGATGATCATTTCTGACCTTGCCTCTGAAGGCAGGCAGATAAATACTCTGATTACTTAGTTTGTCTCCATGAAACCCTACCTAGTAATTAATGCCTATGACAAATATATGTGGGGAAATGTTGTCTAAGGCAATATTTGCTTATTTGTCTATTCTGTGGACTTTTAAGACCATATCTTTTCTCAAACAGCCTAAGGGCACATGTACAATGAACAAGTCTGTTAATTAAGATGCAGCTGCTACATCAATAAAACATCAGATAGAAACAGCAGAACACATGAGGATATGCAGGTCTCACTGTTTTGTTAAATCGGGATTTTTAACAGTTTTTAACTTTCTTTCCTTAATAGGCTTGTGATATTCCCTGAGTTATCTAATTGGGGTTAGAATCATAAATACCCAGGCCGTCTGTAAAAACAGCACTGACTTCAGAGAAGCTAGAATGGATGTCACAGCTCATGGTTAGACTTTTATGGATGAAGCTGAGGAGATAGGAAACTAGATACCCCAAGGGCTAAAAGGAAGGATGCTTTTGGCCTGTTAACTTCATGTTACTCCCTTAAAAGACTTGGATTTCTCCACAGCAGTAGGCAAACCTGTGTGCTCATATTCCAGAGAATCAAAATGTGTGATCCTAGTCAATATGAATTACCCATTCTGCATCTCAACTTCTGTCATACCCTGAGCAAGCTATGTCTGGTTTCTTCATACAACCTTGGGTGGGAGTTGGTTACAATGTCCAGGATTTTATTGTTGTTGTTTGTTTTGGCTTTTTGTTTTGTTTCTTTTGGAAAGGTTGTTAGCTCAAGCTTATCTTAAATTGCCTGTATAACCAAGGTGACATTGAAATTATAGGCACTTTAAAATAATAATCATTTATTTATGAATAACTATAATATCTGTGCTTGGAGCATTCAATCTCTTAATGTAATAACATTAAAGGAAATTTCTTCAGTATCTCTTTTCTCAGATATATATATATATATTTTAAATCATGATGGAATGCTGAAATTTGTCCAAATAATTTTTCTGCATGTATTGAGCTTAGGAATCTTATTTTCTGTTATTAAAAAGCCAATGTATGAAATTATTTGTCAACCTGTTATGTCCTAGGAAGAAATCTACTTGAACATGAGGTGCATTCCTTAGAATGTGCTACTCAATCTGTTGTATTTGTGTCAGGATCATTGATCTGTAATATTCATTCTATAATTTCCTTATACGGTTTGAGTTGCTTATAGCACTAGTTTCACAGAATGAGTTTTGCAGTAGTACATCCTTAAATGTTAGAAGTTTGAGACTGATAGAGTCCGATCTCTTTTTAATATTAGTGAACTTCCCAGTAAAGTAATTTCACGGGGTATTTTAGAAGGGTCTGATCATTCTGTAAATCTTATATTTTATATGGAGTTATCCATTTCATTTGGATTACAAAACTTTTGCTTTCTACTTCTTCACTTTCCTAATTCTTTTGCTTTTCTAATTCTTCTAATAATATTTTCTGCTTCTATAGTCATATTTCTTTTACCTTATTTTTCATTTCTAATTATATTTATTGGAATTTCAATTTATTCACTTTAATTTTTGTCTTGTTAAAGGTTTAGAAATATTGTCTACTTAAAAACCATCTTTTGTTTTTAAAAATACTTCATTTCTATTTTTTCCCTGAGATTTCTTACATCTATTTTTGCTTTCTCTCCTTTGGGTACTTTCCTTGCATTAAGTGATCTTAGTTGGTTCTGTTTCCACTTCCTTGATATATAGATTACATTGTTTGGTTGAAAGCATTGACTTTCCTTTATTTTACACTGTTTGCTTCTTGTGAAAAATTCCACCTGTTTTTTTTTTGTTTTTTTTTTTTTTTCCCGGTATTTTCTAAACTATTGAGAGTTAAGTTTTGATAGTTTTTAACTTAGTTTTTGAGATTATAATACAATTATATTTATCTTCTCTGTTTCTTTTTTATTGAATATTTTATTTACATTTCAGATGTGATCCCTTTCCCCATTTCCCCACCCAGAAACCCCCTATCCCATCCCCACTCCTCATGCATCGATGAGAATGTGCCCCCACCCACCCACCCATTCCCACCTCCCAACCCTCGAACTCCCCCACACTGGGGCATCCAGGACCAAGGACCTCCTCTCTCACCTATGCCTGAGAATGCCATCCTCCCCTACATGTACAGCTAGAGTCATGGATCCCTCACTATGTGCTCCCAAGCTGCTGGTTTAGACCCTGGAAGCTCTGGTTGGTTGGTATTGTTGCTCTCCCCATGGGACCTCAAACCCTTTCAACTCCTTCATCTCCTTCTCTCTAACTCCTCCACTGGAAATCCCCTGATCAGTTCAATGGTTAGCTGTGAGCATCCACCTCTGTATATGTCAGGCTCTGGTAGATCTCTAAGGAAACAGTTTATATCAGGCTCCTGTCAGCATGTACTTCCTAGCACCCACATCAGCGTCTGCCTTTGGTGACTGCACAGTCTCTGGACAGCCCCTCCTTCAGTTTCTGTCCCACACTTTGTCTCTATATTTACTCTCATGAGTATTTTGTTATTCTAAGAAGGACCGGAGCACCCACACTTTGGTCTTCCTTCTTCATGAGATTCATGTGGCCTGTGAGTTGTATCTTGGGTATTGCGAGCTTTAGGGCTAATATCCAATTATCAGTGAGTGAATACCATCTGTGTTCTTTTGTGATTGGGTTACCTCACTCAGGATGATACACCTTCTAGTTCCATCCATTTGCATAAGAATTTCATGAATTCATTATTTTTTTAATATATATATTTTTTCTTTTTTAATTTTATTTTTTTGCTTATTCACTTTATAACCCGTCCCAGTCACCCCCTCCCACAATCCTTCCCCATCTCTTCTTTTCTGCCACTTTAAGTCTCTGAGAGGCTAGGTGCTTCCTCTCCCATTGAGGCCAGATGAGGCACCCAGCTAGAAGACCATACTCCATATACGGGCTGCATGTTTTGGGATAGCCCCCACTCCAGATGTTTGAGACCTACATGAAAACCAAGCTTCACATTTACAACATATGTGCAGGGAGGCCTAGGTCCAGTCCATGGAGCTAGATCTGTGTAGACTAGGTATGCTCCACAGTTGGTGATTCAGTCTCTGAGAGCTCCAAGGGTTCAGGTTGGTTTACTCTGTTGATCTTCCTGTGCAGTTCCTATCTCCTTAGGGCCCACAATCCTTCCGCCTATTCTTCTATAAGAGTCCTCAAGCTCCATCCACTGTTTGGCTCTGGATGTCTGTATCTGTCTGAGTCAGCTGCTGGTTAGAGCCTCTCAGAGGACAGCTTGCCCCTGTCTGTTCTCAGGCTGGAGGTTTAGATCCTGGGGGCTCTGGTTGAATCTTTTGATACTCATTCTAAAAAGGACAAAAGCACCCTCACTTTGGTCTTCCTCCTTGTACAAAGCTCAATTCCAGGTGGATCAAGGACCTCCACATAAAACCAGCTACACTGAAACTAATAGAAGAGAAAATAGGGAAAAGCCTTGATCACATGGGCACAGGGGAAAAGTTCCTGAACAGAACACCAATGGCGTATGCTCTAAGATCAAGAATTGACAAATGGGATCTCATAAAACTGCAAAGCTTCTGTAAAGCAAAGGATACGGTCAACAGGACAAAGCGGGAACCAACAGATTGGGAAAAGATCTTCACCAACCTTACATCTGATAGAGGGCTAATATCCAAGGTATACAAAGAAATGAAGAAACTAGATTCCAGACCATCAAATAACCCTATTAAAAAATGGGGTAAAGAGTTGAACAAAGAACTCTCAACTGAGGAAACTCGAATGATTGAGAAACATCTAAAGAAGTGTTCAGCATCCCTAGTCATCAGGGAAATGCAAATGAAAACAACACTGAGATTCCACCTCACACCAGTCAGATTGGCTAAGATCCAAAACACAGGTGACAGCAGATGTTGGCGAGGATGTGGAGAAAGAGGAACACTCCTCCATTGTTGGTGGGATTGCAAGCTGGTACAACCACTATGGAAAGCAGTCTGGCGATACCTCAGAAAATTGAATATAGTGTTACCTGAGGACCCAGCTATACCCCTCCTGGGCATATACCCAGAAGATATTTCAACATGCAACAGGGCCAAATGCTCCACTATGTTCATAGCGGCTTTATTTATAATAGCCAGAAGCTGGAAAGAACCCAGATGTCCTTCAACAGAAGAATGGGTACAGAAAATGTGGTACATTTACACAATGGAGTACTACTCAGCTATTAAAAATAATGAGCTCATGAAATTCTTAGGCAAATGGATGGAGCTAGAAAATATCATCCTGAGTGAGATGACCCAATCACAAAAGAACACACATGGTATGCACTCACTGATAAGCGGATATTAGCCCCAAAACACACAATACCTAAGATGCAACCCATAAACCTCATGAAACTCAAGAATTCATTATTTTTTAATAGCTGAGTAATAAATATTCCATTGTGTAATCATACCAATTTTTTATATCCATTTCTCTGTTGAAGGACATCTGGGTTTTTCCAGCTTCTGGCTACTATAAATGAGGCAGCTATGAACATAGTGGAACATATGTCCTTATTTTATGTTGGCGCATCTTCTGGGTATATGCCCCGGAGTGGTATAGCTGGGTCCTCAAGTAATGCTATGTCCAATTTTCTGAGGAAATGCCAGACTGATTTCCATAGTGGTTGCATCATCTTGCAATCCCACCAACCATGGAGGAGTGTTCCTCTTTCTCCACATCCTTGACAGCATCTGCTATCACCTGAGTTTTGATCTTAGCCAGTCTAACTGATGTGATGTGGAATCTCAGGGTTGTTTTGATTTGCATTTCCCTGATGACTAAGGATGTTGAACATTTCTTTAGGTGCTTCTTGGGCATTCGAGTTTCCTCAGTTGAGAATTCTTTGTTTAGCTTTGTATCCCATTTTTAATAGGGATATTTGGTTGTCTGGAGTCTAATTTCTTGAGTTCTTTGTATATATTGGATATTAGCCCTCTATCAGATGTAGAATTGGTAAAGATGTTTTTCCAATCTATTGGTTCCTGTTTTGTACTATTGACATCCTTATAGAATCTGAGGCTTTTCCCCATCTTTTCTTCTATTACTTTAAGTGTATTTGGTTTTTTTATGAAGGTCCTTTATCTACTTGGACTTGAGCTTTGTACAAGGAGATAAGAATGGATCTATTTGCATTCTTCTACATGCTGACCTCCATTTGAACCACCACCATTGTTAAAAATGCTGTCCTTTTTCCACTGGACAGTTCTAGCTCCTTTGTCAATGATCAAGTGTCCATAGGTGTGTGAGTTCATTTCTAGGTCTTCAATTCTAGCAATCTACAGATTTAATGCAATCCCCATCAGAATTCCCACTCATTTCTTCACAGAGATAGAAAGAGCAATGTGGGACTTCGTTAAGGGTATACTGGTTCTTGGCTGGGCATGGGCCCAGAACCCCAAGACTCCAAGGGAGAAACGGCAGAGTTCAGCCACGTCCCCAGAACCCAGGGTCCTGACAAGCAGTCTAATCTCCATGGACCTACACTGTCCAGTCACTTAGGCCATTACAGCCCCTCCCAAAGTGCACAGGTAGAGGGTGTGACTACAGGCCTCAGGTCCTAGAGATTTACATACTAATGAAGGCCAGAGGGCGGAGCCAATTAAACCTTCCCCAGAACCTCCCCCTTTCTCCCTCCCTACATAACTCAGGTCTGTCCTGAGTTTGGGGGGGTACATCCAGATCCATCCACCATCTGCCATGACAATAAACCCTTTTGGAACCAAGGACTTCCTCATATCATTGGGGCCTGTCATTGCAGAAGCTTCCAGCCTCTGGAACCTTAGACTTTCTCCTGCATGTGGAAGTCTCCAGGCAGCCTCCCCAGCTGTGGGCCCTGTTTTCCCACAGAGCAATTTGCAAATTCATTTGGAATAACAAAAAACTCAGGATAGCAAGAACTATTGTCAACAATAAAACAACTTCTGGAAATCACCATCTCTGACCTCAAGCTGCACTATAGAACACTGGTAATAAAAACTGCATGGTATTGGTACAGAGACAGGCAGGAAGATCAATGGAATAGAATCTTCTCTCTCTCTTTAAATTCTCCTAAATACTTCTGGCTATTTTTAAAAATTCATGGCCTCTTATTAAATTGGCTGTTATTATGTTCATATTTGTATGTGCTTATATATCTCTATCTATCTATCTATCTATCTATCATCTATCTATCTATCTATCTATCTATCTATCATCTATTTATCAAGTAATATATATATGAATATATATATACATACATATTAAGGAGTATATATGAATATGTATAATAACACACACACACACACACACACACACACACCACACACACACTTCCTTAATACAACCTGGTCAGTCTGAACAATGCTCCTTATATACATTTCAGTTCTGACTATTTGGTAATGGAAAGTCAATTGGAGTGTTCTCTCTTGAGAAGGACTATTCTCCCATTCTGTGTTCCTTAGCTGCTCATAGTTCTTGTGTCAGTGTGAGGCCATGTAGGCTTTTTCTTGGATACTTTTGCATGTGTGTTATTTTCATTCTGGTTCAGTTCATGTGTTGGCATTCATATTGTTAAGACTTCATGAGTAAAGCTGCTGATACTACTGTATTTTCTTGCTCAATTACATATATAATTCTAATTCATATGCATCAGATTTTCTCTGTTTTATCTTTGACTTCTTCTGTGACTCATGGATGACTGAGGAGTATATTGTGGATTTTATCTTTTTATTCTCCAATTATTTATTTCCATTTTTCATATCATTTTGATCACAGGTATGCATATTATGATTTCAATATTTTAATATTAAAATGTATTAATAATTGTTTCATGACTGGACATGGGCATGTACTATTTTTTGGAGAGTCTGTCAGTGATTAAGAAGGGTATTTATTTGCTGTTAGGTTATATGTTTCATATGTATCATATAAGTCTAATTTTCCTGCTCCTCAAGCTTTATGCATCCTTATCAATTTTCTGTCTAAATTATCTGTACATATTAAAGGTGAACACTGAAGACATTTAATATATTTCTACCATTATCTTTGTTGTCTTTGATTCACATTTGTTTTGTATTTTTAAGTGCTGGCATATGTCCTAGGAAATTATATATATAAAACTTTTATAGTGCATTGACAATCTGATTCCTTTATTACTGTCTGGTGAACATGCTTTCTTTTGTAACATATTTTGGCTGAAAATTAATTTTTCTGCAACTCTGTAAGCTTGATTTTTCCTTACATAGAAAAAAAAACCCTTTTATTCATGCATATTCAGTTTTGTGTCCTTAAAGAACCAGTTAATATCATGTAGGCAGAATAAAAGTATCTCATCTTTTCCTTTATAACCTGTTCAATTGCCTTATATCTTTAATCTATTTATGTTTAAAATCACCATGGATAAAGAAGGATGGCCTGTTCAGTAGAAGCTGTTTGTAGATCTTTGAAGTGCATGTTCCTGGAACATAATATGGAAATCTTCAGGTATTAATTATATAAATAGTTCTTTCCCTGTTTTGATACTACATTCTTGTTTGGGGACTCTGATAATCTTTATATTAGTTATTATGGCAACTCTTAATTGCCATAACCAAATATTGGATGTACTAAATTATAGCTTTGGACTTGTTGCTCTGTGACAGATATTATCCACAGCACTGTTCCTTGGAAGGAGTCATCACCATGTTTAGAAATACGTAGTGGAGCAGAGACATGAAGATAATGAGAGAGATCTGCACCAATCATCTAAAAAGGCATATCCCACTGACATAATCTCTTCAACTAGACCACATCTTCAATAGCTGTATCCCCTAGCCATAGAATTCAAGGTATTGGCCCAAACCTTTAACTCATGAGAATAAGGTCATTACAGATAAAAATCTAACAGTATAATTAATGAGACTCTTTTTTTATTTCTTTCATTTGACATTTTTGTTATTTACATTTCAAATGTTATCCCTTCTCCAGGTCTCCCCTCAAGAAACCTCCTATCCAATCCCGCTCCCTCTGCCTCTATGAGGGTGCTCCCCACCCACCCACCCACTCCCATCTTCCCACCCTAGCATTGCCCTACACTGGGACATTGAACTCTACAGGACCAACCTCTGCTTCCCCTACTTATGTCCAACAAGGCCATCCTCTGTCCCATACTTAGCCAGAGCCATGGGTCCCTCCATGTGTACACTTTGGTTGGTGGTCCAGTCTTGGGGAGTTCCAGGGGGTCTGGATGGTTGACAGTGTTACTCCCTTCATGGAGCTGTAAACCCCCTCAGCTCCTTCAGTCCCTTCTCCACCTCCTCCAACAGGGACCTCACACTCAGTCCAATGGTTTGTTGTGAGTATCTGCCTCTGTATTTGTCAAGTGTGATTCCATTTTACTGACAAATGTGTTTTGAAACCACATTATTATTTATCAGAACTTTAAATATATATTTCTGAATTTCTGATGGCCCCACTCTGGGCATGATAACCTAACATTAATTTTTCCTTAGCTAGAAATATCCATGGTCATGAATTCAGTTTATTGGCAATGCAACATATCATGAATTTAATACAAAATAAATCGGGAACCATCATGTTTAACCACATGTCCATAGATAATGCCATGTCATTGAAATTTAAGGAGTTGTGCCTACAGTTTTGGATTCTGGCCTGATTGTTCCAACTTCTCGAGATTGTACCAGGATAATTATTCTGCTACATTGTATTTTCCATGGAACTCGGTGATTAGGCAGTAGAAGAGGAATTGGAACTGGGAGAGAAAGAGAGGAAGGAAAGGGGAGAAAAAGAGGAAGGGGAGGGAAGAAATAGAAGAAGAAGGGGAGGAGAAGGAGGAGGCTATCAGCCATGGAGAACTATAGGTGGTTTCAAAAGCTGTCCTGGTTAGCAACTTCTATCTAAAGGTTAGATATTGGGTAACAAGTCTAATTGTGTGGGCTTCTTGTTGATTGAGCATTTTAAATATATAAATCCTTTAGATCATCATTAAGCTTTAAGAGTCTCATTTCTACCAGCTTCGGCTGTTAGATAGCAGATATTGTCTGGGGTTCAGTCGAGTTTTGTGGATGCAGCCATCTCACACACTGGCATCTCATGGGTGCCAGGATTTGCTCACCTAGTTGGCCAGAGCTCCATGAGAGCCTAGGAGCAGCGGGAACATGGTGGCTGCCCAGGAACAAGCTGGATTGGGCGCAGGCCAATAAATTTCTGAATATCTCCCCTACAAGTGGCACACCAACTCAGGGCAAAAAAAAAAAAAAAAAAAAAAAAAAACCAGAAATTTAAGACTGTTCACCTGAGAGTTGTATTTTTTATTTTTAAAAAGTGAGTGAGTGAGTAGTGCTTATATGAGTCACATGACTCCAGTGTGGGAATTTTGAACAAAGAAACAGCTTGTAGGCAGGTCCCCTGCTGAGAGAAATTGCAGGCTGCTCTGAGTCTAGAGAGTCAGTTTCTAAATATCACCCCTACACGGGGTCTAAAGAAAAATAAAGTTCTCTTTGTCTTGACTTAATCTCTCCATGCAAGCTATGTCTGCCCAGGTGCTACAACATGTCTTGACTCACAATAACCACAACTCCATACCAAAATCCTCAATGTCTCTTCATACTAGCTGTACACCCAACTAAATATTATTCTTCTAAGTCTCCCGTTGCTTCCATGTCCACTGTTGAGACAGTCTGATCAGTCACTGACTTTATGTCCATAGGAAATATTACAGTGAGAATTCATTTATGGACAAGAAGTTTGTACTACACAGAAATATTTTTTGAGAAAAAGGGAATATTACACTATAAATCTGTCACATAAAAGTGATTTCCGATTTCTGTCTTCACTTGGATGCATCTGAACAAGAAATATTACCTTGCTTCTATGTACAGTGTTCTCTAACTGTCCTGTTTGTATGTTTAATGACTATATTTAATGACAAAGCTAGCAAAGGAATGACAAATGAGAATGCAGGGAGCTAAAGATACTGATAGATATAGAAGGTAAGAAATCCTAACACACACACACACACATGCACAGCTAAGTTTCATAATCTTTTACCACTAAAAGGAATAATTTGCTTTATTACATTATAACCTCTTCATGACACAGACCAGATATCCCTGCCTCTCAGAGTAGGCGTGTCATTCACCTATTCACAAGAAGCATTAAATGGGGCTAGAGATTGATATGAGGATATAATGTGTCAAATATTGAGGCATGGGGAAAACATTTTTAAGAAGCACAAAAAAGAGAGGATTTACTGAAAAACCTGAAAGTGTGTGACAATTTCTAAATCCTAGGTAGGGGATATAGTCCTGGCAAATAAAATGAAAAGAGGTATAGCTGATAAGAAAGGCAGGATTTTCTTTTGCATCCTCATTTTATTTTGCACATTTCAAAATTGTTTACCCCAGCAAAATATTATGATATCAATGCTGAGACACTGTCCCATATAAATTTATTTCTCTTCATTTACTGCTCCCCCTGTCCACTACATAGATACTCTTACAGTGCTATGTTGGGAAACTTTATGCCATTGCAGGTAAATCAGTTGTTTTGGGACAGTGTGATCATATACATAGGCATAAATATAGGTCTATTTCTCTCTTTAGCTGTAAGACTTTCCCTTTGTTAAAAAACAAAAAACAAAAAACAAAAAAAAAAAACTTTTGTTGGTATGTTCTGAAGTGTGGAGTGTGGAAATTTAACTGTCCGAGGCTCACTCCGTATACCTGAATCTCTTTATTTCATCAAATTTAGAATTTTTCCACCCCCATATTTTTCAAATGTTCTGTGATCTCTTTAATGACCCATCTTCGAGAACTGGCCAGTAGAGATGATGGACCTTGCTTTCCTACACATCACTGATTTTTTGCTCATTCTCTTTGCCCTGTCCTGTTTTTTTAAAATTTCTTTAATTCAATTATTTCCCTCAGTTATGTTTTCACATTTTTCTCCCTCAGATTTTCTATACTATTTCTTATTGATTAAAAAAGACTCTCGTGATGAATTAAGTGTACTACTACCTTATGGTTGATATCAGTTTCTTATTTGATGATACCACCATTTAATTGATTTGCTGAACCAGAGTCTAGATCTATAGCCTATGCTGTTTTCATCTTTATGATCCTCCTACCTAAGCATCCAGAGTGCAGGAACAATTGTCACATGCCAGAATGCTTGACTCTAGCATTATATTCATCTTTGCCTTGAAGTGAGTTAAGAGATTTTTAATACATACTACAGTACTATGTCACAATTCTTAACATACAACATAATTTTTTTTTAAACTTTATACATTGTATCTACTATAAGATTCAGTTTAGCGTGGGCCTTGTCTGATTTCCATGGATGTTATAACGTCCAAGGACAAATTCATTTTTAGATCCCATGAAGATTTATTTTGGTATCCTGAGTTTATTCTCTACTCCTTCTATGATGCCATGTCAAGGTCATGTCTCCAAGTGTCACTCTGCCTGTGAAAGCTGTTTTCAGTTCCCACTGAATCCTCCTGATTTGTGTTGAAAAGACCTTAAGATACTGAAGCTTCTGTCCTTGGACACACAGCTTTACTGGGTCTTTGTTTCGCTCCTATCAACCAGCATTAAGAATCTTTGAATAGGGCTGATGAGGTTTGCCTCATCAGCCAAGTAGTTTACTATGCAAGTACAAGGACCAGAGTTCAAAATCCAGTACTATAGGACAAACTGGGCATGGTGATGAGGAAGGTATTCTTTTGCAAGGAAGTCAAAGGTGGTCAGTATGTAGACACCTGAAGAATGTTACTTAGAATTGTCTTTGGAACTCCAAAGACATAGTCACACCTATACAGTAGATGTGTGTGCTTGCACACACAGATACACACACACATACACACATACACACACATAAAACACCTACACACACATACAGGGTATGAGAACTAATATGGAGGAAGAACATGTCCTTTTCCACAATTTTAACAGGGCTTCTCCTGATGTGTTCCCTTTGTTGGTGGTGTAAGATGTTTCCACTGCTTTGAGGAGGGTTCTTCCTCAATCCGGAGGCCTAAGACTTAGATTAAGAGACTCGGACACATTGAAGCTAGGCAACTTACTTTTTATGTTGAATAAGAAAGCTCTAGGTACTCCAGGTGTGGAGCTTTAAACATCTCACACTCTTAGTACTTTGTTTTTTCCTTCCTGTGTAATTTGAGGAAATTCTAGTGTTTAGTATCAATGCCAGAGAACAAAAATGGCTTATACCATGTTCATACCAGAACTATGAAACAGGAGTTTTAATATGATTCCTATGTTCTAATAAATTTTTATCTCCAGGGACAAGAAATCAAATTAGAACATAATATTGTGTGATATTTTCTATTGATTGTATTTGACAAGTTATTATAAGGGAAAGATGAGCTGAAAAATTGTCTTATTGTAAAGCATGGAAAAATATAGGAGAAGGCGGACTAGAAGTCAGAAGAATTTCAGCATTTCTAGAGGTGCCTGGTTTTCAAAGACCAATGTAAAACTGAAGTGAGAAAAAGCCTTTGGCAAAAACTAAATCTTCACAGGACTGTCATACTTATTGTTGAATCAGCTTGAATAGAGGAAGTATAGACATCCTGATTTTTTTCCCTTGAGATAAAGGTGTTTCTATTTCTTTTTTATATATGCCTCTTTTTATTGGATATTTTATTTATTTACATTTCAGATCTTATCCCCTTTCCTTCCCCATCCCCCTATAAGCCTCCTACCCCATCCCTTCTTCTCCTTTTTGCTTTTATACCATTTTAATTACATGCACCTATTAAGGTCAGTTGGCGCAGACTGGTAGGATGTGCTGAAGAGGAGGAGGCGGAAGGACCTGATATTTACATTTAAGAATAATGCTGTTGTTGGTTTCTCTGGCCAGACAGATATGCCACTGTCGGCTTCATGACTAAACAAAAAATAATATTACAGAAATGGGAAATGGAAAATTTTCATCTATTTAAACTTCTATTTACTTTCATGTTGTTATTTCACATTTCATCTTTTCTAGTAGAAGAAAACCTCTGTTCTCTCTCTCTCTCTCTCTCTCTCTCTCTCTCCTCTTTCTCTTTCTCTCTGTGTATGTGTATTTGTGTGCGTGTGCATATATACAATATATATATACATATACATATATATAATACAACACATACACATGTGTATATGCATGTGTGCATATTTGTGTATAACATGCACCGGAGGATGTGGGTGAATTGTGTCTGCTTAAGAATGTGCATGTCCTCAGAATCAAAGTTTTTTTGTCATGTCCCGAGTGCTGCTGACAAAGCAATAAGTAACTATGTTCAACATGTTACATGGGTCCTGGGGATCTGAACTCAGTTTCTCATTTTTGAAGATCAAGTACTCTTACCCACTGAGCCATCTACACAGCTCTAAGAAAAATTCTCCATCTGTGGAAGAGCTCATGCTTTCCAGAGAAAAATCAGGAATTCATTTCACAGTGTCCTTCCTCTTTAATTTAGAAGGTGCTTCTCCTATGGTAAACAGGCAGCTTTTGTGGAAATTTACCAGCCTGAGTAGTCATAGATCCTGTAAATAGGTAGCCTCGGCAGACAGTACCAACTTAGATAAGGACAAGTGAATCATAGGCAGAGTCTTAGTGACCTGTCCCCTAAACCTTCACCCAGCTGATACCCTGTTCTGAAAGGTATCTGTACTCCCCTGAACACCTATGCTCATTCCATTCCCCACATCCTGCCTTTTTGTGTTTATAACCCCTGTGTGAATAAGTAAATTACAATTTGATAAAAAAAAAAAAAAAAAAGTTGGAATCATATCTCCTCCCCTAACTCCATAACTAGGTTGCCTTATTGAGCCTCAATGGGAGAGAATATGTTTAGTCCTGCTGTGACTTGATGGTACCACAGGGGGCCCTCCATTTCGGAGGAGAGGATGAGGGGAGGAAGTGTGAGGGTTGAACTGGGAGAGGAAAGAGGGGTTTTTCAATCAGGCTGTAAATTAATGTATGCTTGGAGTCAGAAACAATTTGTGATGCTTTGAGAAATTTGTGAAAATCACTTTAAATAAATGTTCTTTCTACAAAAAAAAAAAAAAAAGAAGAAGAAGGTGCTTCTCCTGTCTACAGTGATATCCTTAACATCTTCAGCAAATAGTTGATCCTGCTACCTTTATCGTCCTTGCTCCATGTCTAGATCCAATGTATTAAATGACTAATAAGTGTGAACTTATGAAATATATATGGATATGTTTATGTATATAAAATTTAATATTGAAAGCTTCTTAAAGACCCTAAGTGAATAGTTTCACTAACCAAATTATAAATTAAAACATTTCAGAATGAAATCAGTGGAGTTCCCCTTGCTTTTGACAGTCAAACTTTAAACTTCTCTTGGTTCCCCTATCCTCTTTGCCTGACTCACTCTTCAGCCAGTTAAACTCTTTGTCTTTTCCTAAGACAGTCTTAGAAGCTTCCTTCTCCATCACGTCCTTGCTTGTCCTCTTGCTCATCCTGGAGATATTCCTTGATTTGTTCCATGTCACAGTCTCACTACCACTTCTAGATTTATCCACTTCCTTCAGGATGGATGTTCTCCATTCCAAACACTTCTGTCATCTTTTCTTTATACACAAGTTAAATTTGTGAACTTGATGAAATATGAAGAATGATATTTCTTGAATGTGTGTTTGATTGAGCAAAATAGTACTTATTGTCTGTCACTATCATATTTCTATTTAAAGAACATTACATAATTGCTTGGTAAATCAAAGAGAAGTAAGTTGTGTGATGGTGGTACTTGCATTTAATCTCAGCAGTTGGAAGGTAGAGACAGGTAGATCTCTGAGTTCGAAACCATCCTAGTATACAGAGAAAGTTCCAAAAAGACCTAGTATACCCAGAGAAATCTTGTTGCAAACAAACAAACAAACAAACAAAAAGCAGAAGCAAATTGGATCCTTTTCATAATTTACTTAATAAGATGAATGTTCTGTGATAGATTAATTATTTGGTTGATAAATTCGTTCAGAGATACAGAATTTATTTCAAGGCAGGCAGTAGTTTTAAAACCACATTTCCAGTTCCATTTATTAGCAAAATTACTATTTATATCCTTGCTTAACAAAAGCTATAAATCTAATCCACAGGCCCTCCAACTCTCTCAGTGGGAGTGAAATTCTTCCATTGTGCAGAAAATCGAAGGGGCATAAACCATGCCAGCTGCCCACACTCCAACCTTTAAAGGAATTTGGAAAAGAATCTCACTATTAACATCAGGCAGATTAAACAGTGGCATTTCAATGAAGTATTCTTTTTCAGCATGGCAGGGCACAGAAGGTTGCTGTGTGAGTCTATCCCTTCGTGAGGTGCTAAGCCACATGAAAGATTCCCATATTGAAGAAGGTAACAGATTGTCCTGTTGTTGCATCCTGGCCATGGTCCTTGTGAATATTTAACATGAACACAGAGGTCTTGAATCTTTCTCAAAATCATGCTCAGTCAATTATAGGCTCCTAACCTCTGCAATCATGATTTTATTAGCATAGATAAAAGGGTATGAACAAATAAATTCCAAACATTATATGCTGAAAGGATAAGAACTTGATTTATTTATCATTTGACAGTTTGGGAAACATGCACACGCTTTGGGAAATGGTTCACAGACTGAAGTTAATATGACTAGCTGCTCTTACTAACAGGAGGCTTTCAAAGACTATCTGAGAATATGACCTACATAGTCATTGCAATCAGGAAGTCCATGAACAAGTGTCATGGAAGGATTTTTTAATTTATTGGTCCTAGACAGAAAACACCATAAGAAAGCCATGAGTGCAAAAAAGCTGGGAAATGTGAATAAAAGTGTGCATACTGAAGGTGATTGACACTTAAAACAGTGATCCAACTGCAAAACTGTTGTTACTGTAGAGACAAATTTACTTAATATTCATTACACCCATAATGATGCAATCTAATATATATAGTTATTTATAAGTTACTTGAACTGTGCTCAGAATTATAGTAAATACTTAGTGCATGTATGGGATTGTGTGTAACTGTGTGAGGCATATTTGTATATATGACTATGCATGGGAAAGGACATGCATTTATGTTCATATGCAGAGGCCATAAAAGGAAGCAAGTACCTTCTTCTATTGTTCTTCTCCCTGCTCATTTGAAGTAAGCACTCTCACCGACCTGCAGCTAAATCAGGGACAAGCAACAATCCCTGATCCTCCTGTCTTTTGCCCTCTTGGCCCTGGTATAACAGGCAGGAGTGCCTTTTACACGGGCTGGTTCTCATACTTGTATATCAAGTACTTTATACATTGAGCCGTCTCTCTAATTCCTGTGCTAAGGATTTTGTATGCTCAAACAAACAAACAAACACTTAAGAGTGAGGGCATGAAATAGTAGTGATATCCACAAATTAAGATCCTTGAAACTTTAAACTTCAGCACATATAATGTAATGTCATTCTGCTAGGATTAAACTGAGAATCAATAGATATTAATCTAAGTCAGTACTAAACTATATCGTATCTTGTATCTTGTTTTAAAGTTAATGCTCTTGACTATTAAATCACTTGCATTTAAAAAATACTAAAGATATATTTAGGGTTACTATTCTGTTATCTGAAGTACATAGTATTTCCTATTTTGTAGCATCATCTAAAGAGCATTTATGTATATCAAATACCAGAACTCATCTTAGCTTTGGATACCATGGTATGATATGCAAAAGATAGATATCTAATGATTTAAATGTTTCTCTCCCATCCCTAATGTAGATGACTATCACTACATTCTGAACGTCCCTCAGCTTCCTTTCATAGACCCTGGCTGTGAGTAATTTGTAGTCATCCAAATGCACTAGCTTTCCCATCATTACAGAGTTGGTGATTTTAGGGAGTAAGGTGGAGTTCCCACTCTTTCACTCTCCACTGTGTGGAGAACGTTAAGACCCTATAATGATGGAGCCACAGTATAATGGTTGTCCATATAACCCTGTGACATTGAATAGAAAAGCCACTTTGTAACCCAAAATAACACACCATCATAGAATAATAAAAAGAAATACACTAATTTTTTTTTATATACAAAACTGACATTGTCTGGTTGATTTTACTCAGCAAAATTCTATTAAAACTAATTTTATGCTTAATCAAAGTTATAATGCAACAAAATAACAAATTAATGTTTTGAATATTGTGCCTAATGTTATTATTGCCTCCGTTAATGTTACCACTAACATAGAGTCTTAGAAATCTTAGAGATCTCAGCAAGATAATGATGTGATTAAAGCATTGAGTAGTAGCTGTTCAAGTTCTTTATCATTCTAACATCCTTTCCTGTGCAGCCTTTAGAGTCATGCCCTTAGCCAAAACAGAATTATCTGATAAGAAATTCTGGCCTTCTATCATTTGTTTCCATCCTTCAGAAATTCACTACACAAAATGACTTCAGGATCCCTGGAGGCAGCTCTGCACTGAACCTCACAAAACCCGGCAGAAGTGGGGCACCCAGCAGCTCTGACCCAGGCAGTATCTCTGGTAAGGAGACAGCAACACCCACCCCAAACAGGGAGTAACTGGGACCCACCGGGACCCACTGAGACCCAGGGATTTACCCCTGGCCCGGAGCACCGGCTCCTTCCGGTCTGGGTCAGAGCTCCCAGCAGATCCCAGGCGGGACCTCTACACCAAATCCCACAGAACCCAGGGGAAGCAGGGCTCCTAGGAGCTCTAACCCAAGCAGCTTCCTACGCAAGGAGGCAGCAACACTTGCCCCACACCGGGAGTAACTGGGACCCACCGGGACCCAGGTACTCACTCCTGGCCCCAGCACTGGTTCCTTCCGGTTTGGGCCTGGGCGCTCAGCAGATCTCGGACGGCAACTCTGCCCGATTGGGTAATCTCACAGAACCCAGAGGAAGCGTGGCTCCCAGGAGCTCTAACTCGAGCAGCTTCTTAAGCAAGGAGGCAGCAACACCTGCCCCAAACAGGGAGTAACCAGGTCCCACAGGGATCCAGGAACTCACTCCTGGCCCAGAGCACTGATTCCTTCCGGTCCGGACCAAAGCACTGAGCAGATCCTGGGCCCTAGCTCGAACCTCAGCAGCAACACCCAACCTAAACAGTTCTGACACAACCAAGAGAACAGGAAAGACAGGTTCCAGCCAGAGACAGCACAGGTAGCACCAAGGAGAACCAGATGGCAAAAGGCAAGCGCAAGAATACCAGGGCCAGCAACCCAGAACACATGTCATCATCAGAACCTAGTTCTCCCACATTAAGTCCTGAACTCCCCATATCACCAGGAAAGCAAGAGTCAGACCTAAAATCACTTTTAATGATGATGATGGAGGACTTTAAGAAGGACATAAATAACATTCTCAAAGAATCTGAGGAGAACACAGGTAAACAGGTAAAAGCCCTTAAAGAATCACAAGAGAACACAACCAAACAGGTGAAGGATTTATACAAAACCATCCAGGACATAAAAATGGAAATAGAAACAATAAAGAAATCACAAAGGGAGACTACTCTGGAGATAGAAAACCTAAGAAAGAAATCAGGAGTCACAGACGCAAGCATTACCAACAGAATACAAGAGATAGAAGAGAGAATCTCAGGTGCAGAAGATACCATAGAAAATATTGACACAACTGTCAAGGAAAACGAAAAATGCAAAAAACTCTTAACACAAAACATCCAGGAAATCCAGGACACAATGAGAAGACCAAACCTAAGGATAATAGGTATAGAAGAGAGTGAAGATTCACAACTTAAAGGGCCAGTAAAATCTTCAACAAAATCATAGAAGAAAACTTCCCTAACCTAAGGAACGAGATGCCCATAATCATTCAAGAAGCCTACAGAACACCAAATAGACTAGACCAGAAAAGAAATACCTCCCGTCACATAATAATCAAAACACAAAATGCACAAAACAAAGAAAGAATTTTAAAAGCAGTAAGAGAAAAAGGCCAAGTAACATATAAAGGCAGACCTATCAGAATTACACCATACTTCTCACCAGAGACTATGAAAGCCAGAAGATCCTGGTCAGATGTCATGCAGACCCTAAGAGAACACAAATGCCAGCCCAGGCTACTATACCCAGCAAAACTCTCTATTACCATAGATGGAGAAACCAAGATATTCCATGACAAAGCCAAATTTACACAATATCTTTCACAAACCCAGCACTACAAAGAATAATAGCAGGAAAGACCCATTACAAGGAGAGCAATCATACCCTAGAAAGAGCAAGAAAGTAATCCACCTCCAACAAACCCAAAAGAAGATAGCCACACAAACAATGCCCCCCTTTTAGCAAAAATAACAGGAAGCAACAGTCTCCTCTCCTTAATATCTCTTAATGTCAATGGACTCAATTCCCCAATAAAAAGACATAGACTAACAGACTGGATATGCAAACAGGATCCGACTTTTTGCTGCATACAGGAAACCCACCTCAGTGACAAGGACAGACACTACCTTAGAGTAAAAGGCTGGAAAACAATTTTTCAAGCAAATGGTCCTAGGAAACAAGCTGGAGTAGCCATTCTAATATCGAATAAAATTGACTTTCAACTTAAAGATATAAAAAAGGATAAGGAAGGTCATTTCATATTTGTCAAAGGAAAAGTCAACCAACATGAACTCTCAATTCTGAACATCTATGCACCAAATGCAAGAGCACCCACTTTCATAAAAGAAGCCTTACTAAAGCTCAAAGCACATATTGCACCTCACACAATAATTGTGGGAGACTTCAATACCCCACTCTCAGCACTGGACAGATCAGGGAAACGGAAACTAGACAGAAGTACAGTGAAACTAACAGAAGTTTTAAACCAAATGGACTTAACAGATATCTATAGAACATTTCACCCAAAAACAAAAGAATATACCTTTTTCTCTGCACCACATGGTACCTTCTCCAAAATAGACCATATTATTGGTCACAAGAGAGGCCTCAACAGATATAAAAAAATCGAAATAATCCCATGCATCCTATCAGATCACCATGGTCTAAAGCTGGTCTTCAATAACAACAAAGACAATGGAAAGCCCACACTCACATGGAAACTGAACAATACTCTACTCATTGATAATGGGGTCAGGGAAGAAATAAAGAAAGAAATTAAAGACTTTTTAGAATTTAACGAAAATGAAGACACATCATACCAAAACCTATGGGACACACTGAAGGCAGTGCTAAGAGGAAAGCTCATAGCTCTAAGTGCATACAAAAAGAAACTGGAGAGAGAACACACTAGCAGCTTGACAACACACCTGAAAGCTCTAGAACAAAAAGAAGCAAAAACACCCAAGAGGAGTAGACGGCAGGAAATAATTAAACTCAGGGCTGAAATCAACCAAATAGAAACAAAGAGAACTATACAAAGAATCAATAAAACCAGGAGCTGGTTCTTTGAGAAAATCAACAAAATAGATAAACCCTTGGCCAGACTAATCAGAGGGCAGAGAGACAGTATCCAAATCAATAAAATCCAAACTGAAAAGGGTGACATAACAACAGAAACCGAGGAAATTCAACAAATCATCAGATCCTACTACAAAAGCCTATACTCAACAAAATTGGAAAATCTGGATGAAATGGACAATTTTCTAGACAAGTATCAGTTACCAATGTTAAATCAGGATCAGATAAACCATCTTAACAGTCCCATAACTGCGAAAGAAATAGAAGCAGTCATTAAAAGTCTCCCCACCAAAAAAAGTCCAGGTCCAGATGGTTTTAGTGCAGAATTCTATCAAACCTTCAAGGAAGATCTAATACCAATTCTCTTCAAACTATTCCACAAAATAGAAACGGAAGGAACACTACCTAATTCATTCTATGAAGCCACAATTACGCTTATACCTAAACCACACAAAGATCCAACAAGAAAAGAGAACTTCAGACCAATCTCCCTTATGAATATCGATGCAAAAATACTGAATAAAATTCTCTCGAACCGAATCCAAGAACACATCAAAACACTTATCCACCATGATCAAGTAGGCTTTATCCCAGGAATGCAGGGTTGGTTCAATATACGGAAATCCATCAACGTAATCCACTACATAAATAAACTCAAAGAAAAAAACCACATGATCATATCTCTTGATGCTGAGAAAGCATTTGACAAAATTCAACAATCCTTCATGATAAAAGTCTTGGAAAGATCAGGAATTCAAGGTCCATACCTAAACATAGTAAAAGCAATATACAGCAAGCCAGTAGCCAACATCAAACTAAATGGAGAGAAACTTGAAGCAATCCCATTAAAATCAGGGACTAGACAAGGCTGCCCACTCTCCCCCTACCTGTTCAATATAGTTCTGGAAGTCCTAGCCAGAGCAATTAGGCAACAGAAGGAGATCAAAGGGATACAAATTGGAAAGGAAGAAGTCAAAGTTTCACTATTTGCAGATGACATGTTAGTATACCTAAGTGACCCCAAAACTTCCACCAGAGAGCTCCTAAACCTGATAAACAACTTTAGCAAAGTGGCTGGGTATAAAATTAACTCAAACAAATCAGAAGCATTCCTCTACACAAAGGATAAACTGGCTGAGAAAGAAATTATGGAAACGACACCATTCACAATAGTCACAAATAGTATAAAATATCTTGGGGTGAATCTAACCAAGCAAGTAAAAGACCTGTATGACAAGAACTTCAACACCCTGAAGAAAGAAATCGAAGGAGATCTCAGAAGATGGAAAGATCTCCCATGCTCATGGATTGGAAGGATTAATATAGTAAAAATGGCTATCTTGCCGAAAGCAATCTACAGATTTAATGCAATCCCTATCAAAATTCCCAATCAATTCTTTACAGAGATAGAAAGAGCAATCTTAAAATTCATTTGGAATAACAAAAAACCCAGGATAGCGAAAACTACACTCAATAATAAAAGAACTTCTGGGGGAATCACCATCCCCGACTTCAAGCTGTACTACAAAGCAATAGTGATAAAAACGGCATGGTATTGGAACAGAGACAGTCAGGAGGATCAATGGAACAGAATAGAAGACCCAGAAATGAACCCCCATACCTATGGTCACTTGATCTTCGACAAAGGAGCTCAAACTATCCAGTGGAAAAAAGACAGCATTTTCAACAAATGGTGCTGGTCCAACTGGAGGTCAACTTGTAGAAGAATGCAAATTGATCCATACTTATCTCCTTGTACAAAGCTCAATTCCAAGTGGATCAAGGACCTCCACATAAAACCAGCTACACTGAAACTAATAGAAGAGAAAATAGGGAAAAGCCTTGATCATATGGGCACAGGGGAAAAGTTCCTGAACAGAACACCAATGGCGTATGCTCTAAGATCAAGAATTGACAAATGGGATCTCATAAAACTGCAAAGCTTCTGTAAAGCAAAGGATACGGTCAACAGGACAAAGCGGGAACCAACAGACTGGGAAAAGATCTTCACCAACCTTACATCTGATAGAGGGCTAATATCCAAGGTATACAAAGAACTGAAGAAACTAGATTCCAGACCATCAAATAGCCCTATTAAAAAATGGGGTAGAGAGTTGAACAAAGAACTCTCAACTGAGGAAACTCGAATGATTGAGAAACATCTAAAGAAGTGCTCAGCATCCCTAGTCATCAGGGAAATGCAAATGAAAACAACACTGAGATTCCACCTCACACCAGTCAGATTGGCTAAGATCCAAAACACAGGTGACAGCAGATGTTGGCGAGGATGTGGAGAAAGAGGAACACTCCTCCATTGTTGGTGGGATTGCAAGCTGGTACAACCACTATGGAAAGCAGTCTGGCGATACCTCAGAAAATTGAACATGGTGTTACCTGAGGACCCAGCTATACCCCTCCTGGGCATATACCCAGAAGATATTTCAACATGCAACAGGGCCACATGCTCCACTATGTTTATAGCAGCCTTATTCATAATAGCCAGAAGCTGGAAAGAACCCAGATGTCCTTCAACAGAAGAATGGATACAGAAAATGTGGTACATTTACACAATGGAGTACTACTCAGCCATTAAAAATAATGAACTCATGAAATTCTTAGACAAATGGATGGAGCTAGAAAATATCATCCTGAGTGAGATGACCCAATCACAAAAGAACACACATGGTATGCACTCACTGATAAGCGGATATTAGCCCCAAAACACACAATACCTAAGATGCAACGCATAAACCTCATGAAACTCAAGAAGAAGGAGGAAGACCAAAGTGAGGGTGCTTTTGTCCTTTTTAGAACGAGTATCAAAAGATTCAACCAGAGCTCCCAGGATCTAAACCTCCAGCCGGAGAACAGATAGGGGCAAGCTGTCCTCTGAGAGGCTCTAACCAGCAGCTGACTCAGACAGATACAGACATCCAGATCCAAACAGTGGATGGAGCTTGAGGACTCTTAAAGAAGAATAGGTGAAGGATTGTGGGCCCTAAGGAGATAGGAACTGCACAGGAAGATCAACAGAGTAAACCAACCTGAACCCTTGGAGCTCTCAGAGACTGAATCACCAACCGTGGAGCATATCTAGTCTACACAGATCTAGCTCCATGGCCTGAACCTAGGCCTCCCTGCACATATGTTGTAAATGTGCAGCTTGGTTTTCATGTAGGTCTCAAACATCTGGAGTGGGGGCTATCCCAAAACATGCAGCCTGTATATGGAGTATGGTCTTCTAAAAAAAAACAGTTATTCAATTGTTCATGGAATATTATTTTTTTATATCTCTTGTATTCAGTTTGCAACTACTTCATTGAGAATTTTTGTATGTATATTCATGAGGGATACTGGACTATAACTATATTTTTTTGTTGGGTTTATACTTGATTTCACTATTTCAATATTATTTGCTTTGTGAAGGAGCTTATTGTGGTTCTGAATTTTTTTAAACATAACTCAAAAAGTATTGCTTGTTTGAAGGCTCTATAGAATTCTTGTATAAGTATATCTGACACTTGGTATTTTGCTTGTTTGTTTCTTTTCATTTTATTCTGTTTGAATGCTTTTTAAATTTTTTTGATTTGCTGAAAATAAAAATAAAAAAAATGACTTCATTTTTCCCTTTTATATAAAATTTCATCAAAAGACTCAGTATGACTGATGCTGCACTGGGATGAGGATATACCCATGAGCATAAAAAGAGAGCAGTGTTGTTTTGTTTTGTCTTATTTGTCTTTTCGTAGAGCATCATAGATTGAATTGGGTAGAAGTGAATGTTAATTGCAATACAAACTCCAATTATTTAGATACAGGACCCAAATGACACTGTGGTGTCTCCTATGCTCTTCCCATTCTCTAGTCATCAATATTGCTTGAGATTTGTCAGTTCAACCTTTTCAGAAGCTAGTTAAAAAATAATTATAAAATGATACAGTTCAGCCATATTAAATAATACTAATTTTAAGAATGCCCATCACAACTAATAACTTTGTACCAATTAATAAGTAATAAAATTAGGGTATTGGTTTTCAAATGAACTTGGAAGACATCTTTTATCATGGGTTGCTGGAATATAATTATTTATTTTGTGTCATCTTTCATTGTAATGGGAGTTCTCAAATGGGGAAGAATCCTACATTATAATAGAGTATGGAGTAATTTGGCATGCATCTGAGATATGTTCTTTATGCCTCATAAACCAAACTCTGTAAGTGTTTCTGCAAGCCTGGGGACCTAGAAGCAAAGCTAGGAATGTTAAGTTGAATATAATGTCAAGGCTGCCATCACTGCATCACTGCTTCCTCTGGAATTCTGTCTCACTAGAGCTTTAACTCCAGTTCAAAGAACTGCTGCCTCCCAGGATGCCTTTTTATTCAGTGTGTTTTGGTTTTGTTTCATAGAAAAGACAGTTAGTTTTACTTCATAGGAGAAATGTAAGAGTGACTCTACTTCACAGTAAAACTATTAAACTTTAGATTTTTTGGGCGGGGAGAACATGGATGAGCAGCACATAACTGTCAATCAAGCAGTTCTTAAAGGTCAGTGACAACTGATGCTAAAGAGGTTCCCTTTTGGTGTTCTCAAACTAGGAATTTTCTGAAACACTCATTACTTTCAATGATGTTTCTGTGGGACTCCTAATGGTGGATGCAAAGTGTCTCTGACTCTTTCTTCTATTGTGTTGCCTTGTCCAGCCTCAATATGAGAGATTTTGCCTTGTCTTATTTTATTTTCTTTTGATGTTTGGTTGTTTTCTCTTGGATGTCTGTTCCTTTCTGAAGAAAATTGGAGGGCTAGTGGATCTGAGGGAGAGAGGAGGTGGTAGGAAGTTCAGAAGAGTGGAGGGAGGGTAAACCTGTGGTCAGAATTTATCGTATGAGAGACCTATGTATTTTAAATTTAAAAAAAAAAAACCCTCAAAGTTAAAATTCAGAGAGGTAGGAAATGAGTGCTCCAAAATTAGTAACTAGATGTTAGCCATCCCCCATTTGGAAGGGATTTCAATAGTCAATGAAGAAGTTCATACATTGAAATACATCTAAAGGCCTTATTCTCTCTTACTGCATAAAATGAAAAGGCCACATTGTTACAAATGATTTCCTGTGTTTTATTGGTCTTTGGATATATTTTCCAAGATGAAGTGATTCTTGAAATTATCTGTACTAACAGAAATCCCAAGCAGCCTCCCATTACAGCCTAGACCCTCCTGCCTGTCCTCTGCCCCCAGCAGCATTCCTGTGGTCCACAGGTCAGTTTCATATTTCCTGGTGTCAGGAAGTCTAGCTTCTGTGATGTACAGCTCTTTGGTTCTGTTCTACTCCAAAAGACAGAAACACAGTGGTTTGTCACAAAGATAAAGACAGGTAAATCTTGAATTATTTACTTTCCTTTCTTCATTTCTTCTCATCCTTCAATAGACTTGCAATGTCTTCTCATCCACAAGGACATCTCATTAGAATTAACCTCACCTTTATCAGCCTATTGAATTCATTGAGTATGCATATCTAATTAACAGAGGTATTCTTCCTTAATTTATAATATTGTTAAGGAAAAAAAGAAGATAATATTGTTATGAAATATAATGCAGCACAGGGGTGTACCTGCTGGGTCAAGGTGCCTCCTTAAGAAATCACCCCAGGCAACAGACCTGGTATAAAAGGTGTTTATTTGGGGGAAGGGAAGGGATTGAGGGCTAGGAGAAGGGGTAGAGACAGACAGGCAAGAAGAGACCCATGAGGCCAGACAAGGGGTGGGAGCAGACACAGAGGGACAGAGAAAAGTACAGAAAGGGGGAAAAGAACATCCACTCTGGAATATATGGGAGGAGAGAGAGAGAGAGAGAGAGAGAGAGACAGAGAGACAGAGAGAGACAGAGAGAGACAGAGAGAGAGACAGAGAGACAGAGACAGACAGAGACACAAAGAGGACAGAGAGAGAGAGACAGAGAGAGGGACAGAAACAGACAGAGAGAAAGTGAGAGACAGAGAAGGAAGGTGGAGGGGAGGGGAAGGGAGGGGAGGGAAAGGGAAGGGAGGGAAGGGAGAGGAGGGAAAGGGAAGGGAAGGGAAGGGAAGGGAAGGGAAGGGAAGGGAAGGGAAGGGAAGGGAAGGGAAGGGAAGGGAAGGGAAGGGAAGGGAAGGGAAGGGAAGGGAAGGGAAGGGAAGAGGGAAGGGAATTAGGGTGGGGATCAGTCCTTTTATACACCATGCCACCCTCACCTGGCAGCTGCAGGTAATGGAATCATTTGATGTCAATCAAGCTGTTGCTAGGTCCCTGAAGGAGGGCTAGTGGAGTTATCTGAAAGCCAACAAATACAAGATTTTAAATATATTTGACTTCTAAATGTTGTAGAACATTTAACTCTTTGAGTGTTTATTTATTACATTGTTAAAATATATTTTTACAATTATACTTAAAAGAATATTGATAACCAAATGAAGTTTGACATATCACTAGGCCATGATACAAAGCACATTTTTCCCAGTGTGGGACAGGTGATTCTAAATTAAATCCAGTGTTTACCTCTGTGGTAAAAATGTTATCATGGGTGACATAAATTCTATCCTAAGAACCAGTTCTTAGATATAGCTGCTGAGATCATTTTGCAGACTTTCCTTTCCCCTAAAACAAAATTCACCAAGCTCATCCAGATATTCCTTTAATTCACAGAAATCTCTAAATCTACACTCTAAGGGCTCCCTTGGGAACAGCATTAGATAACATGTTAATTAACTAGCTACATGTAATTTTACTGATTAATTGCTTATCATCAATTAGGCAGTCAGAAACAAATAGTCTATGTTTTGGAAGAAAGAGACACTAAGGGATAGTAACATACATTTTTTAAAAAACATATATTACAGTAAGTTTCAGAAAATAGAGTTGTGTTATATTTCAAATGATTTTAAGTTTAAATGATTCAAAATTATATTATTTTAATTTATTTATCCGTAATATTTATATAAGCATACTTTGTAAGACATAAATGTTTGTCCTTCAATTTATTTAATTAATTCAATTTACTTAATGAGTATCTCCTTAGACAACATGTTGGATTGAGGAGTAAAGGTAAGTTTCACTAATGTGCCCCAAATTTACCCAAGTATTGTATACACATGTAGTCACAGCCATGGGTATCACAAACAACAGGATTGCTTTAAGTTTATATCATGGACTACAAGTTCCAGGTTCCTAGGACTACATAAATAAGCCTTAAATAAAAAAGAACCTTAAAACAATAACAAATCCAAAATGTTTCCAATAAAATGAACACAATCAATAATTTTCTACAGTTTTGTCAACAGAATGACACCATTCTCTCCCCCAGACTATTATCCTATTCATTAAATAGGGCAGATTTAGGTACCATGCAGATAAGGAAAATACCATAGCTTTTTCCCCAATGAAAGAACCATATTGTCAGTCAAAATTTAACTAAGTCAGAAAAATTTCAGAGCATTATTTTCATGGAAGTTGGAGATATCTCATGGTAGGATCCTTAAAAGAAATAGTATAACATGATTTTTTGATTCATCTTTAAAATCTTAGCTTGGTATTCAGAGGGCAAAGTTATATTGATACTTAAAAAAAAAACCCTAGAAACATTATTGGATTACACTATAATTTGTCTGATGAGATACGAGCTCGTTTGTTGTCTTTGAATGGTGGAAAATCTGGAAATTAATTCGGAACCTGTTGCACAATATGTGTGATGATGGAGAAGTCATCGAAAATTCTGACTTGCTGATTTGACTAATAAAGAGTGTTCTGGTAATTGGATATTACCACAGAACCTTATGGAACATATCAGGTGCATTGCTCACTTGCTGAATTTCCACCTTATACCCTCTGATTTTGACAATCTGTGATGATCTAGAGAGCATTGTACTTCCAGGTACTCATTTCATACTGTTTGCCAGCACCTTTATAATTGATAATGTTTAGATCATCTTTGGACTGATTAGAATGTCATAAAAAAATGGCCCACTATGGAAGTCATTAGAAATCTATTCACTCACAAACTGATTAGAGAAAATGTACCCAAAATGAAAAATAGAAAGTTAAACTATTATTTGAGATGTTGTAACTATCTTAGAAACATCCTGAGCTGCTTAATAATCTCATTATGTTACAGGGAAACATTATAGAGGTTTCAACTATTTGGATTTCTCCAGTGCGAAGGAAGATGCTCCAACTTATTGTAACATGTATTTCTGTTTGGATATAAGAGATCAATTTTAGCAGATTAGAAAACTTACCAACCACAATGGTTCTCAGATCTTGTCTTAACAGAAACAATAAACAAAACAATAGTGATAAAGATTTAAGAAGTATATTAGGAGAAAACAACTAAGTTTGGACCCTTGTTATAATACATTGAATGTTTGTCTGAATCACAAGTGCCCATTAGACAAGGCATAATTTTTACAATCTTAAGAAACTAAAGTAATGTATTCAATGTAAACAGAGATATCAAAAGATATCAGTATAAATGTTAGCATCACACACTGGCTTTTAAAAAAGCATTACTGAAAAGTATTATCTCTAAATCCAAGGATTTATGGAATGGAAAGCAATTTGTCTTCCATATACTAACTAATCATATTGTGTGCCCCATTTAAGGAATATTAAATTTGTCTGCTAGATAACAAGGTACAACACAGTGAGTGACTTAATATAATATCCCTTTTTAACCCTGCAGATTGACTTAGCTGGACTCAGTCTGATGGGGATGCTATGCATGTCTTATCTGTGTCATATTTTCAGTGAAGGCTGGGATAATATTCCCCATTTACCCCATTCCCAGGAGGCTAGTGTTACTATTATTGAAGCTATAAGATAATTTAGCTTTTTCTGGCTGGGCTGAAGACTGTCCTAATGTCCAATGTTGCCCTGCATTTTTTCTTCAGTACATAAATGATTCCTTCATCTACATAAGTGACTCACTACACTGTGATGTGCTTAACTCTACAGCAACTTATCCATAGTGCTTGAAGTCATGCATGAATTATAACCCAGCTGCTGAATGTCATCCTACCTTTGCCTTCTGTTGTTGACAAGAAGCAAGTCACATTTGTGAGTAAGAGACCTTTAGAGGACATGATCAGTGAACATCAGGGCACAGGAATTACAGGCCATCCCAGGATGTTCAGCCACATGATTTGATTATGCGCTGTTGAAAACTCTTCATTGAAAGCTTAGGTAGAATGAACTAGAGTGTCTAATTTGAAGGAAGGAGGAAAAACAGAATAAGAGTTAGTAGCTGACACAAACACACACACACACACACACACACACACACACACACACATATATATATATATAACATATATATATGTTGTTATACATATTAAATATGTTAAATGTATTTAATTAAAAATAAATATTTTGACAAAGAAAAGAAAAAATGTGCTCAATAGCATTTATTCCAAGTATCCCCATGATTAAGATCTGAAATATGTAAGTGTGTGTTTAGGAGTGAGGTTTCACATGTCACTGTAGGTATAATCAAAACGTTCACTTATAGAGTGGCAATGGGATGCTAAAAAATATGATATACCTGACCATTACAAAGATTCTCCAAAAGTATGAAACATTAATCCACCTCCCTTCTATTATAGACAGCATACACACACATAGCTAATCCTAATACACCAACCCTCTTCTAGGAATGACACAATTGTTAAAAATTATAATCTCATAGCAGCAATAGTTGCACAAATTGGGCCTCCAATGTACGATACCTGTTGACAATTCATCATGGATATTAGAAGGAGCTTCTATGCCCTGGAAAACTATTTGACTATTGATGAATTTCTGGGTAAACTGAGTCATTGTGTTCACATGTGTAGAGATTAAAAACTCACGTTGTCGTTTTTCTTTTTAAAGAGAGAGAGAGCAAGAACATGGAATAGGTAGGTAATAAGATAAGGGTGATCTGTGGAGAGCAGGGAAGTGAAAGAATATGATCAAATAAATTTGTAAATATATATGCTTTTTGATGTCTCTTAAATTTTCACTCTTGTACCAAAGCTTCTTTAATTAAAAGTTTGAAAAAGCCGAGAGCTTTAAGCCCAAGCTATCCTGTCATAAACCTTGTACTTTCAGATGAGGGTCCTTTACAGACATGAGGAGTACAATTTCATTTTGTTCAGCTCCCCACTTGACACCACTAGCTTTTCCCAGGAGCCAGTGAGTTCTTAGCTCCTTCTTCTGAGAGTTGATCTGGGACTCTAGACTGCCCTTATAATGTACTCCTGCAGCTTTCATGTGAATGTCAAGGGCCACTTCACAGAGCTTTAGGAGACCTGGTACAGACACCAGCAGGGATAGTTTAGAAGTGTAAACTGAGCCCATGTCTTCTGCAGTGACCCAGGCTAAGAAAAAATAAAGATACCAAATGTCTCCCTAATGGATTTTGTTTTTTATGACTGTACCTTTCCATGGGACCAACACTTAAAAGCCAAAACATCTTTAAAATAATTATTAATTCTTGTTCTTTACCAAAGGAAATAACTATTTCTTTCATGCATAAGTTTGGTTTGGTTTGGTTTGGTTTTGAAATGATGATTGATGTAATTTTTAGCTAAAAGATCCAGGCATAATTTATCAACATGTTAATAATTTGTGTCTTATTGGTAAATTATCTTGTCCTCTTTGAGATCACTGAGAAGCTAACTCTGAAGTTAAGCTTGCCCCCATCCCATTTAAGACATACATTGTTTCAAAGTGTCCTCCAAGCACCCTTGTCTTGGAGTGGGATGGGCTCTTCCAATACTAAGACAAGTGGAAGAGAACAGTAAGACAGCATGAAAGTAAAAGTAGTATGCCTTTGAAAAAGGGAAGCTCTCTCTAGCAGATATTACTATTGTTTATTGAATGATATAAAACTGTGGTGAGAAAAAAAAGCTATAAGCTCAGCCATGGGAAATTCTAGCCATGGGAAATAGAGAAGATTAATTAGAAACTTTATTTACTGGCTTTGTTTGCTCTACCTAATTGTTGATAGTAGTTTTGTAATTCCACTTTGCTGTTGTTTAGTTTCTATTTATCATCTATCTATCAATCTATCATCTATAAACTATGTATCTATATGTATAAATCTATCTATCTATCTATCTATCTATCTATCTATCTATCTATCTATCTATCTACCTACCTACCTTTCTATCTATCTATCTATCTATCTATCTATCTATCTATCTATCTATCTATCTATCTATCTACCTATCTATCTATCTTTCTATCTATCTACCTACCTATCTACTTACCTGTGGTCGTTGGAATAAGCTTGGCCCATGTCAAGTGTCACTTTTTGGAGGTGTAGCCTTGTTGGAATAGAGTTGGCCTTGTTGGAGGAAGTGTGTTACCATGTAGGCAGTCTTTAAGAGCTCCTGTTGCTCAAGCTCTGCTTGGTGTTGAAGAGAGAGCCTCCTGGCTGCCTGCAGAAGTCAGTCTCTCCTGGTTGCTTTCCAATCAAGATGTAGAACTCTTGACTCCTCTACACCATGTTTTCCTGCAAGCTGTTTTACTCCACCCCTATGATTATAATGGACTGAAACTCTGAAATTATAAGCCAATCCCAATTAAATATTTTCCTTTATAAGAGTTGCCTTGGTCGTGGTGTCTCTTCATAGCAATAAAACCTTAACAAAGATATATCTTCTATCTATACACCTACCTGTTCATCTATCTACTTACTTTTTGATCTATGTACTTATTTATTTATCTACTATTGATTTGGTCTTTTACTTTGGTTTGTTTTATACTCAATAAACTCACTCATTTAAAATCCAACATATAGCTATTGTAGATGTAAATGTCTCATTTATTGTCTGTGATTAAGGGATAAGATGAGAGCCATATACAAGCTATACGAATATACAGCTTGGACTGAGCTCAGTGTTTCCTTCTCTGTTCTATCTATCCCTACGCCTAGGTGTACAAGCTTCTAGTCTCCATACAATCCAATGTTCCAAACTGTGTGGCTTTTCTTGGCTTCTGCCAAGACTATGCTCTAATCTTCTGGCTTCTCATTCTATGGCTGATTTTGTTTTCAGTTGAATCTATCTTGTTATCTTGGCAACCTCTCCCTGTAAAATTGCCTTATTCACAAACCACCCCCTTTTCCTCTCTGCTGCTTTTAAGTCACCTCTCTTCTCTGTGCTGTTCTCATGTGAGTTGGGCATATCCTTTGTCTGAGTCATACTGTTAAATATTTCTCTTTCACTTTGTCTGCCCCTCAATTATATGTCATTTTCAAGTATGACTGATTCCTTCTGCAAGCAAACCATACCTTCATTGTTAGGGATTAAAGGTATGTACTAAGGGCATGCTGGTATCCCTGTCAGTTTATACTGTAATCCACGGTGTGTTTGAATTCTGGCCACATTATGTAGCCATAGAAAGTCTTTAGATGTGATCCCTTGCCAGAGCAGTCATGTTGCTGGATTAAAAATTTTCACAGTTCTCTAGATTATATAACACTATGCTTCACTTATGAGAAAACTTTTATTTAAATATATAAAAGTTTTCAGAGATTCAAAGGTATTCTAGCACCAAGAAGCTAGCATTAATAAGTTCATTGATATCTTGGTTTTGCTTCCATTCTCAATAAGTCTTTTATCTCAATATTGACTTGATTTCAATTTAATTATCTATCATTCAATAAAGTGGGGCAAAATATATTAAAGATAAAGATAAATAACTGATTTTATACAGATCACTAATGAAGATTCCTGGATTGTGGGGACAGGATAAAGAAAATGAAAACAGTAAACTGGAGGTGCTGCCACTGTGGCTTCCCAGTCTTTGTCAGGGTTTTGTTGTTTTGTCAGCGGGTGCGTATTTGCTATTATTTAAGTTTTGTTCATAGAGAAGCATAAGTAATCATCAATATCCATTTACATGCTTGTCAGATCAAAAATTTACATGACATCTTTATTAACAGGTATTTTGTTGAGACTAACTTCATGGCAAGGAAGAAAGAAGTTAAAGTGGAAAGAATAAGAATGGATTTAATCCAAACACAATACAAGGAATGAGATTCTCAAACAAGAAAAAGTCACTTAAACATACAAAGAGCTTTGTTCTTCTGCTGTTTCTTAAGGACAGTATTCCTCATCTGTCTATAACTCCTGCAGTCTAATTTCTACATTTTTGCTTTGTTATGTTTTACTAAGATAATAAATATTTTCAAAAATATTAATTAAAATTATTCATTTCCATTGTTTTAGGATTTATGTAAATATTATTATAGTATATTCATACTTTTCCAAAGAATTTTTCTACTTAACCATCATTTAAGTTTTTAATAAAATTCACATTTTACATTCTTCTACTTTAGCAATATGTGCTTTCTCCATAGACTTTAATGTTATCAATTTATATATGTCCATATTAAATAAAAAGGTATGCCAGTTTTTGTATGTGTTTATTATAACTGTACTCTTGTAACTGTCCTTATATACAATTTCTGCTCCAGAAGAAAATTACTAGGCTATTGAGCACATCCACTTCAAGTTCAACAAATTTTGCAGAATTGCACTTCAAGGTGATTGTACCAACCATTATGTTAATCAACTGTAAGACTTAGTTCCACTTTCTGGATTATTATTAATATTTGGTACTTGAGATCTATCCACCCAGTACTTAGTAAATTCTACATGCCAATGACTCCTCAATATTTTTTGTGAGAAATAAGAGTAAACAAAGAAAATGTGAAAAAATAATGGTTCATGCATTTTAGTTCACCAACACAAATAATACAAATTAGATGGTTAAGTGTTAAGGAGATAATAAGGGAGGGTAAAACAATAGGAAGCAACAGCATGATAGTGAGGATGTACTTTTAGAACCAAAGGGATCTCACTGAAGAATCACACAAACAAGGATATGCTGACCTTGGAGGACACAAGCTTTCAAAACTTGGTTACCTAGGTACTGCCATGTACCCATAGGAAAGAACAAATTTTCTGGAAACCATTTGCTTTGGATGTTTATTTTTGAGGCAGCAAGACTTCTCATGTATGAGGAAGTCAGAGCAATGGGATCTAGAAAATCGGAAAGAATAACCAAGGGATATATGGAGACCACTTTCAAGATTTTTGGTTTACATATGAGTATCTGAAGCTCTTATGCAGGGAAATTAAATGCAGTACTGTCTATTTGAGTTTTAAATACACTAAATTTAGTAGGGTAAGAGTAGCACAATAATGCCAATTGGAAAATGGCTCTAAGCAACAAAGAAGGCGTTAGACCAGTATAGTAGCAATATGGTGAAAAATGAGTGGATATTCAGTGGACATTTGAAAAAACTGTCACCAGTGAAGGCACTGGTGTAGCAGACCATGTATGATGGCATGCTGAAACTTGAAGAACTGACTGAGGAGAACGGTGCTGAGATGTTGGCAAGTAAACACTTCTATTTACTAATATAACAAACAAGAAGGACATTTGACAGACTTGGAAAGGTTGTGGAAGAAACTAGAAAAGAAAGATGATTGGTCAGTCCAAAAACTTTCGAAGATTAGGATTAGTGACTTTGTAGTGGCTTCTCATTTGCTGGTATCTCACAGGTTGCGACTTACAGGTCTTTATCAAATTTGATTTAACAGAATGGATCAGCTTTCATCAAAAGAAGAATGAGGGAGCTAGGAAGATGGGTTCCCTGATAAAGTTCTATGCAAGCAAAAAGACCTGAATTGGGATCCTAAAGTGTTCGAGTTGTGGCACCCACAAGTAAATCCCAGCACTGGGAAGACAAAGATAGAAGGATCACCGGGCTTCCTGGAAAGTCATTGTTGACAAATCAGTGACCACTCAAATTATAAATTTCAAAATACAGCGTGAAGAGAGAGGGATTGAAGAGGATCCATGTGGCCTGCACAAAAATACATACATATCTTGATCTTAGAGCATACGCCATTGGTGTTCTGTTCAGGAACTTTTCCCCTGTGCCCATATGATCAAGGCTTTTCCCTATTTTCTCTTCTATTAGTTTCAGTGTAGCTGGTTTTATGTGGAGGTCCTTGATCCACTTGGAATTGAGCTTTGTAAAAGGGGATAAGTATGGATCAATTTGCATTCTTCTACAAATTGACCTCCAGTTGGACCAGCACCATTTGTTGAAAATGCTGTCTTTTTTCCACTGGATAGTTTGAGCTCCTTTGTCGAAGATCAAGTGACCATAGGTATGGGGGTTCATTTCTGGATCTTCTATTCTATTCCATTGATCCTCCTGACTGTCTCTGTTCCAATACCATGCTGTTTTTATCACTATTGCTTTGTAGTACAGCTTGAAATCGGGATGGAGATTCCCCAGAAGTTCTTTTATTGTTGAGTGTAGTTTTCCCTATCCTGGGTTTTTTGTTATTCCAAATGAATTTTAAGATTGCTCTTTCTATCTCTGTAAAGAATTGATTGGGAATTTTGATAGGGATTGCATTAAATCTGTAGATTGCTTTCGGCAAGATAGCCATTTTTACTATATTAATCCTTCCAATCCATGAGCATGGGAGATCTTTCCATCTTCTGAGATCTCCTTCGATTTCTTTCTTCAGGGTGTTGAAGTTCTTGTCATACAGGTCTTTTACTTGCTTGGTTAGATTCACACCAAGATATTTTATACTATTTGTGACAAATGGGATCTCATAAAACTGCAAAGCTTCTGTAAAGCAAAGGATACGGTCAACAGGACAAAGCGGGAACCAACAGACTGGGAAAAGATCTTCACCAACCTTACATCTGATAGAGGGCTAGTATCCAAGGTATACAAAGAACTGAAGAAACTAGATTCCAGACCATCAAATAACCCTATTAAAAAATGGGGTAGAGATTTAAACAAAGAACTCTCAACTGAGGAAACTCGAATGATTGAGAAACATCTAAAGAAGTGCTCAGCATCCCTAGTCATCAGGGAAATGCAAATGAAAACAACACTGAGATTCCACCTCACACCAGTCAGATTGGCTAAGATCCAAAACACAGGTGACAGCAGATGTTGGCGAGGATGTGGAGAAAGAGGAACACTCCTCCATTGTTGGTGGGATTGCAAGCTGGTACAACCACTATGGAAAGCAGTCTGGCGATACCTCAGAAAATTGAACATAGTGTTACCTGAGGACCCAGCTATACCCCTCCTGGGTATATACCTAGAAGATATTTCAACATGCAACAGGGCCACATGCTCCACTATGTTCATAGCGGCCTTATTTATAATAGCCAGAAGCTGGAAAGAACCCAGATGTCCTTCAACAGAAGAATGGATACAGAAAATGTGGTGCATTTACACAATGGAGTACTACTCAGCTATTAAAAATAATGAGCTCATGAAATTCTTAGACAAATGGATGGAGCTAGAAAATATCATCCTGAGTGAGATGACCCAATCACAAAAGAACACACATGGTATGCAGTCACTGATAAGTGGATATTAGCCCCAAAACACACAATACCTAAGATGCAACGCATAAACCTCATGAAACTCAAGAAGAAGGAGGAAGACCAAAGTGAGGGTGCTTTTGTCCTTTTTAGAACGAGTATCAAAAGATTCAACCAGAGCTCCCAGGATCTAAACCTCCAGCCTGAGAACAGACCGGCAAGCTGTCTTCTGAGAGGCTCTAACCAGCAACTGACTCAGACAGATACAGACATCCAGAGCCAAACAGTGGATGGAGCTTGAGGACTCTTATAGAAGAATAGGTGGAAGGATTGTGGGCCCTAAGGAGATAGGAACTGCACAGGAAGATCAACAGAGTAAACCAACCTGAACCCTTGGAGCTCTCAGAGACTGAATCACCAACCGTGGAGCATACCTAGTCTACACAAATCTACCTCCATGGGCTGAACCTAGGCCTCCCTGCACATATGTTGTAAATGTGCAGCTTGGTTTTCATGTAGGTCTCAAACATCTGGAGTGGGGGCTATCCCAGAACATGCAGCCTGTATATGGAGTATGGTCTTCTAAAAAAAAAGTTATTCAGTTATTCATGGATATTATTTTTTTATATCTCTTGTATTCAGTTTGCAACTACTTCATTGAGAATTTTTGTATGTATACTCATGAGGGATACTGGACTATAATTTATATATTTTTGTTGGGTTTACACTTGATTTCACTATTTCAATATTATTTGCTTTGTGAAGGAAAAAAAATCAACATAATGAAATGGCAGCTTAAATAATGGGAAGATAGTGAAATTAATATCAAGGAAATATAATAAACTAAAAATATCAGCAAAACAAAAAACAAAAAAACAAAAAAACAAAAACAAAAACAAACAAACAAAAAAAGAAACTTATAGGAAGGATATGATTAATCAACTTACAGCCTATCTGGCTTGCATTAAAAGGCTTTCTTTGTTTTCCAAAAAAAAAAAAAAAAAAAAAAACATACATATCTGTATACACACACACACACACACACACATCATCATCATCATCTTCATTCTCATGTACACATGTAAAACATCTTCATGCACACACATACTCACACATGCACACAAACATGTAGTTACAAATACAAATAATAAAATTATAATAAAAATAAGAATGAGGAAGTGAAACCAGATGGTGGAATGCAGATGTGCGTATTTGGCTATTGTTTAGTGGTCTTCATTTTGAGTATATGATCTTGGTTTACTGAGCTTTTCCTTCACACATGTTTTCCAGTGTTATTATTACTTCTCTACCCTCTGTACTGTCTTTGTTTGGACAATAAAATGATGTATTAGGACAAAATTGAAAAGTATTAGTATGATAAAGGTATAAGAATGCAAGGATAAAAACAGAAATGAGAAAGATACAACCTTCTGGCACACTAGCAAATATTGAACAAGGAAGGAATAGGAAAGTTATTAGCCAGTATTCAAAAGGGCCTGTGGTTGTTGAGACTACACAGCAGCTTTTCTTGAGCAAGGATCATCTTGTCACTAATCATCTCAGCATGGTCAAACAAAGGTTCTGAGCAAGAGAGGACCTCTCAAAGAGCAGGTTCTGGTGAAATTCAACAATTTTATGCCATTGTAGCTGCAGGATATTGCCGTTTTAGAGTATTTCATTTGTCCTTATGTAATCTGTCATTACATATTGACTGAAAGAAGATTCTGGAACTTGTATTCTGTGCATATTTACCTATATACTACCTACTTACACAGGCACAGCACACACACACACACACAGAGAGAAAGAGAAAGAGAGAGAGAGAGAGAGAGAGAGAGAGAGAGAGAGAGAGAGAGAGAATTTATTTTAATTATATGCATGTTTTGTCTGTGTGTATGTCTATATTATGTCTATTCATTGTCCTTGAAAGCCAGAATCCAGAATCACATGGATCTGGGGCTGCAGATGGTTGTGAGCCACCATATAGGTGTGAGTAATCAATTCCCATCTCCCTAGAAGAGTGACCAGTGCACCTCAGCACTGAACCCTCTTTCTATGCCCCAGTATTATATTTTTAAACTATCACACCCTTTGCAGTAGATTTTCAGCATTGCTGTTTTTCTTGCTTTGTGACCTCACAATAGAGCCACTAGAAAATACTACAGGAACATAAATGTGTTCCTGTTGACCTGTACTTATTGTCCAACCACCTCTTATTTAAGAGATGAATGTTTACCCATTAAATTATATTCTTCATATGATGACATTTATTAAATTCTCTGTCATTATGCCATCATCAGGCTTTCCTGGTTACTCTCAGTGATAAATTTAAATATTTCAAAACTTGATCACTTCATAGGGATGATTTGCATTATGAACTAGTTTCCAACATGGATCAACTCACTTGTCCAATACTTTTGTTCTTTATATCTTCCCACATTAAGTGTATAAACAATGAATTCATCTACGATAGCCTCAGTCACCTAGTAATATTTCCTGAAGAATGATGAACCTGTTGGGCTCAGCATGAAGAAGACAGAATTGTCTCAAAGAAATAGCAATGCTATTGGTGGAGGTCCTCATGCCAATAAAAGATTAAGAAGGCTGTAATACAAAGACAATGGGACTTCTCACCACCAGCGACCAAAGATGGGAAGCCTTCAGCTAACTTTAGCAGTAAGGGAGCCCTTGATTGGATCTGGGTATATTTACATCCCACAAAAATGATATTCAGGGAGGCTTTAACAGTCAAACCAGAATATTCTACAATCTGAAAAACTGTCTCAGTGACATTTGCAGAAAAGTCTAATGATCTAAGTTCAAGCCTTAGGATTCACATGGTGGAGGATCTGCTTCATACGTTCATGTGCACACATGCGTGTGTGAGAAATAATTCACAGATGTACACCCATGTGTATACACACACTGAGAGAGAGAGAGAGAGACAAAAAAGATATATGATTTTTAAAATATCAGTCTAAAATTATTTGATAATGAAATCAGTTTTCTGTGCCACTAATTCTGAGTTTTCTGATTTCTCTGACCAGCGAAAACTCACCATAAGCCATTCACAGCCACCAATGCTTTCTCATTCTTTCTTTTTTCTTTTCTGTAACAGCTGATTCTCCTGGCTCTGCTTTTCTACCAAGGAAAGAACCTGAGCCCCTTTCAGTCATTGAATATTGCTAAGATGTTTTGTTGTTTTGAAACCTCAAAATAAAGCCACTACAAAATACTACAGGGAGAGAAAGGCCTTCCTGTGGACAATTAACCTTCGGTACCACAAGAAGGTTCAGTCTATTTACCCAAATTTAATGATGAAGAAATTCAGGCTTTGTGCTGGCTTAAGAAAATAATTACAAATCTAGTTATTAGTTGAAGAAATATCCTATAGGAATTATTTGTAGAACTATGCTGCACTGCATATAAAAGATTCACTTATGATATAAGTGGTTTGCATTTCTAAATCCTAAAATTATTTTTATATAAAAAATTTCATAAAATAATTAATGTTTTCTAATCTGGTCCATATCATCAAACATTAAGCAACCCCCTTTTACTTCAAATTCTCATGGAATCATTACTTCGATTCTCATGAAATGTTATCTCTTACACTTCATTTAATGGCAATTAAATTTTTCATAGGTTTGCATTAAATAATGTATTAATGAACAGCACATTATAAATGTTCTGTCATTATGATCTGCAATTAAAATGTCCCAGAGAGTCTTGTGCTAATGATAATGACTAAATTACTGACACCTTTATAATTGTTAAGTATTTAAAATACTGGGGCCTGATATGGAAATTTAGTTTGGTCAATATTAACTTCAGCTGTCACAAAATGTTAAATGCTTCATGAATAAGCATTGTTCAGATTATTTCAAAATATATTTCAAACACCTGTTTTCATGTCAAAATAGAAACTTGTCTTCGAAAGAACCAGTAAAAGGTGTGAGCATATTAATTAAGAGCACATTCCATCTCCATCAGTTATTTTGTAACTGTAATCTGTGCTGTATTAACTACTGATTGCTAATACACAGTGGTTATTCTGGAATCTGAATTTAAAAATTGACTGTTCATTGGCCCTAAAGTATTCCCATCCATTAAACTAAACTGTCAAAAGCTGTGTATACCCTTCTAACAATATTAATACCTAAATTTTGGATATCACTGTCTTCCTTTTAGGAGAACTTTCATACCAGCCATCAGGGAAGACTGGAGCATAGTTCACTGTTCAGCATTCTTCCCATTAACAAGAACCAGCATTTAATCCCCAGCACCAAATGAAGTGGAACATAGAACTGATGAATAGTATTTTGGTGAATTTCAGTCATAACATTTTAGCAACTTGGATATTGAGGCATGGTACTTTTATCCTCAAAAGCATAGAGTAGAGAATCTAGGACATTGCATGGCAGATCAAAAGTCTCACCAAACCAAAAAGTCATGAGTCAATGGCATGTAGTGAAGAGAAGCATTCTGTAGTGTGCCAGAGTAAATTAAATAGCATTTAGAGGCCTTTACTAAGAGAGGTTCTGTGGTAGAAGATACAAACTTGAGATGGAAAGACCACAATCAACACATATCTTTTTACTGGAGTATTGAGAACATAAACATTCATAGACATCATTGAAACCTCCCGAAACCAAAATGCTTCTGTACAGGAAAGAACACTATCATCATGTCAGCTTAATAAAAGCCTATCAAATGGGGGAAATATTTATCAGATGTTCATATGACTGAGGATTCATTTCTAGAATATACAAAGATATAATAATAATAATAATTCCAATTTAAAAATTAGGCATGGAACTAAACATAGCTCTCCAAAGATGAAATACATTTGGGAAACATTTTCAAAAATGCTCAACACCATTAGCCATCAGAAAAATACAAACACTTTGAACAGAATGACTAAGATCAAAAGAAAAATGCTGGACTAGATGGAGGGAATGGGAAACACTTTTTTACTGTTGCTGGTATTCAAACTAGTGTAGCCACTATGCAAATCAGTGTGGGAGTTCTTACAAAAGCCTAGACATGGGTCTAACACAGGACTTAGCTATGCCAATAATGAAAATATGTTCTATTCACATTAGCCAGGGTATAGAGACAGTACTGCACTTGCTTTGATGAATTCACAACAGTTCTGAAGCATGCAAAAGACCTGTGAAAATTCAAACCAGATGGAATCACATCATGGAAAGGGGAAGTGGACATGAAATGCCACCCCTAGCTAGGAAGCTGTTTGTAATTGAGAGTTGCTGAAAAGGGGATAGTCACTTTTCTTGAAGGTGTCCCTACAGGTAAGTCAACTATCCTATTCACCAGTAAAAAAACCAAGCAGTCAAGAGTACCTGGTTAGCACAAAAAAGCACTTGATAGGCTTTATAAAATTATGAGAACTTAAATTTGGGAGAGAATAGAAAATAGAAAAGGGGTTGGATCTAAAAGAAGATAGGCAATGGGGATGATTATGATCACTATTCATACATTGTATAAAACTCTCAAAGAGGTAACAATATGAGACCAAGGTTAACATGCAGTTTGCAGATTGAGACCGGAAATTCTTCCCATATGGGTTTCTTGTAACTAGCAGACCACACAGAAGGAAACCTATGCTATCCAATTAGGAGAGGCAAGTTCAATGTAAATATGCTATTCAATGTAAAAGTCCCTGGGCCTCATGGTTCAGCGCTGTGGGAGCTCTTCACTCAGCTTACTGGAGATCTTTCCATTCTAAGGAAACTGCCTGTATTTCAACTTCTAGTCATGTGCTTACTGTTAGTCTTTGGCCAGGGATAAGGAACTTTCAATATGATGCATGATGAACTCAGCCCAGCACTGAGAATATCTTCACTTGCTCTTTGTGATGTTCCTAGACACTGACAAGAACCATAATTGTTATTTTCCTAACATTCTGGATTCTTCACTGTGTGTGTAGATTCTCACCTTTTTTTCCTGCCATTTATTTGTATACCAGCTTCCATTGTTTTTGTTTTTATTTTTAAAATTTGTTTCTTAGTATTTTGTTTTATTTATTCACTTTACATCACAGTCAGCGACCTCACTCTTGGTCCTTCCCAGATTCCCTCCCCCTCCCCCATCTCCTCTGAATGGATAGGGAACCCCCTGGGTATCCTGCCTCCCTGGCACATCAACTCTCTGGCAGGCTAGGCACATCCTCACCCACTGAGGCCAGATAAGGCAGGCTAGCCTGAAGACCATATCCCATATACAGCTTTTGGGATAGCCCCCAATCCAGTTTTTCAGGACAAACATGAAGACCAAGTTGTACATCTGCTACATATGTGCAAGAAGGCTTAGGTCCAACGTGTATACTCTTTGGTGGTGGTTCCATCTCTGAGAGCTCCAAGGGTCCAAGTTAGTTGACTGTGTTGGTCTTCCTGTGGAGTTCCTATCCTCTTGAGGAACCACAATACTTCCTATTTTTCTTCCATAAAAGTTTCAAAACTCCATTCATTGTTTGGCTGTGGGTGTCCGCATCTATCTAAGTCTACTGTAATGTGGAGCGTCTCAGAGAACACCATGTCTGTAAGCATAAGAGTATCATTATCAATGTCAGGGATTGGGGGTCAAGTTGGGCTGGTTATTGCTTGGCCATTTGTAGGAAGCAGTTCTCCCTGCCATTAAAAGAAGGCGTTTGGCATGTAGCCAGCAAGCATGGGTAGGCACCGCGGCTGTGGCTCATTAAAGAGAAAAGGTTTGCCTTCCAGGTGTGGCTACCCGATCAGCCCATCTCGAATCATATGGAGCAGCCAATTAACAGTGACAGCGTGGCAGCTGTTGATAGATTAAGGCAATGCATAAAAGGGGCAAGCAAGAGGAGCAGAGGAAGAGAGCAAGGGAGGAGAGCAAGTGAGAAGCAAGCTTGCTGTAACAAGGGAGCCTGAATAAACTGCTTGAAGAAGAACACGGTTGCCGTTGCCTTATTCTGCTGATCGGACGAGGGTAGCGACAGCCATTCTCTCAGTCTCGGTTCCATCCCCCATACCCACTTTTCTTGTAGATAGGATCAAATTTGAATAGAAACTTTTGTTGGTGAGTTGATGTCTCTATTGCTCCATCAGTACTCCTGCCAGCTACAGGAGGTAGCCTCTTCAGGTTCCATATCCCTAATACTGTGAGTCACATTTAAGGTCACTGCCATTGATTGTTGGGTCTCTCCATTATCCTATGTCTCTGTCATGTCCTGGAGATGTCCTCAACCTCTCCAACGCTGTCAGTTGCAGATTTCCATTCATTGTCATAGCTATCTGACCATCTCTCCTATCTTTCCCCACACTTGATCATGAACACCGCCCTCCTTCACCTCCCTATCCCCTCTCCACCAAGTTCCTTCCCCCCATCTGCCTCTCATGACTATTTTATTCCCCCTTCTAAATGAGATTGTGAGATTCAAACCTCCTTACTTGTGTCATCCTCTTGTTTAGCTACTTTGAGTCTCTGGAGTATATCATAAGTATCCTGTATTTTATTGCTAATATTCACTTATAAGTGAATACATAACAAGCATGTCTTTGGGGTCTGGGTTACCCAGGATGATATTCTCTAGTTCTGTCCATTTGCCTGAAAACTTCGTGATGTCCTTCTTGTCAATACCTGAGTAGTATTCCATTGTGTAAATGAACCACATTTTCTTTATCTATTCTTCAGTTGAGGACCATCTAAATTGTTTTAAATCTCTGGCTATTACAAATAAAGATGCTTAGAACATATCTGAGAAAATGTCTTTGTGAGATGGTGAGCAGCTTTTGGGTATGTGCCCAGGAATGGTATAGCTGGATCTTGAGGTAGAAATATTCCCAGTTTTCTCAGAAAAGGTTGAAACTGATTTCCAAGCTGATTGTACAGGTTTGCACTCTCATCTTCAATAGATAAGTTTTCCTTCTGCATGATCTTCACCAACTCTAAATCTTATAGAAGACTAATATGCAAAATTTACAAAGTACTCAAAAAGACACCAAAAACCCAAATAACCCAATTAAAAAATGGAGTACAGAACTAAATAGAGAATTCTCAACAGAGGAATCAAAAATGGCTGAGAAACTTAAGGAAATGTTCAAAGTCCTTAGTCATCTGGCCTCTGCTGATAAACAAGCCTCATTTTCAACTAAAAAAAAAAAATCATAGCTTTCTCTCTCAGATTCATTTATATCCTTCCTGCAGCTTCTGAAAATTACAGCTTGACCTCTGTTGTTTCTCACAAATTCTTAATAAAATTGTCCTAATCTTTCTTCTGAGGCCATTTTCAAATTCTTTTTTAATGATAACACAAGAACCTAAAAGAGAGCCCTGAGTAACCAAAAATACTCTTAATTTTACTTTGATAATAGTTACAATAACTTGGGGAATATAGTTTTTACTGAAGAAGGAAAATGAATTTTGGAATAGACTAGATCTAGACCACTAAATACTATAAGGGATCATGCATTGGATTTCTACAGGGATCTCATGGAATATCTGTCATTTGGTTCAGTAGACTTGTATTAAACAGCATTTTGCTATTGCAGCAAACATGAGAGACAATTAGCTTAAAAGAAGATCTTATCTGGATATAGTGGTTCATATTTGTGATCCCACAATTCATGGGCATTCACTTTAATTCTAGCTTTGCCTATATAGTGAATTCTACCTGAGGGCTGCAGAGCAAAATTCTGTCTCAATAACAACAAATATCAAACAGTACTGCCCCAGAGAAAAAGAAGCAGCATGTAATGATGTAAGCATGTTGCAGGAGAGCCCAATTACTTCATGATAGTTAGAGGGATTGGGGTAAGGAGAAACAGATGGAGAGACAGACAGAGAAACAGAATCATAGAGACAGAGATTGAGAGAGAGACAGAGATCAAGAGACAGACACTGAAACCAAGAGACAGAGACACAGAGTCTGAGATGGAGAGACAAAGAGGCAGAGACAGAAACAAAGGAACAGAAGGGGGGAAGGCTAGAATCCCAAATCCTTTTTACATACATGTCTGCAGTGACTTGTTTAGCCTGCATTAGACCCTATCTTCTGGGGATTTCTCTATCTCAAAATATCAGCACATGCTGGGAAACAAACACTTCTTGAAGGACTACATATTGTGTCCAAGGGTTGATGCTGGCTAATGGTTTGCATGTTAATTAGGCTCATAAAATATAACCACAGTTAGTGACCTTCTTTGCTCCATCCCAGAAAGCTGAAGCTTTGGAACTGTCTGAAGCAAATATCCCAAGGTGTTTTTTTTTGTTTGTTTGTTTGTTTTATTTTCGTTTTTTTTTTTGTTTTGTTATAAAGTTGTGACTATGGACGTTGTAGCACTGAAGTGAGTTAGTGCCACTTCCACTAGCTTCTATTTCAGTCTTTCTTATTCAGTGTTTAAGCTGTGCCCACACTGCCAGAAAGGATAATTATATTTTTTTGTTGACAACAGGTATAAAATAAAAGACATATTTAAAACCCAGAATCTTTTCTTAGATTTATTATTAATTATGCATAATTGAATGTATCTGTTTGAATAGGTGAGTATAGGGACCATTGGAGACCCAAAATGGATGGCAGATATCCTAGAGCTGAAAATATAGGTGACAGTGAATAACTCCCTGCACCACAAGTCCTTTAATATTTGGCTTGAAAATATTGCAAAGATATAAAATGATGTTCAGAAACTGATATTTTTTTCACAATTAATGTGAAAAAAATTATTTACATTGACTTACTTATCCTAAAATATAACCTATATCACAGTAAATGTGTCCTGAATGAATGGACATTAAAGAAGTGCATATTAGAAATATCTCTGGCATTTATCAGAGTGGTACCAAAGCACTGAATTAATAGCAACCATTTTATCCTGAGCATCACAGGGAGATGAACTTCAAAAAGACATTTGAGAAATATTTACCTCTGTTTGAATGATTGATTGATTGCTATTTGTTTGTTTGTTTTAATGTGGCTTTACCCTGCAACTGGGGCTTTCCTGGAAGTTACTATGTATCCCATGGTGACCTTGAACTCTAGTGATGCCCCTGCTTCAGCCTATTGGGCCTGACTATTGGGCCTACAGCTGAACCTACAACATCTCTCTTGACACTTTCAAGAGGGTTCTTAGAGTGTGTGATGGTCAATCTTAACTGTCAGTTTGATTATGTTAGTATCACCCAGGAGATTAGTGAAGATAAGATTCAGAGGCACATGAATGGGTATGATTATGATAATGTTTAAAGAGATGGTAAAATTTTGAGACCTTTGAGTAGAAGGGTTTAATGCCTCCATGGATTCTTTTTGTTTTTTCACACTCTGTTCCTTTTATTAGATGAAGCATGGTACTCTGTTCTGTTCTGTGATTAACATACAGAGCTGTTATGCACATAATAACATATACTTGGCCTGACTTTTCAGCTATTCTATCTACAAGCTCAATCCATAAAGCCAGCCAATTTCCTCAGTAATAATGATGCCACCCCTAGTCTGACTCATTTGATGAATTCCTAGTTAGTTTGAACTTCAACATGAGAGAACAACAATCTCCTGAAGGAGAGACAGACCATTCCACCTGGATATCCATCCTATGTGCAGTCACCAAAGGTAGAGGTTGATGTGGATGTCAGGATGTACATGCTGACAGGAGCCTGATATAGCTGTCTCCTTAGAGGTCTGCAAGAGTCTGACATACTCAGAGGCAGAAGTTCACAGCTAACCATTAAACTGATCATGGGGTTCCCAATGGAGAAGATAGAGTGAAGGCTGAAGGATTTGAGAGGATTCGTGACACCATGAGGAAAGCAACAGTCCCAACCAACCAGAGCGCCCAGGGTCTAAACCACCAGCCTGGGAGCACTTAGGGAGGGACCCATGGCTCCAGCTATATATGCAAGGGAGCTATATATAAGTGGGAGAAGAGATCCTTGGTCCCATGAAGGCTGGACACCATGGGGGGGAGGATATTCGAGGGTGGGGAGGTGAGGTACAGGGGAGGGTGGGTGAGGGTACACCAACGTGGAGGCAGGAGGATGGGGGAAGGGATAGTGAGTTCCTGGGAGGGAGGGGGAAATGGGGTAAGGAGAGAATATCTGAAATGTAAAAAAATTTCCAAAAAAAAAAAAAATAAGGCACATGGTTAGTGAGTCTAGGTCTTTCCAAAAATGTCTATTTTCATCTTTATTTGCTATATCATCCCAATTTTGAGAAGGCCTGTCTTCAAACTGTTGTACATTTCACCTTATTTTGTTGTGTCTTTATTAAGAATACACGTACTATTAATTTATCAAAACAAAAAATACTAGCATTCTACCATTTAGTGACTGTCATTAGGAACCTCACCTACTGCTAATTTTAATTTTTTTCATTCTTCTTCATAGTTTCCTTGTTTTAAATGTGCTCATTTGTTAATAGCCTCCATGGATTCTTATTGTGATGGAATTACTGTGAAGTAATGAAAAGTAAGAGACTGGGTTTAGTTGGAGGAAGTCATTCATTGGAGGTACGTTCTTCCGTATATAGCTTTCCCCAGATTTTCTGTAGCTCCCTTTCTGTGCCTCCTGGAAACTCTCTGAGGAAAAAGCATATTCTGTCCTCCATAGACTGATGCTCTGTAACTCTGAATCAAAATAAATCGTCAGCACCACCACCAACAACAACCCTGCTTTTTCTCTCAGTTAGTTGTTGCAGTGACATAAAGCTAACTAACACAATGCCTAGATATGAGGTGTCCAGTGGCATCTGGTTCTTCAGGAAAGAATGAAATAGAAAAAGGGAAGTGGGCAATGATAAGCACACTAAAATGGTGAGTATATTAGATGGAAAGAGTGACCATCTTGAGCTCCAAGATTAAAAGGGAAATAAATTTTACCTTTCATGCCTCTCTGAGAAATAAGGAAGCATTGAAAATAAATTGTATCAGGCCAGATGGGGAATGGTTTGAATCTATTCCAGCGAAATGTGAGAATGGGAAGGAGCTGCTCATGTGCTGACTAGAGCAGAAAGGATAAAGGCCCATGTCCAAAGTTCATCTGAGTTAACTAAGCTGGTGACCTTGGCAACTGTGCTCTAACTTCAATCATGGGATTTGTCATCCTGAGACTGGGCAGCACCAAGAACTCATTTTATATAACACATACTTTTGTATACAAGAACAAACACTTTTGTATATTCATATATCAGACACAATCCTGATGTTTAAGAAATACTAATTTATATAGACTTTACAACATTTTGAGAAAGACAGAGCTATTATTACTGTTTGGATTAAAAAACAAATATATGTGGGCTTTATGAAATTAGACATTAATTCAGCTTCAGAGCACTTACTCATATATGCAAAACTGCATAGATAAAATCACTATGTGACCATTTGGAAAAGCTACCTCTCAGAAATTTTATACATATATAATCTACATATATATGTGTTTATGTATACACATATAAGTGTAATATATATGATATATATTAGAGTTTCTGTAGATAAGTATCAATAAATATGCAAAATTTTATATGTATATATTTATTTATATATGCATGCATGTATGTATATAGTATCTACAGAACAGAAGTTGACTGGGTATCTTCCACTATCACTCTCTTATCTTTTGAGACAGTCTTGAACCCAGAACTCATCAGTTGTCTAGAATGGCTGAGAAAGCTCTGGAGATCTAAGTCGCTTTCTGAATGCCAGAGCCTTTGCTAGTGTTATAGATGTACAACTATGCCCCACTTTTTCACGTGCGTTTAGGCCCTACATCAATGTTTCCATACTTGTGTGGAAGCTGCTTTACCAATAGAACTATTTTTCCAGCCCATAAACTTCACATAAAATAGTTCAATGACTAATTATTGTTAAAATTATAATCCGGTTATAATCTCTTATATTCTTTCTTTTAGATGAGAGGTCTCAATCCCAGATATAAGGCAAGGATTGGGTAACTAGCCTATGAAAAGCCAAATTTTAAGATATATAATTTATTAAAATTACATCCATACTGATATTACCGTTCTTTTCAATGGCCTGTCTTTGAGGGTAAAGAATGCAGCCATAAATTGAATGTGACTAGTTTTTAATACTCATGTTCATACTCAGGTAGTGAAATCTGTCATCAGTCTGTCTGACTCCAGCTGGTTTGTTTATTACACCAGAACATAGCAGATGATTGGCAACTGTCTCTTTCTTTTGCCTCTACTGCATGGAAGGCTTTTGTTGGGTTTCTGTCTATTTTAAGGTGATTCACAAAGCATTATGATAGACGTCCTGGTTAGAGGCTTTAACAGCTAGCAAAAGATTGACTTCTGAATAAGATTGAAACAATAGAGACCTATTGCTACTGTCTTCCTTGGGGAGTCTCATGAGGAAACCCCCACAGGGCTACATTAAAACACCTCCATTCAGTAGATAGTACATCTCTACTTCCTTCTTAATGTGACTTATTTATTTTCTGTGTATGAATGTATTCCATACAAGTGTGTATCTGCACCACAGTACCTATGGGTGCACAGTGACTATGCTGGCCATAAGAGGGTATTCAATTGCCTGGAATTAGAGTTACAGATGTGAGTTTCTGTGTTAGTGCTTTGAACCAAACTCTGGTCCTCTGAGAGAACAGTAAATGCTCTTAACCTCCATGCCATGTCTCCAGATTCCAATGATTATAGTTTCTTATAATAGAAGCTTCTATTCCTCCTTAGGAAATGATCTTGTAGACAAACAACATCATTTCCCACCATTAGCCTTCATTCTTCACTTCTGTCTCTCCATTTTTCCTCTGTCATCTTCAATTATGGTGATGTAACCATGCCAACAAACAAAGGTTCATCTACTACAAGAAAATGAAGCCCAGTAAAGCAGACAGCCATCAGCATGCCTGCATTCTGGAGTGCTTTGCTCCATCTTTTGTACCTGATTCTGTGTTTTCCACATAGCAAATACTCCTCCTTGCTACTTAGTTTATATTTCTTCCATGTTTATCCTTCAAACAAGTATTCCTATGCTAACATTTCCACATTGATTCCTTGCTCAGAGTCAGACAGGGCAGATAGAATTTGATAAAAGACTTATGCGGTTCTGAGTATTACTATAGTTCACTCGATTTTGGAAAATTTTATGCTACACCTTTTTCCAGTATTGTGTGCTTGTTCATTTTGTTGTTGCCACAAGGAATGAAATCATTTATAAAATTGTATGTGTCCACAAAATAGTTTTAAAGAAGAGTTCTATTCTTCTCTTTCTCTTTTGGTATCAAAGTGCCTTGAGAGAAAAACACAGGTCACACTCTGTGAGTTCACAGAATCACTACACTGAAAATATTTATTTTCAATAGTTTTTCAATGTATATTTGGCCTGAAGCTCATGTCACCATGGTGAAAAAGACAATGCCCTATACAATGTGTTCTTTTCAGAGAAACACTCAGAATTGTTCCAGATGAAGAGGCCTCACAATTGGATTACTAGATGGTCAAAGATTTAAGAACACTGAATACTTACCATTCCAACCCATTCTAGAATTAGACATGATAAGGCTCTAAATAATATAGATGCTGCTGACATTTAGATTCTTTACAATAGGCATAAAAAGGGTGAACAATGAGGGAGTCACATACACAGAGAACATCTAAGGACTGACATATCTGGATTTCACTTCTGGTAATATGACTGTGTTGTCAAATTGAAATGACATCTTACCACTTGCTCATCTCTTGAATGCGACAAATCTATGTACAAGTGTTCAGAATTGGTTCATCTGGACAATTCACATCTGTAACACTTATCCTAAATACATCTAGTCCCACAAATTTCTATAAGTGTGACTCCAACATCGCTGTTCCTTGCTGCATGTTAGAAGGAAAAGTCAAGGTGGATGTACTGGCTGGTTTGATGTCAACTTGACACAGCTAAAATCATCAGAGGAGATAGCCTCAATGGAGAAGTTGCCTCCATAAAATCAACTTATACATAAGCCTATAGGACATGTTCTTAATTAGTAACTGATGAGGGAGGTCCCAGCCCATTATAGTAGCTCCATCTCTAGCCTGATAGTCCTGGGGTCAATACATAATCAGGCTGAGAAAGCCATGTTGGGCAAACCAGTAAGCAGCACTGCTCTATGGCCTCCGCTTCAGCACCTGCCTCCAAGTTCCTGGCCTGATTGATTCTCTGTCCTGATTTCCTTTGGATATCAATTGTGATGTGGAAGCAAAGGGTGGATAAATCTAAGTCCCTTTGGCCATGGTGTCTCATTACAGAAAAAGAAAACCTTAGTAAGATAGTGAGTATAGATCTGAGAGCTGTCTGAGCCCTGCCTGGAGTATGGCTTTTTTTAAAAAAAAATAAAATAAATAAAAAATAAAAAACAGTGGTAAGCAGAAGAACAAAATATACTGTGACCTCTGTAATAGATGAAATCCCATGGAAAAGAATAAGATATTAATAGCCTCACTTCATCAGGGAGTAGTGCAGAAGGTAAGAAATGATCTAATTTAGTACTTTCAAACAAACAAATTCAATATTTGAGGAAGGAGCCTAAATTCTTCTAACATACTCTGAGATATGACTTATGTGCTGGATAGTTTTATGTCAGCTTGACACAAGTTAAGGCATCCAAGAGGAGAGAACCTCAATTAAGAAAATGTTTGCATAAGATTGGGCTGTAGGCAAGTCTGTAAGGCATATTTTTTAATTGGTGATGGAGGGGTGCTATTATAGGTCATACAGCTGTGCTGCTGTCTTTCAGGTTTTAGAAAAAAGCAAGATAAGCACGTGATAAGGAGCAAGTCAGTAAGCTACACTCTCCATGACCTCTGCATCAGATCCTGCCTCAGGTTTCTGCCCTGCTTGAGTTCCTGCCTGTCCTAATCTTCTTGAATGATTAGAACAACATGCTAGTGTAAGCCAAATAAATTCTTTCCTCTCCAAGTTAGCTTTGGTCATAGCCATAGTGTTTCATAGAGCAGTAATAACTCTAAATATGATAGCCTGTTTGTATTTTCCCCTGAGCATATATTTTTGCTACTGTTTTAGTATCCCTTCTACTATGACTAAAATTATACTTTATATTCTTTTGAATCCAAGGAATTTCTTCCCACTGGGAAATAAACTGTGTATTAATATATACTTAGAGATGGTTCTTCCTCTTATGAATATGTTTTCCATCACTTCTGCACTAAACATTACAGTGAGTTGAGTAACTTATAACAGCTGCAGTAGATATAGAAAGGTCACTGGATCCTTGACCCAAAGAAATAAGAGACTACTCAGAAATGTGCCTAAGGACTAAGGCAAGCCCCCCCAGTTCTCTAATTTAGATTTTTTTTTTCTAGTACACTATGGAGTCCAAAACACTTCTCTGTTCAAACTGCATTCCCTCCCTGTGACTTTATCCTTCACTTTAAAATGGAATCATACAGAGTAAATAATGAGATCCCCACCATTTGAGAGAGATAAGTCTTTATGCAATCAGATCAAGCAGATGTCTACAAAGTTCACATTTTTAAAGCCTACTTGGTTCCTTAAAAGTCATCACTGGAAGATAAATTAATCCTCTTATGTTCTCTGAGCTGTCAGAGTGTTTTAAGTATCATTATCTTCCTGAATAAAACAGTACTACAGTGAAGAGCCTAGTTTATTACAGTCCTAAAACTTACCACATGTTCAGCTTGCCAACAGTTTCAAATGTTTTATCTGGTATTTAAATATGTGGATTTGTATCAGAATCTTATGGATGGGTAACTTTAAACACAAAACCATAAGATCATTTTCCCAAGCACATAATTACTATGTAAGATTCTAGTTCTCAAGCCAGGTCACCTGACCCCAAACCAGTATTTAGTAATAAGTAAAAAATAATCTTGACATACAAGAGACAAATATAGTCATGTTTTTTTGGCAATGTGGATGTTAACAATAGGCTGTATTTCTGGTTTCATTTTCAAAATTTTAAAGTCTCTTTGTTTCTCTGTGCCACACGTTTGTAGACATGCAATAGTGTTATAGAAGAGTATTACAAGATATGGATACAAGTTTGTCAATGTTTGCCATGTTGAAAGTTTTATTTTGTACTTAATTTTCTTCCATGTGCCACAAGGATTCCTGTGTTTAAATCTAGCCCTAATACCTCAGAGTAGAAGATGTCATTTAGAATATTTCTAAGGCAAGCTTTGTCTAAAAAATATTTGTATTTTATATGTATGACTGTTATGACTTCATGTATGTGTGTGCACTGTGTATGTCTGGTGCTTGTGTAAGGCAGGGAAGGGCTTCAGATCCTAGAATTGGTTCATTGAAAGCCTCTATGAGGGCTCTATGACTTACAGCGGGAAAACTACCCCTTCCTTGCTGTTATCTTTATAAGGAACCCACCAATGTATTTCCAATTTGCCTTGATTTATGACTTACTTTGTTCTGTAAAACTACAACTTCATGAAACTGTTTCCACATTGGAAAATGAAATCTGGATAACCTTCATCTCTGTTCTGGGCTATGGTCATGCAAAATGGGTCTAGAATAAAATATCTCCTATTTCCCTTAAAGTGAGATCTATTTTTTTCATCAACATATCTGTGATGAGAATACATTGTGCTACAGGATGGTCGTCTCTTTAAAAGTAGTTATAGTTTTCTTCCTGCTACTATGTATATTGACCATGGAATTGCCTGGTACTATCATTCAATAGCAATTTATATATAAAAGAAAATCAATCAATCATATATCCTGTTTTGTACCAGCTACATCCCTGACTGTTCATTGTGACATAAAATGAGGAACTGCTGCCTGATGGTAAAGTGTGTCAATTGGTAGCAGATGGCTCCAAATTCCATTTCCTTCACTCACTGTCTGAATAAATTGGGTAACCATTTTATACTTCGTCTTAACCACACAGAGATGATATTGAAGTAAAAAAACAAAAAAGATTCATATGGTGTTTTGATTGTCCAATTGCTGTTGATTGTTAAAGATTCATTTCTGTACTGTTGAATATTATTTAGAATTATTTTTATTCTATTCTATGAATGTATGCATGTTTTGCTTGCATGTGTCTAATATCCCTGGAGATAAGAAAAGGAGTTATCAGTGGTTATGAACTTCATGGGTGCTGGAAATTGAACCCAAGACCTCTGTATGAACAGGTGCTCTTTTTTGTTTGTTTGTTTGTTTTATTAATTATTTTATTTGGGAGAGGGGACTCATGGATGAAGAGGTCCTTGTAACTATTTTGACATCTCTCCAATTCCTCATTCAGGAATCTTGATGATCTTGATGAATTTCCTCTATGATCTCTTTCCTGAAATTTTCGCTACAAAAAAACAAACAAAACAAAAACAACAAACAACAAAAACAGGATTACAAACATGTTAAGGCAATGGTGGTTATAATGATTTAACACCATTATTATGACATCAACATCACCAACAGTTCATTAATGGGGGCAGCACCTGCAACTATCCTTTAGTAATTATATTTTGTGGGTTCAATTCTTTTTTCATCTAATTTATTATTATTAGTGTTTTACATATTCAGTTTAATTTCAGCTAATTGCCCCCTCCCAGTTGGTCACCCAGTCCCAAAATCCTTCCTTACTTCTCTCATCCCTTCTCCTCTGAGCAGGTGGGGGCACCCTTGGGAATTCCCCTCCAGCCTGGTATTTCAAGTTTCTGCCAGGCTAGGTGTTTCCTCTCCCACTGAGGCCTGACAAGGCAGCTCAGCTAAGTAGAACAAAATTCACACAAAGCTTTTGGGATGTTCCCCACTCCAGTTGTTTGGGCCCCACATGAAGTTGACCTTCACATTTGCTACATATGAGAAGGAAGGCCTAATCATCAGAGGCAGATGGAGGGAGGGAACAGGAGGAAAAGGGAATGGCAAAGGGAAGAAGGATTGGGATTTGGGATCAGGTGTGAACAACAGGAGAGATGGCTAAATGCCATTAAAATGAAGGAAATCTGCAACTGACAGTAATGGGGAGATTGGGATATCTCCAGGATGATAGAGACACCTGGGATAAGGGTTGTGGCTAAGAATCAATGGGGTGACCTTAACTATGACTCACTACATTGGGGATATGGAACAAAAAGACCACCTGCTATTGCCAGACAGGCACCCAGTGGTACAATAGAGACACCAATGGACCCACAAAACTTTCAACCCAATTTATCCTGTCTACAAGAAATCCAGAGATGAGGGAAATAGCAGAAACTTAGGGAATGGCCAACCATAATAGGCTCAAATTGTGCTCTATTCCAATCCCTAACACTACTAATGATAATACTTGCAGACAGGAGCATGTTGTCCTTTGAGAGACTACCAAACAATTCAAAGCAAATATATGATACCTGGATGTTCATCTTACCACGGACAATTGCTAAGACATGGGTTTTATTATGATAACTGATTTTAGAATCACAGGTATTAATCTAAATACTCTATTCTCCTACATTCTGTCACAATGAACCATAGATTGGCCATCAAAGAATATATTTGCTTCCCTTTTTTTTTTTTTTTACATATTTGCAAAAGGTCCTTTGTATTTGTATTTTAGTATCAGGTATATTTGCTTATTGGTTTCATTTCATAATTTATTCATTTTCCATAGTCATTGACAATTTGGACATTTAAAAAGTACTACTACTCCTCTTCATCCTAGTTCATCATTTTAGCTCAAATTTGTATCATGACTGACTAAAATTCATCTCTTTCTCCTTTTCTTGGACTGAAAACAGAATTCTTCCCTAGATTTACAAACCTTGCTTGAGTCAGGCCCACCGATCCCTTCAGTGTCATTGGACTACCTTTCTCTACGTTCTCCATAGCATACTCATGAGGTTCATATGTTACCAATGTTGGTCTTGATAGGTCAAGATACAGGAAGCTGTTGTGCTCTCAAATCATCCTGTGTCTTTCTTATTTTTGTCTTTGAGCAGGTCATCCCCATTCTTCCCAAAATCTCAGATCATTTCTTCCTTTGTGGAAGGCTACCTGGGACTCTTGTCTTGATCACATTTGCACAGCAAATCTGTAAACAGTTGTAATATATTAACATGTATAAAAGAGTTCCATAGATGACTGAGGGAATTATGTTTTCATTCTCATAGAGATGAGATGGTGTGTTTTGATAAGCATATAGCACCTATATATTTGTTTCTAAACTACTTGACATGAATTATCTAAGAAGCTTAGGGTCAATCAAATGTAAAACTCCTACTATGGTGGCATAAGAGGCCATATAGAAACCTAATTAGCAAGAAGAACATGGACAAGAAGGAGCACTATGTTATTTACTGTCTCCCATTAAGGAATAGTGTATCTATCCACTACCATCTAAGCTATGATCTCAAATCATCATAACAAGCCCTCAACATCTTACCTCTAAGAGGTTTGGCCTATGTGCATCTGTGTGTGTCTTAATATACCCTACAGCAGATTAATCTGCCTGGATATAACTGTGTGTGAGTCCACCAGATCTTACACGGAACTTGTGTGGCCTGATTGTGCCTGTACTCACAGGATCCTACCTCTGTCACACCTGTTTTCTAAGCCACTGTGCTTATTTAATCCTAACTCTACCTTATCTTGTTTGAGTGTCCCTGTGTCTACTATATCCTGTATGTGACATGACGTAACTGGTCTGAGTCCCATATGCCTATCTAATTCTACCTCTAATCCATCTGACCTGTGTGTACCTGTGCCTACCATGTCATAATTCCGATATGCCCCTCTTCTGTCTACTTCCATGACAGACTCATTATTCTGAGTGAGTCCTTCAGATCCTACTGGATTGGACCTTGTGCTACCTCTGTTTTCTCAGACCTGGCCTTGCAGGTTCTTGCTTGATCCAGTACCTACCTGAGTGTCTTCTAATTTTGTAACACTGCCAGAACAGACAGACAGTGTTTGGAGTCAGGCATAGTTTGAATGTCCAGTGTCAAGAATGTGTGTTGTACTGGTGGTACAGTCACGCTTTTCAGGTGAGTAGAAATGATGACTGTATATGGGAGGCAATGCAATATCATCTCATCTCTGTATTCCATTATAGAACCAGAGGTATGCCTGTCCATCTTCTCCAGCCATCTTTCTCAATCACACCATTCTAGATCCATTCACCATCTTTATATTCTACCACCATTTATTGTCTACCATATGTGTTCCAAATCCTTGTGCTGTAATAATTCTTTTAGCAGTGTAAGTATATGTGTAGTCTTCAATTGGTTTCCTCTTATGCCAGGAGTAGAAAACTGGCATCAACTCCAAATTCTTATCCATACAGACTTTTATTATCTACAGTGAATATTAGAGTAACCCAACTTTACAGAATATAATTTATATCACACGTCATGCATTAACTACAAAGTTGTGTGGGGGTATTAAGAACCCCACTTCATTAATCTCAGCAATAAAGATAATAGCCTCTGTGGATATCTAACATCAGCTTACTAACTAAATGTACTGTCATTTTGGTAATAAACTGCTTTGACTTGAAGCAAGTATCCATATGGGAGGAAAGGTTCTGTTAATATACTCATTTCGGTCCCATCATTGTGCTGTCCCATTAAGGTACCTAAATCATTGCACTATTGATTTACACATGCATGCATAAACATTTTTGACAAATTTTTAATGATGGAAAAATATTCGCCCTCTAATATTAATTGAAAATTGGAAGACATAAAATATGTACTGAGAGCTTGTTCCTGTATAATGTAAAATTACAAATTACAGAGTAGCAGGGAAGTCATTAAATATTAACACAGTCTGACTCTGTGTGATTTTAGATATGATATTTAAATATTTTTACATTCATTAGTGCTGTTTTTAATCCATATAATAAATGCCTATTACTTTTGTAATTAGAGGAATCAGATTTTGTTTTATAGACTGAAGATCTGAATGTAAGTACATATTATAAACTACCAATGTAATTTAATAATTTATATGAAAATTGTCAACATATTCATTTATTACTTATAATCACATTAATTTATTTATTTTTTTAAATAGAAGGAGTGTTGATTCATTAAGGAAAGTTCCAGAGAGTAGCAGGGGTTCTGAGGCAGAAATACTTGAAAGTTTTTGAGAGTGCTTTGTCTATCTCAAACAGAGGAAAGTGTAACACACATGTGAAATCAATAGGGAAAAATAACTGTAAATTATCAAGGAATTCTTTTTAGACGATGGCAAAAGATAACTCCTTGATCTACAAGTGTGTGGCAAATAAAATGTGGTCGCATTTTTTACTCCCACTAGTAATTGAAATCACAGGAATCTTTTGAAACCTATTATGATTAAAATAAAATAGGTTTGAGAAGGGGGAGGCCCCACCTCTTATGAACCTACCCTGGCACATCAAGTCACTGCAGGACTAGGTGCATCTGCTCCCACCATGGAGGGTGGGCTGTGTGAGGGAGGGAGCCTGTGATTGGGATGTAAAATGAATAAATAAATTAATTAATGAAAAAAAGCAGGTTTTGTCCACATAACGGAAATGAAACTGCATGTAAATTTGTGTGCACATGCTTACATCTGCATATTCATGTGCCATGGTGGTAGGAATATTAGGTCAGATGCCACAGATGCATGTTGATTTGATTTTGGGTTGTCTGTAGAAAATATCTAGTAAATTATCAGAAAATGTGGAAGAGTTCAGAAGAGACATGGAGAAGTACTGAATACATATCCTTGGAAAGCATTTATCTCTGAGACTTAACTGATAAATAAAATTGGTTAATTACAACATATTGTATGCATAATTGGGTTTTATATAACAATAGTTATAAAGATAAGAAATTATTATGAGTTTAAAAATTTAATTTATTATTTATCTTTAAATTTATTTATTTATTTAAAAATAACCATGTCAAGAAAACATTTATCTGACTCAACTTTAGGTTTAAATATTGTAAAGCAAATCATAGAAACAACTTTTTATTGTTTTAGAATTATAAGTTATTGGTTTTTATTACTTTAGAAATTATAAAAACATTTTTATTATGCTACTTATTTAGTTTCATGAAGGGGGGTGTGTATTTTTAAATAGTGTCATCTCTGTAACCCAAGCTGACTTCAAATTTCAAACTCTTCCATTCAGCTTCCTACATGCTGGAATTAGAGCATGTGTCAAATCTCCCATTTGATCATTTCTTGTATTTCCTTTATCCTATTTACTCTATAAAACATTTTATTTCTGTTTAACAATATTATAAATCAACTCTAATATATGTCTTCTTTAAGAGATGTTAGCAGCCAACCATTGGACTGAGCACTGGTCCCCATGGGAACTCCAATGGAGGATAAGAAAGGACTGAAAGAGCTGACAGGGTTTTGCAACCCCATAGGAAGAACAACAGATATCAACCAACTAGACCCCAAGAGCTTCCCAGGGATTAAACCACCCACCAACAGGATTACACATGGAGCGACCCATGGCTCCAGCCACATATGTGGCAGAGGATGCTGGTAGAACATCAATAAAAGCAGGGGAGAGGGGTTTTCCGTGGTGGTGGGAATCAGGAAAGGGATAACATTTGAAATATAAATAAAGAAAAATCCAATTAAATAAGAATCTGTAGATTGGATACAATTTAGCATGTTATAAAGCACTTATTTCTGTTTGCTCCCAATAAAAATTCATGTCCAATCGATATTCTTTTCTCTGGTCGAAGCTCTAAAATATGAGCTAATATGTTCACACACATATCCCTGTTATTTTTACTGCTGTGATTAACCAAAGGAAAAAACATGGGAATCCTGTATTGAAACAAAGGATTACAGGTAGATGACTATTTGAGGAAGATTTTATTTTATTTTTTCAGGAATGGCTGTTCCAATTGAGTCTTTAAGACTCAGATAAATATCAAAGTACAGTCAAATAAAAACAGTCACAAATATGCCCTTGCCCACCCCCATCATCATGGCAGTAAAGTACTGCACTTTCTCAGGGTCTTAAGACTCCCTAACCAAATGACATGACTGTTTGACTTGAACAACAGACGTGCCATCTCACAGATCTACAGATGGAGAGGCTAAGTCCAAGGGCTGATCAAGCTTAGTTTAGGTAGAGACTCTTTTCTTGCGCTGTAGTTATTTTCATGTGCACTCATATAGTATAGACTCTTAGGGTTAGGGTTTTTGGAGCTTGTTATTTGTTTTTGTTTGTTTGTTTTATTGGATATTTGATTTGTTTACATTTCAGATGTTATTTCCTTTCCCCCTTTCCCCACAGAAACCTCTATCCCATTCCACCCTCTGCCTGTTCTATGAGGGTGTGCCCCCACTCACCCACTCCCCCTTCCCCTCCCTGAATTCCTCCAAACTGGGGCATCCACCTTCAGGGACCAAGGATGTCCTCTCCCACTGATGTCCTACAAGGCCATTCCACTGCATATAGAGATGGAGCCATGGGTCCTTCCATGTGTGTTCCCAGGCTGGTCTGGTGGGTTGGTATTGTCGCTCTCCCTATAGGGCCAAAACCCTTTCAGTACCTTCAGCCTTCTCTCTAACTTTTCCATTGGGGACCCTGTGATCAGTACAATGGTTACCTGAGAGCATCCACCTCTGTATATATCAGACTTTGGCAGAGCCTCTCAGGACACAGGTATATGAGGCTCCTGTCAGTATCACTTCTTGGCATCCATAACAGCATCTACATTTGGAGACTGCACAATGGAAGGATTCACAGGTGGGCCACTCTCCAAACAGTCCCTCCTTCAGTCTCTGTTCCACACTTTGTTTCCTTATTTGCTCCCATGAAAATTTTGTTACTCCTAAGAAGGACTGAAGTACCCACACTTTGGTCTTCCTTCTTGATAGCTTCATGTGGTCTGTGAGTTTATCTTGGTTATCGTGAGTTTTGGGGCTAATATCCACTAATCAGTGAGTGCATACCAATGTGTTTCTTTTGGGATCAGGTTATCTCATTCAGGATGATATTTTCTAGGTCCATCCATTTGTCCAAGAATTCCATAAAGTTATTGTTTTTAATACTGATAGTACTCTATTGTGTAATTGTACCACATTTAAGTATCCATTCCTCTGTTGAAGGACTTCTGGATTCTTTCAAACTTCTGGCTGGCTGTTATAAATAAACTGCTATGAACATAGTGGAGCTGTGTCTTATTATATGTTAGAGTATCTTTTGGGTATATGCCCAGGAGTGGTATATCTGGGTCCTCAGGTAATGATACGTCCAATTTTCTGAGGAACCTCCAGACTGATTTCCAGGGTGGTTGTACCAGCTTGCAATCCCACCAACAATGGAGGAGTGTTCCTCTTTCTCCACATCCTCGCCAACATCTACTCACTTGAATTTTTGATCTTAGCCATTCTGACCAGTGTGAGGTGGAATCTTAGGGTTGTTTTGATTTGTATTTCCCTAATGACTAAGGATGCTGAACATTTCTTTAGGTGCTTCTCTGCCATTTGATTTCCCTCAGTTGAGAATTCTTTGTTTAACTCTGTACCCATTTTTTAATAGGGATATTTGATTTGTCTGGACTCTAATTTCTTGAATTCTTTGTATATATTGGATATTAGATCTCTGTCAGATGTAGGATTGGTAAAGATGTTTTCCCAATCTGTTGGTTGCCATTTTTGTCCTTTTGACAGTGTCCTTTGCCTTACAGAACTTTGCAATTTTATGAGGTTCCACTTGTTAATTCTTGATCTTAAATGTAATCCATTGGTGTTCTGTTCAGGAAATTTTCCCCTCTGCCCAGTATTCGAGGCTCTTCCCCACTTTCTCTTCTATTAGTTTCAGTGTATCTGGTTTTATGTTCATTCCTTGATCCACTTGGACTTGAGCTTTGTACAAGTAGATAAGAATGAATTGATTTGCATTCTTCTACATGCTGACCTCCAGTTGAACCAGTACCATTTGTTGAAAATGCTATCTTTTTTTCCACTGGATGGTTTTAGCTCCTTTGTCAAAGATCAAGTGACCATAGATGTGTGGGTTCATTTCTGGGTCTTCAATTCTATTACATATATCTTCCTTCCTGTTTCTGTACCAATATCATGCAGTTTTTAATCACTATTGCTCTGCAATACAGCTTGAGGTCAGGGATGGTGATTCCCCCAGAATTTGTTTTATTGTTGAGAATAGTTTTTCCTCTTCTGGGTTTTTGTTATTCCAAATGAATTTGCAAATTGCTCTTTCTAACTCTATGTGGAATTGAGTTGGATTTTTGATGGGGATTGCATTGAATCTGTAGATTGCTTCAGTAAGATGCCATTTTTACTATATTAATGCTACCAATCCATGAACATGGGAGATATCTTTAATCTTCTGAGATCTTCCTCTCTTTCTTCAGAGACTTGAAGTCCTTGTCATACAGATCTTTCACTTGCTTGGTTAGATTCACACCAAGGTATTTTATATATTTGTGACTATTGTGAAAGGTGTCATTTCCCTAATTTCTTTCTCCCCTGCTTATCCTCTGAGTAGTGGGAGGCTACTGATTTGTTTGAATTAATTTTATATCCAGCTCTTTCTGGAAGCTGTTTTCAGGTTTAGTAGTTCTCTGGTGGAAGTTTGGGGTTTCTTAATTATACTTCATATCATTGCAAAAAGTGATATTTTGATTTCTCCTTTCAAGTGGTATCCTTTGACCTCCTTTTGTTGTTAATTGCTCTGGCTAGGACTTCGATTACTGTATTGAATAGGTAGGGAGGGAGTCGTCAGCCTTGTCTTGTCCCTGATTTTAGTGGGATTGTTCAAGTTTCTCTCCATTTAGTTTTTTGTTGGCTACTGATTTACTGTATATTGCTTTCACTATGTTTAGGTATGGGCCTTGAATTACTGATCTTTCCAAGACCTTTACCATGAAGGGTTTTAATTTTGTCAAATACTTTCTCAGCATCTAGTGAATGATCATGTGATTTTTTTTTCTTTGAGTTTCTTATATAGTGGATTACTTTGATGGATTTCCAATATTGAACCATCCCTGCATTCCTGGATAAAGCCTACTTGATCATATAGACGATTGTGTTGATGAGTTCTGGGATTGGTTAGTGAGAATTTTATTGAGTATGGCTCAGTAGTTAATAGCACTGCATGATCTTCCAAATGCATGAGTTCAATTCTCAGCACAGGGCCAGAATAATGTTTAGTTTAAAACAAGGAGGGAAACTACAACATAGAAAAAGCAAGAAAGTAATCTTCAAACTAACCTAAAGGAAGATAGCCACACAAATGTAATTTCACCTCTAGTAAAACTTTAAAAGAAAACAACAATATCTTTTCCTTAATATCTCTTAATATCAATGGATCAATTCCTCAATAAAAAGACATAGACTAAAGGACTGGATATAAACAGGACTCAGTATTTTGCTGCATACAGAAACACACCTCAGTGACAAAGAAGATACTACCTCAGAGTAAAAAGCTCGAAAACAATTTTCCAAGCAATGGTCCCAAGAAATAAGCTGGTGTAGCCATGCTAATATCAAATAAAATTTTGGTTAATCAACCAAAAGTTATTAAAAAAGATATGGAAGGACACTTCAATCATCAAAGGAAAAATATTCCAAGATGAACACTCAATTCTGAACATCTATTCTCTAAATGCAAGGGCACCTCACATTCATAAAAAAAAATTAGGGTTAGTTTTTAAACTGATTTATTTGATTTGTTTATGGGAGGGGGCATCTTCAGGAATGCCATGGCATGTGGTGGTGAGAAGACAATTTGTTTGAGTCATTTCTCTCCTTTCACAAGATGGCTCCTGAGGTAAAACTCTGGCATTAGATCTGGAGGCAAGCAACTTTACCTTGCCAAACTTGATTTCTGAAATGAAACTTATTTACTTTGTTAGGTGTAGCATGGGTACATGCATGGTAATATGTACAGATGGAGATTACGGAACACCTTGCATGAGTTTGTTCTGTCCTTCTACCATTATAAAACAACACACACAAACACACAGACTTCCCACATTTCACAGATTATATACTAACAAACATTTCTTCAACCACACAAAATGCTTGCTGCATAGTTGTTGAATGCAAATAATATTTCTAGATAAATACAAACCAATAGCAATCATATATTCTAAAATTTTGTACATACATACACATGATGTAAAATAATCAAATAAAACAAACATAGTAATCTTATATATTGATGTAATAGTATTTCAAGAATTATTGTTTGAATAAGTCTTGACCTTATTTACCAGATGCATGGTTCACATGAAAATGAGTTAATATTGAGGACCCAGTGTCCTAGAGAAAGACAAATTTCAGATAGCTCAATAGGAACAAAAACTTAAGAGTTCCAACAAAATGAGCTCAAATTTCTGAATTTAGATGCTCATGGCAAACATTATCATTGGATTGTGAACAAAGACTATGTCCTATGGATTTATGTTACACACATACCCTAATCACCATATGCCCATGGGCAACAAGCCTTTGCCCAGAGATATTCTGCATTGCTCAGCTACATTCCTTCTTTCACCTTTTATTGGATATTTAATTTATTTATATTTCAAGTGTTATCCTCTTTCCCGATTTCCCCTCCAGAACCCTTGTATCCCATTTTCCTCTCCCTGCCTCTATGAGGGTGCTCCCCCACACACCCATCCACTCCATCTTCGCACCCGATATTCCATACACTGGGGCATGGAGCCTTCACAGAACCAAGGTCCTCTCCTCTCATTGATGCCTGACAAGGCCATTCCCTGCTACATATGTGGCTGGAACCATGGGTTGCTCCATGTGTACACTTTGGTTGTTTGTTTAGTCCCTGGGAACTCTGGGGGAGCTGGTTGGTTGATATTGTTGTTCTTCCTATGGGGTTGCAAATCTTATTTAAAAGTTACCTTCCATTTTCATCAGAACTTCTGACATATTCTTTTATCCAAAAATATCCCTGAGTTAGAAGGTAACAAATGTTAATGTACATTTTATAGTTGAATTAATGATGGCTTTCACTAGTGTGAAAATTACCATAAATTAGCTGCAAAGTTCAGGCCATTTTTGAACCTTGAAAAACATTTCTTAATATGTTTTTCCTTACTTACCTCTGAGGAGAAATCATATGAATGTGGATTGTGCAGTAGTGATAGTGCATGTTCTGGTTAGACTCTTTGTCAAAGTCAACTTGTCACAAATGTAAACCTATCTGAGAAGAGGAAACCACAGCTGAGATAGTGTCTCCATAAGATCAGCCTATAGGAAAGCATGTGGAACAGTTCCTTGATTAGTGTTGAAAGTGGGAAATCCCAGCACACTGAGCGGTGCCACACTTGGACAGGTACTCTAGATGCTAAAAGAAATAAGGCTGAGCAAGTCACGGGGAGTAAGCTAGTAAGGAACATTTCTCCCTTGTTTCTGCTTAAGTTTCTGCCTTCAAGTTCCTGCCTCACGCTCCTAGTCTACTTTCCTTTAATGATGATAGACTGTGATTTGGATGTGTAAGCAAAACACATGATTTCTTCCCCAATTGGCTTTTTGGTGGTATTGATTTGTCACAGCAATAATTTCCATAAGACAGATCGTTTATTAGGAAATTATGACTACAATGTGTTTATATGAAATCTACTCTAATTTCTCTCTTTTAATTCCTTCTCTATTCCCCCTTCACCACATTTCCTTATCAACTTAATATGTTTTGTGGGGGTTTTGTTGTTTTGTTTTGTTTTGAACCCACAGAAGCAACTTAGTGTTGCATTCACACAATAGATTTAGGATCCTCTCCTGGAACATCCACAGCTGTTCATTTCCCATATTACTGAAAACAAGTATCTCTTCCCAGCTAATAGTCTTCAGTCAAAATCTCCTCAGCTAGTGGTGGAATTTCATGCCAATCTCTACCTCTCTATGCTGGGATTTTGTCTGACTTGAAATTGCTTAGGTCCTGTGCATGCTGTCACAAATGTTATGAGTTAATATGAGCACATTACTGGTGTATCCAGAAAAATATCATTTTCTTGTATTCATCTACTACCCCATCTGGATATTACAGTCTTTCGATCCCTCTTCCATGATGATGCTAAGTATTAGGAGGAGGAGATTGATACAAATATCCCATTTAGGGCTGATTTATTTTCATTTATTACTGGGCTCACTATTTCATTAGTACAGTTATAGACTCATTCATTCATTCATTTATTGATACACTTTGAAGACTGTTAAAAATACCTAGTCTGTAGCTAGTCACTGGGTTTTCATCATATCTCTCCCAGTATTGAGCCATATAAGATGCTAATTTCTTCTCCAAAGAATGAAATGAGTCACAGAATCCCTGATTTAACATGATTAAGAAGTTAATGAGTGAAAATAACTTAGTCCTTGCCTGCATCAGGACTTCTGTACATCTTTCCCGTGCCTATGGACTATCTACGCTTGAAATCCAGGAAACTGCAGAGAATTAACTTGAAACTGGCAGTAGTAAAATATGTAGGGAGTCAATTAATAATTGTATTTGAAAGTAGCTTCAGGGGAGTCTTAAAAATGCTGTGTTAGGATTAAGTGCATTCTGAAAGCAGGTGGACCTTTATCCTAAAATTTCTACAGTTACATGTTTGCTTTTATTTTAAATAATGTCCTTGATTTCTGACCACATACATGAAACATTAAGGCTGGTGGATTTCTTTGTTTCCTTACAGGGTCTCATTTAAAATTTTTCTGCTGTATGTCATGACATACTATTCAGTGGGATCTTTTCCATCCAAACAATTACTTCAGGGTTGTTAGTGGGATCCACCACATTCTGGTTTCAGTGCTCTGTGGTCCATTCTTTCCAGCCATGTAGGTCCAAGATGTGTCTAAACTTGAGAGTAAAGATGACACCATTGGAAGGCTACAAGAAGAAGAAGGAAGACTTTTAAATAAATTTTATTGTAATGAGCCAATCTCAAACTTAGCTAGAATTTTGGACTCTACAGTAAGTAGTTTAATTGACCCAAGAACTGGTTTCTATCTTCTAAGTGAGTTCAGGGTGTGCTGTGGCTTGCAACCATATTTTCCATAACTCACACACACTATACTTTGGATTTGTTTTACTGGAACTGTAAACTTAATGGAGACCCCAAAAATCACCTTAGCACCCAGACAGTACATCCATCTGCAACTGCTGCTGCCATGGTGACTATGACAATGCCTTTCTCCACATAAGATCTCAAATGAACCATAAGCCTTGACATTCAGTCTTGGGTTCACCTCTGAAGTGAAGGACTTCAGATTTATTACACATCTGTTCCCATTTTCCTTGTACATCTGTTTACCCACTCTACAGACAAATGTATTAAAATTTGACTATACTCTGTATTCCATATTCTTTTCATGCACAAAATATGACCTTCTTTTTAATATTTGCTAACATAGAAGGCATACAAGCTAATGGGTATAATGCTATCAGTACATGCATTCTCATATTTTCACAGAAATGAAACATCAGGTAGATAAATATTAGAATGAAAGGTTCCATAGTCGCTATACTAGTCTGATTCTAATAAGGGTACATCAAAATTTTGCAGCAAGCACTTCCTTTCTTTTATTTTTACCGTCCATCTTCTCAGAGAAATGCCTTATATTTTGAAGACTACCTTATTTCTTTCCCAGTACAATATATGAATATTTTTAATTTCTTATGATTTTCTCATGTACATATCTAATCATTTCAAATATAAACTTAAAAATCTTGCTGTTATTCTTTGAATTTTCTCTTTTAACTAATAATTCTCACACTTATCCTATAAATTAAAATGTCTATTTAAAATTCTTATTTTTTCATATGTATTGATATCTCTTTCTTTTCCTGCTTCTCTGATTTTCCAGGATGACTTCAGTAAATTTGCTTCCATTTCTTTGTGGCAAATGGAATTTATTTAACCTTTCTTTCTCTAAGGCATATTACAAAGGAAATTATTCACAGTGCTTAATTCTTTCCTGCCTTTCCAACAATTTTATGCTCGGTGAAGTGCTATTAAATGCTACAGAGAGTCCATCAAGTGATGCATAATTTTAAATGCATTCAGAAGAAATAGAACCTTGTGTGGTTGGTCTTATTTTAAGAGTCTTAGCTACTATAGTATTTATTCTATCAGTACTGTACTTCAGAATACTATGCTTTGTCTTAGGAAGAAACAGAAGAAGATGTGGTTATTAAAAACACCCTAGTTTTTCTTACATGATATATATGTTTAGGAACTTAGATTGGCGAATACTTATTAATGGAAAGCTATTATTGTGCTCAACAATAGACACATATAGATTTATGCACAAATGCAAACCTCCAGCCTAATGTGTTTTACCCCTTATTTGGTAGCCAGTGTTGTGTTAAAATTATCATGTGCAAGTTAAACTTCTTTCCTTGTCTTCTCCTATAGATTCCACTGAACCTATTTCTTACCTTTGTCCCTTGTTTACATAAATTACAAAATCTATAACTTCCTCTATATATTTCGTAAAAATATCTCCTAAATGCTGTGAGTTCTTACCATTCTGACCAGACCCCTGCCACTATAACCCATTATGAAATCTGGTCTAGATTTCTGCTCTATCATTTTACTTTTCACCTCCCAGCAGATCACTTCTCTGAGCATCTTTGCTCTGGTCTGTGTATTAAATAACAGATGTCCATAAATTATGATTCTTAAAGTGGATTGCTGACTATTTTACACTGTGCTGGAGCCTTCAGTTGAACATTAGCTGACTTCTCTATAATAATTTCTCCTTCTCTGTGCTTGATTTTCTATATATTCTGTGATCCCTGAGCTCTGATATGGCTCATTCTTTGTAGTGAGAAATTTGCTTTCTTTTAAATAAACAAAGAAACAAACAGTTATGTTATCTGAATACACTTTTGTTTTTTATCTCAGGTGTTAGATATGGGGCTTTTTCAAACTGTTCTCAGCAACTAGTATTTGTCTTGTGCTGTGGCAGGAGTTTAATTTGTCCAGCTGAAGATAGTTAACATTTGGAATTCTGAGAACTCATGAGAGGATATAAAAATGTCAGAGCCCTTAAAGGCTGCAGTACTGCTGCTTCCTTGCTGCTGATCCTGCTACTGTCCCTGATATTGCGGCTGGTTCTTGCCTTTGGTTCCTGCTGCTGCTATGTTTGCCACACTGTTGGTTTGCTATTTGCTGGATTGCTGGATTGCTAGTTGTAGATATACTATTAAAAGATAGGACTTGCCCCAAGGGACTTGATACCCTTAATCATCAGGAGGTAGTCTAAAGAGATCTATACCCATATTCCTTCAACCACTCTAACTTTATTTATAACTTACCTAGTGTTGGAGGGTAGGAAGGGATTGGGGTACAGAAAAGTAATAGATATAATATAGCAGCCAAAAATAGTTACAAATGACACCTAGATGCGGGCCGTGACAAACTGGGAACTCTGATTTCTAATGCTGTAGAGGAAGCCATAAGGGAAGAAAGGATGAATATTCAGTTTCAGTATGTAGGCAAAAAGTTTACTGTGGCTGCTGCAGCTAGGTTTTCCCTAATTTTGCTCTCAGGGGGGCATATTCTATTTCTCATTCTCCTTCTCCTTCTTTTTCCTTCTTTTTCTCCTTCTTTTTCTCCTTCTCCTTCTTTTTCTCCTTCTCCTTCTCCTCTTTCTTCCTCTCCTTGTCCTCTTTCTTCCTCTGCTTCTGCTTCTGCTTCTGCTCCTCCTCCTCCTCTTCCTCCTCCTCTTCCTCCTCCTCCTCTTCCTCCTCTTCCTCCTTTTCTTCTTCCATCTCTTCCTGCTGCTACTCCTGCTTCTTTCTGATTTCTGTCTTAGAAATGTTTGGGAGAATAGCTGAGAAGTTTGAAAAGTTACAAGTAGAAATGAAGGAATCTAAGGAAATAAATGGATCAAATGGGAAAACCAGAAGGGTCACTCCATTCTCTCATTTTTGAAAAGGCTGCAGATTTGGTTGTGCAACTGGAGAGGTTAGATGTAAAGGTGGAACTGCTTGGGTACTGAGTAGTACCAGAAAACGTGAAACAAAATGATACAGACCCAGCGATTGAAAACAGGTGTTTCCTGCAGGATGAAAGAGGGGAAGCAAACCAGGCTAAAAGGCAGATTGTGGCTCAGCTCACTGCTACACACCTTTCATTTCAAGTCCCCACAACTCCTAGGTGTGGGAGTAGCTGTGTATAGAGCTTAGAGGGGAGGAGGAGGAGGAAGACAAGGGGAGGAGGATTAGGAAAAGCTGAAAAAAGCCAATTTTGAGGGAAGAGGTAAATCTTGCTCTAGGTGCTCCAGCTTCTCCACCAGTGGAGGCACCTGTAATTCCAAAGTCACCATCAGTTTTTCTAGTAATTGTTCAGCACATGCCTGCTAATGGTGCTAATCATAATTATGATAGCATGGCATCCTATAGAAGTGATAAATCTGAGGCATTTATAAGAGGCTTTTCTTTTCTAATTAATTCCCCTACTGGAAAACAAATACTAAGTAACTGGGCTACCCAAAATAGAGTTATTCCCCAAGACAGCAAAAGTTTGGTAACAGATGCGCTAAAGGCTAAATACTGAACAATGAAACAGAGCAAGGGGATGAATATTGTTAAAGATCAGTTGCTTGGTGAAGGGTGGGATTCTGAGATGCTGCTGTGCCCTAGACTACTCACTGCCAGACACTACCTTCGCTTGGGGGTTGGAGATGAGATGGTGCAGAATCAACAACACAGACTGCAGGAGCAGGTGAGAAATGCTTGCACCCCTCAGCAAGCTCATCTGAACACGGTTGCAAGCTCCTTTAATATCCTCCTCCTGCACCTCATTGGTCCCAAGAAAGCATTGCTTCTAAACAGCAGTTCCTGGTTGGCTGGCATCATCTGCACCAACAATCCTTGGTCTCTCAGGCAGGCCTCAATTAAGTCCTCCTGTAGAAGGTGTTATTTTGGGGCTGTGTGGCCCCCTATGTTTGCAGAGAGGTGGCCCTGCCATTCCTGCTACACTACCCTATTTGATGAGGCTATTATAGAACAATGTCACTTGGTGGCTTTAGGATTGTACAAGGCTCTGGGGAAGCCTTCACAAATTTTGTTTCTGCTGAAAACAAAGTCATATCAGCCAAGTTTTGATAGAGATCTGGGCGTTGGAGAATTCAAATATTGAATATAAAAGAATTATTATACCATTAAAGGCATGGGCAGTGCCAATGAGACACAACTGATAGTCACTCTCACAAGCATCGTATGAATATAATGGGCCAAGCTACAGCTAGAGGTCTCAGATGTCATAAATCCTGCTGCTTTAATTGGAGTGAATTTGGCCAAATTGTGACAATACCACTAAAAGCCTCAGCCCTCAAAATGCCTGACGTGGTAACTGTGAGAAATATGGTACATTCTGAGCCAGGTCACAGAATGTCCAGTGTGTTAACTCTGACAAATATGGTAGTTTCTGCTAGAGAAGGGAGTAAGCCTTTTCTGACAACGATGGCTTTTCATGGAAAGAAACCTAGGGATTCTAGAGGTGTGCAGGTGTTGTGGCAAGGCATACCACTGGACCAATAAGTGAAGGTCCAAAAAGGACATAGAAGATAATTTCTTGACATTGGGAAATGATATGGGGGGGCCTACGAGCTTGAAGCCCCTAGTTTTTTCCCACTGGTCAGCAAGAAAACAATAAACAGGCAGAAAAACTGCAACTCGTATTGCTGAACTCATGCACACCACTGAAGGCAGTGTTCTGCTAGATTTGCCCACAAATAAACCTCATGCCCGGTTCTAAAAAAAAAAAAAAAAAAATCAATATTACAAAATAACCACTGGCACTTATAGTTCTTTGCCTTCAGGGACAGTCGGGATGATCTTGGGAAGAAATGGATTAACTCCCCAAGGATTCATTTTGCATCCATATACTAAATATGGAGATTTCAAAGAAGAAATTAAAATTATGGCTTATGGTTTTTTTTAAATGCAAATTAATGCAGGAAATAGGATTACTCTGTTTCCCTATATTAAAGGCAAAGCCACTCCACTCCGGTAGAAAGAACAGGGGGATTTCAGTGTACTGTAAAACATGTGATCTGGTGAACAGTGGTTAACAATCCGAGACTGAAATTAAAATTTCAAGTAAATGGGGAAATACAAGGTTTGAAATACAAGGTTTGGTAGATGAAGGAGCTGATGTGACTTTCATTTGTAAAATAATTCTGGGATTTAGAATATGACTTCAAAAGGTTTGTACACAGTTTATAGGAGCTGTTAAACGATCTCAAATAAAACAAAGTGTCCCATGGGTTAAATATGTGAAGCAAGAAGAGAAAACAGGGAACGTGGGGTTTTATGTAGATAACATACGCATACATTTATGGGGAAAGGATCTTTTACAACAATGGGGTACTCAAATTAATACCTCTGCAATCCCAGAGACAGCACATGATGAAATTAGTGGTGGGGGGAGAGTGGTAGATACTTCTGGGGAAGTTATTGATATGTGTCATCAAAAATAATCACAGGCTGTGCCTGTGGTCCAAACACAGGGTATCACAGAGATTAAGTTTCCAGATTTAAAGAAGGGTCACTGCTGACAAACCAATGGCCCTACCCTTAACACTGTTGAATGATAAGTGTGTATGCGTAAATCAGTGGCCGTTAACAAAGGAAAAATTGCAGGCACTTGAACATCTGGTACAAGAGAAGCTAGAGTCTACCAAACCACGGAATCACTGTGTATTAGTTATATAAAAAAAGAAATCAATAAAATGGAAGATGTTAACAGATTTAAGAGCAGTGGATAGAGTAATTTAGCCAATGGGTCATTTAGAGCCTGGAATTCTTTTTACCATCTTTATTACCTAAGTCATGGCCTATGATAGGAGTTGATTTAAGAGATTGCTTTTTCACAATCCCAATTCATGAGCATTACAGGGAAAATTGCTTTCTCAGTACCTACTTATAACAATAACAACAACAACATAATAATAGTAATAATAATAAGTCCAGTCAACACATATCATTGGAATGTCCTCCCTCTCTCTTGTCCAATTTCTATGTATCCTGATATCCTTGAGGCTCTGATATGGCTCATTCTTGCTGTAAGCGTTAGTTCCTCATGACATTACTGCAAAGTCTGTCATAAGTGGTCTCATTATTACATGGCTTACCTTTACACATGAAAAATATAGAGTTCTATTAGAAATTCAAATAATTGGATAATCAATTAGAATATGAACATATTGATCATCAAGTTTATGATGTACATTGACAATCACAACAATTTTATAAACCAAAGAAAGGGATGATATACTTAAAACATCAACTTCGTATTTAATGAGGTAATACAGAATCAAATATTTGTCAGACTCCTTAAAATTATTCATCCTGTTGTTTAGTTTTAGCAAAGTTGAATTAATGACCAGAATATAGAATTTATAGATGCAACACTGATGTTTTACTGGGACCTTGTCTGTTCTATCAGCAGAGTACCCGTCAGGGAGGTATGCAGAACAACATACTTTAGAGAATGCATAAATGTCAAAGCTTGAGACCCCCAAGCCACTTTTAGTACCATGTACAGAAGAATAAATTAAAGGTGATATATCTTTTACTAAACACATATACATTCATTCATGCAATCTTGTGCATACACACATGCATGCATAACCATGAATAAATCCCTTCAGACTTAAGCATAAACACTTGCTTTATACAAATTTGACTCAATTGATAATTAATCTCGATATATTTTTTCTTTCAAATTTATAGTGACAGATCCCAGTGTGACCAAGGAAATCACCATAGAAGTCATTCTGGTTGAAGTTCAGAAATACAGAAACCACAGTTTTGTGAATTTATTATTAAGAAAGTTGTGTGACTTTCATAGGTCATAACAGAAATAACAATGTATGGATACACATACACAACCAAAATCTAAAATCACATGTGTTTGCTTAAAATAAAAATTTTGTAATATATTATTTTGTTGAAAAGATACATAGATTAAGGGTACAATCTGGAATGTTTTTGGTCTGTAATTTGACCATCATAAGGTTATCTAAAGAGACTATTTCAAATAAAATTGAGTGTGACCTGGTTTTTCTTCTCCCTCATCTTTTGATCACTACCTTGAAAATGCTCCTAGAAAATGAAGCCGATATAGAAGTCATGTTCAAAAACAAGCTAGAAGATGCACACTTAATACTCCATGTGTATATTTTCTATAGCTTAAAATATATGACCTCAGGAGATCATGCAGTTTCAGATTATGGCTTCAGAGAGAGTAATAGAATTTTATAATGACTGGATATAGATGAAAATGGAATCATTAGAGATAACATAAACACATTAACATAACAGACTTCAAATATGGAAGAAAAATAATTTTATATTCAGATATCTGGTGGTAGATTGTTGATCCCATATACACAGAGACCGCTGTACCTACTGAGAGCCTGGTAAGGATTCTGTTGATACATGCAAATCACATGTCACTATTTTAAATATCATTTGATAATCTACCAGACCTTAAGTTTAATTCTCCTGTGAAACTTAACCTAAGTACAGACTCTTGACAGATTAGATAATGGGATACATTTAAAAGAGTGTCCTGTGACTCCCACCTTATACATGCATTAGATATCTTCCCCCAAGATTTCCAAGGAATGCTTGTAAGCTACTAAAAGTAACTGCATATAAGTGAAAAGATATATTAAAGCTGTTTGGATCTGAAGTTGACTTTTGTCTATCAAAATCCCAATGGCTATGACACAGCTTATGGAAGCAAACAGAAACTTTCAGTGAGCCAATTGTACAGTTGGGTCCAATGGGCCCAAGAGCTCTTTCTGTGATTAGTGTCCAAGCTCTTCCACATGTAGTTGGAATATAAACATTCTGCAGGTGATGGCATCTCATTTTGTTTCTTCAGTATGCTGAATTAAAATCCTAGACTGCTTTTAAAAATAACTGTATTCATAGCCAATATAAGGAGACAGGATGAACTACAGAATATGGTCCAGGTTTTCCTGTTTACAGAAGCAAGATGAACAACTACTGGCAACTGATGAGCACCTAGCAACTAATTGACTTCTCTAATATTTTGCTTTTCATTTTCCAATCAATGTATTCAACAGGGATTTTTCAAGTTTGATCTGGCAAAAAAGAATGCCTCTCAGTTTTATTTCATAATTAGGGCATTTCTCATATATTCTTTTTTACCATATTTTAAAATATATAATCATATTAATTCATTTCTGTACAGTTTGGTAACTAGTTAGAAATTAGCAGGATTAAAGGTTATGCAGGATGGATCCCTTTCTCAACTGGTCTTGCATTCTTCTTCAGTACCTCATAAAACACTCATTTTGTACTTAAAAAATATTATGAATTTTCCACCTTGGATCTACAATAACACAGTTAATTATCAATAACTACCATTTATCAATGTGTTGACAGTGATTAGAGGCACTTTTGTGGAAGACAGAAGATCTCCTGTGATAGGAGCAAATCTTATTTTAAAAGAACACATCCTGAACCAAGAAGGTAAGAAGTTTGTCTTCAAAAAAGGACAACAGCAGGGGGAAAGCATTACTGTGAATCAATTACTTTTCTCTTGCTGTGATAAACATGATGACCAAAAGTAACTTATAGAAGGAAGAGTTTATTATGACTTAAAAATCCAGACAGACAGAGGCAGAGAGAGAGTTTATATTGAAATGGAGCAGGAATTTGAGAGGTCATATTGCAACTGGACATAGGAAGAATGGATTAGAAGTAGGGTCACACTACCTCTAGAAAAATTTATCTCCTAAAGGTTCCATAACCTCCCAAACAAAATTTAATCTAGTAGTAAAATCTGCTAGCCTACACAGGACATTTCTCATTCTCCTTTCACATACCTCTTAATTGGACACAAACTTACCTAATCTATGAAGACTCTTCATCCACATGGCTGCTTACAAACCTCACCAGTAAGCTTGTTTTTTCTTTTTTCTTAATCCCCTTTCAAATACCGGGAAAACACCTAAGATTTCATGTTCACATATAACTCTCTAAAGGACATCCTATTGCTCCTCCTCAACAGAGCAAGCATCTATCCTCAGACATCCACTGCAGAGCCTGCCTACATTCTTGATTTTCAACTCAGAAACCAACCGTGGCTCTCTCTTTTACTCTTATTCAATTCCCTTCTCACACAAGACCTCTACCAGCTACAGAGACCTCTGCTTGCCTGCTTGTTTTTGGTTGGTTGTTTTTTTTTCTTTCCTCCCTTCCCCCCAAATATCAATACAATTGGCCTCAAATTCCCTTTTATTCTTATTTTAAATTTTTTATCTATAAGACAATGATCCTGTTAAATGATACTGTGTTCCCTGGTGATAGTATGCCAAACTGTTCCAACTAATTTATTAGGAGAGATAATCAGAAACTCTATGATCGATGTCACATCATACTGGAGAAAATATTATGGTTATTTTTGCATCAATAAAAATTCTCAAAATGTGAATCAAGTTTTGTTATAAATATAAAATAAACCCACGTTGCTTCAACAAAATCAGTCCCCAGAAAAAGAACTCTGATGAATATTATATATATTTTGATAGGTAAACAAATGTTTGCTAAACTATTCATGATGAATAAAGTAACAAAATAAGGCAACTACCAGTATTTATTTTGATTCTCCATCAATACTTTTGGAAAATGAATATGTAATGAAGTCAGAAATGTCAAAGAAATTGTCAAGAAAAAGTTTTCTACCAGCTTCAAAATTATAGTTTCTAACTAACTTCCATCTTACATTGTCTTCCAATCACCTGTGTTTCTGTGCATTTGCTCCTAGTAGAATACTTCCATGGGCAATGAAAACTCAGTATCTACTCCTTACCTAATTTTTCCTTCTTATCAATTTCCACACTCATTTTTGAGTAAGTTTTATAACCAGCAATTGCTCATAGAAATCAATTTTAGTTTTGTTCTTGCTACTTTCTTCTTTTTCTGACTCTGGAATGGTAGTCTTATAGGAGGTTCACATTCACAGCCTCTCATTCTTTTAATTTGGAGCATGACTTTAATGTCTTTGGTTTTAGAGATGCTACACAATAATGAATAACTGATGTTGGCCATGTCACTTTTTAGAGCTAACTGGCACTCATTGGAATGTCCAGGTTCTTTTGTTTCAGAGAAAGGATTTGGGCCAGGAATATGTGGATCGTGGTAGAATCAGAGACAGTGTTTTAAGAAATACAGGGATTTCAAATAAAGGAATTATCCAGAGTTGGAGAAAGCTTTGTGACTCCTTAAAATGGTTAGAAAATTATTCTGGATTCTCTACCAATCTCACAGCTTTTGGACCATCTTTATAGATTGTCCTTTTTATGCTATTTTCCTGTTTGTGTACATGTCATTTTGGTGCACAGAGATTTGCTGTTTTTGTTGTTGTTTTGCCATTTTACAAGTATCTCCTGGGTTCTTGGATTTTTTGTGTGTGTGAATACAAAATAAGAAATTTGTTCATTATCAGGTGGATGAAATAAACAGAAATTTGAAGTTCAGATATACACATTAAAGAAGGCAATTGACAAAACAACAACAGAGATAATTTCCTATGGTCATTCCAAACTCGCTGTGTATTAACTCTGGGGCTTTAGAATCTTTGACCTTTACAAGATGCCTGAGTGGATAAACATGTTTGTATTATTAGCCAGAAGACTTAATGTCAACTATAAATTCCACACTGTGACAATTAGAACCTAATTTCACAGGCCACATGCATGAAATGAAAAAATAATTAAATATTTCTTTTAATGTGAGTCAACATATACTTTAGTTTAAGAAGGTAAATCCAGCCATATTTCCATTCTTAACAGTGAGTTTTGAGAAATAGCAATTTTTTCTCTAATTTGACAAAGTATTTATTAAGATATTGAGATCCTACTCTCTAAAACCTTCATTGTCTTTTTAATTTCTCTGCTTATTCTATATTAAGAGAACTCTATTTTTGTTTGATGTTGTGTATGGAGATTAAATTACTGATTTTTTTCAGAGAAGCAGATTCTTCAAATGTCACAAATGTCCAGAGTTTCTGTTATTGTTGTTGAATGCCTATTTAAAATTTGTCAACCTTTTTGTTCACTTTGTGATTTAGTAGCTGAAGTGTCTAATTATCAAATTGGTAAAAGGTTGGATATGCCCATGTTGTGTCTTATTTCCTGGTTTATATGATCATCTTCTCACTTTCTCTGCACCCCTTCTATCTCTTTGTTTTTAAATTATGTTACTAGCATGAAAGAAATATGTAATTACCTGATAACAGGAGAAGAAACTCTGACCTACACATAGTTAACTGAGAACTTCTACAATCCATTGCCCACTCTCTTATATCCTGGCATGAATACCCCAGTGACCATAAATCTACAGGAGTGAGCATATCTGTGGTCCATAAATCAGTGTTTTGTTCACTTCCTAAGGATTATTACTCACAGGAAATATTTTATTTGCATTTAGACTTATGCTCCATGATAAAGTTAAAATCTCATGGAACTTGTGTAGACTGGTTAGAATTTAAAGAGCCTATGAATTTTAATCTTACTAGTAACCAAGCACCATTTTATTAACATCTCCATGGGTGATCCTAGAACACTGGTATTTTCAATAACTAATATTCCTTTACTGATGAATGATTTCTGGGTTTCTATACTTAACCCAAAATTCATTCTGAATGAACTCCTAAACCAACAACATGCCAGTCTAATTATTACATTTTTAAGCTTCAGAAACTCATCATATTTTAAACCAAAATATGATTTATGCCTTTTTATTGTTAGGATTTTCACTGGGACTCTGTTTCATTTTCTAATACTTATCTTATTCATTATTTCTGTGTACAGTATATGACTCTCTGTCTGTCTCTGTCTCTCTCTGTCTCTCTCTCTCTCTCTCTGTCTCTCTCTCTCTGTCTCTCTCTCTCTCTCTCTCTGTGTGTGTGTGTGTGTGTGTGTGTGTGTGTGTGTGTGTGTTATGTAACTGTACAAGTGCATAGAGAGGACAGCAGAGGAGATAGAGTCCTCTGGAACTACATGAAGCTGTGTGGTTGTGAGCTACCTAGGCTAGATGCTAGAAACTAAATTTTATCCTCTTCAAAAGTAACTGTTAAACACTCTGCAATCTGTCCATCCTACATAATGTCTTTTAAAATCAAGCTGAGTCGGTGGGTTTATCCATAAACAATTTCCTTACTTCAGCTTCAACCAGGCATGATACTCTAGGCTTATCCTTAACTGTTTCTTTTCCTCAAATTTATGTTTGATTTTAACTTGGAATATGCCCCTCCATAAAAATAATACTTCAGTGATTTACCATTGGCCTATCAATTCTGATTGAAAGACCATAGAAACTCATGGAAAGACATCTATTTCTACCTTTTTAATATATTTTTTTTCTGGTACTGTAGGAGTGATAATTTTGAAATACTTGTAAGCCAACTTATATATTCTACATCTTTGGAAAAGTGTATTACCACTAAGATATACTCCTAGAATCTGTGCTTCTGTAAGATATGGTACGATACCAAGTAAGTCTGCTGTCTGGCGACTTACCTTTATCCATTCAAACCTGACCTTACCCAGGCTTTTTTTTTTTCCCATTCTGGGTCATCCTCTGATTTCATTTTTTTCACCATGTTCTCATACTGGTATGTTCAATTAACTATAAGTCAGCTCACATGTAGAACTTCACTAATTATAAATACGCAAGCCTGCCCAGAGTCTCATGACACACCTGCTTCTAGAAGATCTTGGTGCAGAGCATACTATGATACAATTTTGCCAATGCTTCTGAAAATTTTTATACAACTGAGTTATTAACATTAATATGTAATTAGTTTCTATGTATATAAGAGTACCTTAGTACCTATAGCTCCATCATGAAAATACACTGTTGGTGATTAATTTGACAGTGTTTCTTTGGCTCTTTTGTCAACATTTTGATTGCCTTGATAATGCTTCCTTGTTTGAGCAGACATGACTTGGTTCTTGGATAACATGACAGTAGACTTATTTTTAACAGTATCGTCTATACATAACATCTAATAAACAGTCATTTTAAATTTTTCACCATAAATTGCAGTTTCAGTTTCTCCAAAATGAATTCCTGTGTTTGGCTATGTTTTGTGTTATATTTTAGAAAACTTATATTTAATGATTCCCCTAGCACACAGGTATAAGCCGCTACTGTAAGCAATATAAATATTCTAAGATTTATTAAAGTTGTTTTCCTGCGAGTTGTATTTTTCCTGCCAGTTTCCAAGTTCCTTTAGGCTCAGAAGCAGAATACACATTTCAGAAAAAGAACAAAATCAAAGGATGCCAAATTTTATACCTATGAATACCTGGAACTATAAGGTACAATCTTTCACCTTCTGTATTGTCCCCATTGTTGGTTTCATTTCCAATCCATTCCATTCACAAGCTACCTACTGTTTCTCTCAGCTGTAAAATATAAACTAGGTCACTTACTTGGTCTTTCTAGCAGGGCTACAGTGACAGTGGGAAGTGATTCATTCACTTGCCTGAAATGTCCATGTTGGGGCAGTTTAAGCTGGACAATTAACAAGCACATGGCATTAATATTGAGTACTGTCTAGACTGGAAAGTGTAGTAAAGTTGGTCAAAGAAACTCATAACATTAAGACTAGAAACAAGAACAATATGTTTTATTGTATTAATCAGCCTAACAAGTGACAATTGCTTGACATCTTAAAACAAAACTGAGAAGTTTCCAAAGTTCTATGTAAGATTTAAAAATCTAGTTAACAGACTCCCCTTGAAAATAGAACACAGATTAGATTTAAAATAAAAGCACTCTCTTTTTTTGGCCCATTTGTTAAGAGCATTTACAGGTCACAGCCTTCTCATAGAATTATCAGCACCAATTTTAGGACTCAATGTAAATCTGTTCATGTCTGCTCTATGTAATCTGCATAAGAAATTGACAGCTCATTAGAAATGATGAAAGCATAATTATGAAAACAAACTGAGAAGAAAGGATGCTGTCTCAGCTGGGGACTTAGTACTAAGTGTGTACTTTCCTTCACACTGCCAACTTGTTTTTATGGACATTAATTAGGTTGTTTTCCTCCAGAATCTTCACTCTAAGAAATCAAATAATGAAATGGAAATACATAACAAGAAAAACTAATGTGAAACAGTACATATAGGACCAGGGAAGGTCAAAGCACAGTGATGATTTACCACTATGTTCCCAAGTTGAGGATACAGTGATGTTAAATTTATTCCAAAAGGTATGCATAGGTTTAGCCCAACAAAAAAAAATTCATAAAACTTTACTATAAGCATTAAGTGTGTTTCCTGAATTAAAATATATAATAACAATCCTGTGAGGATTCTAATAGTATTTGTACTGATATAAATCTGTACCAAAGCAAGACATAGTGAGTGGCTCACACCATTTATGCTAGTAATGGAGAAGCTGGGATATAAGAATGTCACGAGCTTGAGGCTAGCCTGAGCTACATCATGAGTTACAGATCAGCTAAAGCTATAATAAGATGGTGACTCAAGGCAGAGAAAGAAATCCATACCAAGTGCTGTTTCATTAATTAATATACTTCCCTTAACAAAACATTTTCCTAAAAGACAGAGTAAAACGAAATAAGATTTTAAAGTTCAAGAACGTTAGAGCTAAAAAGATGGAGAATATGATTGCTATACAGGTGTGAGAATTCGAATTGAGATTCCAGGCTTGTAAGTAAAAACATGAGCATGACAGTATGCCCTGGTGACCTTAGCACTTGAGAAGCATGGCATAGAGATGGAAGGAAAATACAGTCCTGGAGGCTTGATGACTAAATGAGTCTAGCTAATATGGTGGGCTATAGAAGTCTGCCCTGGACTCCACATGAACATACATAGACAAGTAGGGCTTTGTGGCTGGAATTTGTGGTGATCCACTTGCTCCTGTTTTCTGAGTGCTGGGACTATACCAGTTTCTATAACACTCACCTGGCACTAGTGTGTAAAGATTAAAATTATGTTCACTTACAAGATTAAAAATGGGCAATATGTGATTGGATAATTCATTAGTCTCTAGAAGAATGGACTGACAGTAAAATTATATATAATAGGGAATTATTAGAATGGCTTATTGGCTGTAATCCATCTAGTTGTCTACAAATGGAAGTCCAAGAATCCACATAGTTGTTCAGTTCTTGAGGCTGAATATCTCACCTGGTCTTCAGTATATGCAGGAAGCTCTAAAAAAGTAACCTCTCATATCAGTTAAGAAATGATCTTTCCAGTGACAGCAACTAGGCAAAGAGTAAAAATGTCCTTCTTCCATCTCCTTTATGTAGGCTACCAGAACAAGGTGTGGCCCAGATTAAAGGTGATCTTCCTACCTCAAAAGATCCAGATTAAAGGTCTGTTTTTCCTGCTTCAAATGACTTCAGGGGTGCAAATATGGAGACACAATGCAGGACAGAAACTGAAGGAGAGACAGACCATTCCACCTGGATATCCATCCTATGGCAGTCACCAAAGTAGAGGTTGATGTGGATGTCAGGATGTACATGCTGACAGGAGCCTGATACAGCTGTCTCCTTAGAAGTCTGCAAGAGTCCGACATACTCAGAGGCAGAAGCCCACAGCTAACCATTAAACTGATCATGGGTTCCCAATGGAGAAGATAGAGTGAAGGCTGAAGGAGTTGAGAGGATTCGAGACACCATGAGGAAAGCAACAATCCCAACCAACCAGAGCCCCCAGGGTCTAAACCACAAGCCTGGAGCGCTTAGGGAGGGACCCATGGCTCCAGCTATATATGCAAGGGAGCTATATATAAGTGGGAGAAGAGATCTTTGGTCCCATTAAGGCTGGACACGGGGGGGGGGGGATATTCGAGGGTGGGCAGGTGAGGTATGGGGGAGGTGGAGGGGGTACACCAACGTGGAGGCAGGAGGATGGGGAAGGGATAGTGAGTTCCTGGAGGGAGTGGGGGAAATGGGGTAAGGAGAGAATATCTGAAATGTAAAAAAAATTCCAATAAAAAATAAATAAATAAATAAAAAAGGAAAAAAGAATAAACAGAACATTTATATAAAAAAAAAGAAGAAAAAAAAAAAGAAAAATCACTGAACAGGTGTTTCCAGATTCTTACCTTTTAGTAAATTCAGATATAGGCAAACTAGCACCAAAAAATAGCCATCACAATAGCTCATAAAATAATAAATACACTTACCAATTTTATAATTTTATTAATATATGCAAAAATGGATAATTTTATCTATATTAAGAAAAGAAAACTTGAAATGACATTAAGACTTAATCTGTCATCTAATCCTGATGAGGTAGGGTCTGTGTGCTCTAGATGACAGAGTACATGCTTGAATCATGAGATGCCAGTGTGTTCTGGACTGAAGACTGGATAAACATGTGCAGAAACTAATACTTAAACCTGCAAGGCTCTGTCTAGTGTATGCAAACTGTTCTGTTTGCATGTATGTATGTATGTATCATCATGGTACCTGGTACCCAGGAAGGTCAGAAGAGGGTGTCGGATTTTCTGGAACTAGAGCAGTAACAGTTGTGAACTGTCATGTGGATATACTGGTCCTAGGAACTAAACCTGATCCTCTACAAGGGCAAATAGTACTCTTAGCTGGGGGCCATCATTCCATTCTCTCTAGATGGATGAGTTTTAGGGAATCACAAAGTATAAGAGTTATGGGGAAATACTCACTAGTTAAAAGAACATGCCATGCTCTTTGAACACAGGAGCAGCCCAATTGCTCACTAACGTTGAACTGCAGGTGTATGAGAAACGCTGAACATTCCAGATAATATGAATACTAATGCACAGGTTACATGGATAAATATACATTCAAGTGAATGCTATAGTGTTTCTACATATACTGAAGCCTGAGTCCACACCCATTAAATAGATGTTTATGATGAAAGCAATAAAAAGAGAAGAAAAAAGAAAAAACAGAATTAATAGTTGTGAACAAAGGATAAGGATCTCTAACAAAGGTAACTTGCACACCCTAGAAAATTATTTTAATGCAAGCGAATTCTTAAAAATTGGAAGGAAGAGGAAAAATGAACTACACATAAGAGAGAAGAAAGAAAACAAATCTTAACCCTGATGTGGCTCCTCCAATTCAATTTTCAGATGCCGATTCCAAATACGTTTGTAATTACAATCACGATAATAAGCATCATGTTGAGGAATAACAAATCCTGCCCAACAATGGGATCTGAAGACATCAATAAAATTCTAGAAATGAAAAGTATGAATTTGGGAGGAAAGGAAGGAAAGAGAAAATGAAGAAAACACATAGGCCCACTTATACCTGGAAGTTTCCAACAAATCAAAACATGAGAGGAGAATCAGAGGAATTGAAATGGACCAAGGAAGAGTTTTATCCAGTTTGAACAGCTGACATCTAACTACTGTCTGAATTCCTGTTGCTTATGCATTGTCAGAGAAGCAGTAATTTGGGAAAGAATACCCAAAGTCTAATAGACACATAATTGGAGTTTCAGAAACAGGACTGAGAATAGTTTTGAATATTTTTTACTAATCATTTTATTCATTCACATTTCAAATGATATCCCCTTTCTAGGTTACTCATCCATCAAATCCCCATCCCATCTTCCCTCATCCCCTTCCCTTTAACTCTATGATGGTGCTCTTCCACCCATTCACCCTCTCCCACTTCACCCCTCTAGCATTCCCCTAAGCTGGGGAATCAAACCTCCTTCCCCTTCCATTGATGTCAGATAAGACCATCCTCTGCTACATATGTATCTGGAGTCCTGGCTCCATGTATACTCTTTGGTTGGTGGTTTAGTCCTTTGGAGTTCTGGGTGGTCCATTTAGTTGATATTGTTCTTATTATGGGATTACTATCCCCTTCAGCCCCTTCAGCCCTTCCTCTAGCTCTTCCATTGGGATCCCCAGGGCTCAGTCTGATGCAAGTATTTGTATCGCTACTGGGGAGGTGCTGGTAGAACTTCTCAGGGAATTTTTCAAGAGTTACAGCTTCCAAACTTCTATAATTAGTGGAAAAAGAAATGAAAAGTTTAAAATGCTTGGTGATGTCTCAGGGTGATAAATCCACAATGAAGGCGAACCTATGAGTCTTCTGAAAGCTCATCAGACTAGATTACATTACGATGCAGAAAGGAATTTTATCCCAAAATTCTGAGGACTATCAATTTATTTTCAGCAGTGAGATCAGAATATAGGAATATGTTTCATACAACAAAAGAAAAAAGTTAAAGTATTCATAGTCTATAATAATAAGAGTAAATAAAGTTATTTAAAGATCATTAAAATTGCAGGTTATTGGTTACTGGCAACCTGGGTCTCTTGACACTTATAGGAAGATATTTGTCATAAGCAAAGGACATCCCAGAGAATCTGACTTGAAAGACAACAGTTGAGTCAGAGAAATATCAAGTGAGTGCAAAAATGCTAATTTCTCGAAATTATTATTATATCTTTACAAAACTGGAAATAAAAAATTAGCATTGCCTTGTGGATTACAACTCTATTTTCATTTAACATTTATGACATAGCGGTAGCCAAAAATTCTTACTACAGAGTCTTATTGTCTTAAGTTGATATTAATATAATATTTATATTCCGTTTTCTCAGAGAATAACAGAGTTATTAATGAAAGAATACTGAAATAAACTGACATTCTAAAAGGATACTGAGATTGCAAAAATTGCACAAGAAGACAAATGGAGAAAGGGAAACTAGCTGGACATTTAATATACTTATAAATATATTGGCAATTAAAAAACTTCACATTCAGTGAAAATAAGTATAACACTTTAGAATTTGCTAGAGATATTTAATTCCATGTTTCATGGAAAATAAATACAATGTCAAAACTAGCAAAATGGTAAGGTTTAGGTGTTTCAAAAGTAATTTTAAAGAAATTTAGGAGTGGTGAAATTCTCTTTCTCTCTTTCTCTTGCTCTCTCTCAATCTCTCTCAATCTCTCTCTCTCTCTCTCTGTCCTCCTCTCTCTTTCTCTCACTCACTCTGTGTCTGTGTGTGTGTGTGTGTGTGTGTGTTGTGTGTGTGTGTGAGAAATCACATAAATTTGTTTATTTTAATTTTTAAATACTAATTGCAAATAAGTGACTTCAGTGAGAGAGGATATTGAAAATGCAAATTTCTGTCTTAATTTCTAAGTCTGACTGATAGTTCCAATGACATAAATCAAATGACTAGAGCAAGTATGACTACTGAAGACGTGGATTAGTAAAAAGCCTGGCAGTTTATTTTAGAGTTCTTGGTAAGTTGGTGGTCTGCTTAGGCAAAAGAAAAAGAAATGTCTGGTGCATCAGGTTAGCTACATTGAGTTCTGCAAGGAGATAAAGAATTTCCACTCATCTAGCATCCTCTCTTCCCTAAATTCCCCACTGTTTTGGGCCTTAAGGTTCCTACCCATATTTCTTGATTCATGAGCACACTCATGTAGTAGACTGTCAGCAGTTTCCAACCTTATGGTAAACTAAAAGGTTCCCAGGCAAGCAGGAAAACGGCACTAAGTTGGTAAGAGCAACTGAGCCAGGGTTTACTGTGATAGCTCCATCCTCTATCACGGAGCCACATGTTTTTATTCTTGAATAAAGAATGATAAAGCCAATAACTAATAATAACCAATAACTAATTTTGGTGAATGTCTGTCTAATATTGATTCCAAATAAAAGAAAGATGAGAAAATTCTTTTATGAGTTCTTCTTTGTTAATTCAAATGTGTTTCATCCTAATTGAACTCTCAAGCCAGCTACCGATCCAGGCTCGAGCTCATCTTATGAACACTTGAAGAAGACATTTGTGATAATATTTGCTTAATACAGCTATTTGGGATCTGCTCTGAAATTTCACATTGACACCATGTGTGACTCCATGTATGGACTCCACATATGTTTCTTTCCATCTTTATTGCACAGTGTTTAGATCAGAGTGAAAACAATCATTTTCCATTAGAATCTGAGTGAAACTAGTCTGAATGTCTTCGGGCTGTCTTGCAGTTTGAGATTAAGAAGACTATCCTTGCTTGTGTGTATATAGCTTCAAAGCTATTGAACAAGGGTTTATTTTTTTTTTCTTTAACTTGAAAGGACTTGAAGGATTGGGGGTCATTAAATTGAGAAGAAAATTTACTTTATATCTAAATTTTATTGTTTCACTGTGCAAATTACCTGTGGGCTAAATGGCTAGTTATTCTTCACTGTCTCTGGTTCTTTTCAATATTTCATGATCTTGTAGCTTGAACCACAACTGTGTTCGTTGAACTTCTCAAACACTTCAATAGCCTCTTTGATGCATGTAAAGATAGAACACATACTGTTCAAATAGAAATTGCCACAAGTCTTGGTTCAAGCAAATCTAGACATTGCTAGAGACACTGAAGCCATGGGACATGATGAGCATGAAAGCTAACATTTGTCTTTATACAAGCTGCTCCACTCTCTTCAGTTTGGCTACACAGAGGTTTTTCTGGTGGTCAGTCTCACTTGTAGTCACCATATGCTTTCCCTTCTTTTTGAGAATAGCTAAAATGTTCATTGTGAGTACAACTGTTCTTGCTGAAAGGTGACATAGCTGTGCTCTGAGAGTCAGATGTCTTGTTTCATGACATGGAGAGTTTAACGCTTGTACCTCATGGGAAAACTTAATTTTTTAAATCTTCATTCCATGGTATAACTATTTCTAATTAAAAATTTAAAACGTGGTAGCCAATTTCTTTTTTTTTAAATGAACGTCTGTCTAATATTCATTCCAAGTTAAAGAATGATGACCAAATACTTTATGAGTTCTACTTTGGGAAGTCAAATATATTTCATTCTAGTTGTATTTCCAAGCCAGCAAGCCATGAGGTGTCTGTGGGGGTTGGGAGGAGGGGAGGGCTGTACCTCACTTGGTGAACACTTGAAAAAGACATTTGTGATACAAGACATATTTGTTCAGTCTGGGGTCTTTTGAAATTTTATAGTGAGTCCATCTATGCCTTCTCATATCTTCCTGGTGATGTTTCCTTCCATTTTTTAGTCTATAGTGCTTAGACGTAGAATTTCAGCTAACATGGGCAGATTCCCATGTTTTTTAATTCTCCCTATCAAAATGGTACTTTACTGTGTTTTTCTTGGTGACCAAATTCTGATTCTTCCTGACTATTCTCAGCAACTTCTGTGTAGACACATCAGCATTATTCAGTTGCCAAAGGATGGCCAATGGTCTCCTGAGCTACTAAAACTTGAATACACAACAACAGCATCCTGGTATGGAACTTCAAGAGTTATCTCAAAACCCACCTTCATACATTAACCTGCTTTACTACAAAGTACAGAGCACTTTCTGGGTTTGTGTTTTTACTGTGTATTTACTCGTATATCTCCTGAGCTTTGCTTGGTGCCCATGTACTGCAGCAACTCAGGCAATACTAAGTAGATTGAAATTTTTATCCCCGGTACAATTTGCTATATTATTTCTAGTAAAACTTCCTCACTCAGAGACATACATGTGGTTACATTTGTGAACAATTTTCTATATTACGTTAACTTGGTGTAGAAAGACTCACCCTTACTTAGAACAGCAACATGCTATAGGCTAGAGTTCAAGACTACATTAAGAAGGGAGAAACGAGAGATGATCATTAGTATTCAAGACAATACTAATGAAAACAGAGATTAGTCAATCTCAAATGAGAACTAGTATGTCAAGCTGTGTCATATCTGTTGAAGACTCTGCAACTCCAACTTTAAATTGGGGACAACAAACTTAACAGATATAGTTGGCCTTACTGGAAATATTACCATACATCTAAGGAAAAGACAATTCTCTGCCAAGTAGTCAAAGTTTCCCAAACATCAAATATTTAAAAAGCTGGTACTTGATAGTAAAGAGGTGAAAATAAAAAATAAAAGTGTATTATGAGGCATTTAAAGCAGAGGATAAAGAAAAAGTGCAGGCTGCATTATAAAGGGTGATTATTTGTAAATAACCTCACATCCACATTCTATATACCATTTCATTTCATTCTCTGTTTTAGTATTTGGGTGTTAGTTTATTGATTTTGATTTTTAGAAAAGATCTCCTATAGCCTAACCTGTACTTGATCTCTGAACCTCCTCATTCTACCAATGAGGTGCAGGGAATATAAGGATTAACCACCCCACCCATCTAGTTTTATCTTGATGAATGCATTTCTAAATTATGATGAATGACTGCTTCTATTGGTAGATTTTATGGCCTCTTCTCTTAGTAATGACTTCAATATACTAGAAATTATTCTATTGAACAACAACCATTTCTAAGTATATTCTTGTGTTGATTACTTTCAAAGACATATTTTAAATTTATTTTTATTTTTTATTTTATTTTTTTCAAATTCTTTTTTTATGGATATTTTACTTACATTTCAGATGTGATCCCCTTTCCCCATCCCCACCCAGGAACCCCCTATACCACCCCCATCCTCCTGCTTCCTTTTTTTTTTATTAGTAACTTTTTTAAAAAATGTTAATCAAAGACTTTATAAGTTTGGTAATGCTCAATAACAAGATGCCCATACCATCAAAGTGTAAACCAATACCCAACCTATATATACCAACTATCTTTGACTGGCGAGACATGCAAACATCACCTCCATGTTCCTCCCCCCCTCTTCTCTCATCTCCTAGCTTCTCCTCTTCCTCTCCTTACTCCTCCCACCTTAGTTCCTCCCACATATCACCCTTCCTGTTAAGATAAAACTTTTCTTTCAAAATACAATTAGAGCATAATTGTACCAATTTGTATCAGTAAGGTACAAGATAGGCTTAATAACCAGTCCATCATTTTGCTGACTAACCAGAACCTTTGTCATCTCTCCTAACTAAAAGACTTAGTTCTGAACCTGGCATTTTTCTTGGCTTTAGAATGAATGACAGCTGAAAACCATCCTCTCAAGTCTTTTCTCTCAAAGTAAATGATGCTTCTATTGGTAGATTTGCTATCGCCTCTTCCTCGTAGTAATGACTTCTAATATACTAGAAATCATTCTATTGGACAACAACCATTTCTAAGTACATTCTTGTGTTGATTGCTTTCAAAGACATATTTTTAAATTTATTTTTATTTTTTAATAATTTTTTATGGATATAAATGTTTTACCTGGAATGTATAAATGTGGACTACTTACAAATGCCTGGTACCAATGAAGGCTAGAAGAGAATATTTGGTCCCATGTAACTGGAGTTACAGACAAATGTGAGCTTCCATATGGATTTGGGACTTGAAAACAACCTGAGGAACTGTTGGGAACCAACTCTTAGCCGAAAGCAGCTATCATCTTTACAGCCATCTCAAGCCATATAAGCTGACAAGAAGCTTGTTTTCAACAGCCTACAACATTGAGAATACTCTGATAAACATCATGTTTTTCTCCCATATCTTGTTTTGCTGTTTAGTGCCCCCAGCTGCAAGGTGCATGTGGTAAAGTGTCTTCAGCTGCATTCCCCTGCTTGTGCTTATATATACCTAGAATTTCCTTTCAATAAAGAGAAGAGACTTGATCAGACTCTGTCTTATCTCCATTTTTTGCGACTCTCCCCCTTCATCCCCACTCTCTCTCTTGCTAGACCCTGACCTGTGGACCAGAGCAGCAGAACAGGCCATTACAAAGGAGCAGAACGGGCGATAAAGGAAATATATTAAAGAATTAGGAAAGTTGAGAACCACTGCTCTAGTGTAACAAGTACTTTAACCACCACTAATTCATTGCTCTAGGCCTTCTAATACACAAAAAAAATTGATTTGATGACAATAGTAAGTTAAACCAAATTTGTTTTGTGTTTTATCTAAAAAAAATAAAACCATATACATATGTGTATGTACATGTATGTATGAACATATGTATGTATGTATGCATGTATAAACTTCATTTGTAAGTGAAATAAATGTTAGTTTTCCAAGCATTCTTTATTAATCAATTGATCTGAGATACTGCATCCTGACATCGTAATGTTCTAAATAATTATATGACTTTCAGAAGTTGAATGGAAAGGTAAAACATGATTAGTAGATAAGGTTTGCAGCATGTAATGACAGGAATTTTTA